>OX454324.1:3701630-4106113 GCA_949715965.1 Dysmachus trigonus
AAAATTTGACATATTTTGATCCCTACTGTACGGGGGGGAGATATGTGCAAGCATTTAACCTTAACTGTCCCACTTCCCCACACCATAAGAAAAATGTGTGGATGCGTTTGTATGAATTCCGATATAACACTGCATTTGACTGAGAGTTGAGGGAAACCACACTATTGTAACGAGAATCGTACTCCTCTTTTGAATGTGGTCGGTGGCGGCAAGTAAAAGCACACGGTGGGGTCATTTTTAAAAATCAAATTTTAAAATATATATTCACTTTATAAGTTTAAATGAATTCATTTTTAAATATTTAGATAGCAAATACACATTTTAGTGTGAATAGTTTTAGAATCAATGAAGCTTTATTCAGAGGAATTAATTTTAAACTGTAGGATAACTTTAATTTTGATGAAATTCATTTTTTTATTTTTTTTGAAAAGTATTCCAAATCAAAATATTGAAATTTGCCCTCTGTGAAGCAACTGATTGAAGGAATATTCCTCAAATAATCCAACTTTACACATATATACAATCAATGTGTGCGCTGCTGTGCTCTTGGTTAAAAGAAGTGTCATCGTGTAAGAATGACAGAATTCTTGCTCCCCAAAAAGTGAGGAAGGAGGATAAATATACTTTTAACCTTTTGATATTTTCCAAGGAGTGTAAAACAAGCAAAAATACTATGGCACGATAAATTATGATTTTCATCTTCCCCAACCGAAGTATATGTGAGGGGTATATTGTGATGAAAATGGTATCGACAAAAATAACACCATCAAACAAATCTCTGCTGGCAGCGTGTGTTTGCGGTGGTGTGTGGTATTTTTCGTTTACTTCTCTGTGTGTGGTGTATGTGTGCATTTTTAAAAAACCCTAACGAATTAATATAGAGGGAAAAAAAGAAGTAAACGAGAGAGTACAAAAAAAATTGCGTTCGTACTCGAGGAAATAATAAAATGGCTGCCGGGTGCCGCGTTTCTAATACGGCGATGATGAGGTTGTCGTGATGAAAAAAAATATTCTCTCTTTTATATATATAATATAAAAAAAATTATTGTTTAAATAGATTTTTTTACGTTTGTTTCTCTGCACCCTCTCATAATAATCATAAATAAATAAATAAATGAATAATAATAAAAACAGTGTGTGAAAAAAAGTGACTGCCCTGTTATGGTAAAAAAGTAAAGAACTCTCGAGTGTAACTGAGATTTTTATTTTACATGTAAATAGACCTATCGAGAAAAAAACAAAAAAGTGGAAATATTAAAATTCCGGGTCATATTTGTTGTTTTTTTTGTTTTTTTTAACAATAATTAAATTTTTGAAATCATTCTGGAATTTTATGTGAAGTATTTCTTCTTCTATATGATAACGAGAAAAATTTTCCGATATTATTTTACTTTTATGTGTGTTTGTTTGTCCTCTGGGATAATCTAATTTTTTTTTTATTTTTTTTTGTTTTTGTTAGTAAGATTAACAAGTTTTCCTCAAAATTCGTAAAAAATTTCTCTTCTTTAGTTACTTCTTTCGATTTTGCGACCAGTTGCCATATAGTCTCATTGTTTTTCTATAGAAAATTTGCCCTCAATTCGGGCAGATATGTAATCTTCTATCTCTGTACATCTAACTAGCTCTAGTAAAAATTAATATAAAAACTATTTTACTAGGATAATAAGCGAAATCTCCGAGGGTAGGAAAAAAACCTTTTATTTTTGCACTCTATAGAAAAAAAAAGTTTATAAATGAATGTTTCGTCCATTTTCAGTACAGTTGAGTGCGTTCTACAAATACGTTCTATTAAATTGACTGGTGTGGGGTCAGGGGGGATGGTGTTATTTCTACATGAGCAAAATGGTCTAGTTTTCCCTCCTCTCTCTCTGTCTAGCCTCATCATCATCAACACGACACAACAAAATGTGACCGAACGATGGTGTTGTGTGGTACATGTGCCTCTGATAAATTTCGCGTGTTTGTTGAACCTATGTGCCAAAAACCTGTTTTTTGTTTTATCATAATTTTATTTGATTTTTTACCCCCTCTATTATCCAGAAAAGTAAATATATATATATATATACTGTTTATTATTTCCTGACCGTTTGTAGTAATTTGCAAGGAAAAAACGGCATGCCACTCTTTAATCTTTTTGTTCTAAGTATAGTGGCTTTGTAATATCCCATTAAACATTTATTTTTATTTTTTTATTATAGATGTGGAAGTTATTATTTTTTTGTTTTTTACTAGAACTTCTAAATTAATTACCGGTTTACACTTTGTGCAGATTGTCAACAGAAAATAAATGATAACAGTGCAAAAAAAAAACCATCAGGTAGAAAAATGTGTTTCACCTGGAAAAAAGAAAAAACAATGAGAAAGAAATAAAATTAAATGCATGTGTGTTTAATATATAAAAACTCTTATATACAAAATGCATCTAGTCCAAGCTAGCCAAATAAAATAATATGCCACCGCAAGCAAACAGACAAACATTTATGCACGAGTAAACTTTTACGCTCTAGCATCATAATTTTGCGAAAGATTTTTTCTTCAACATTCGATGGCATTTAAAAAAGGAAATATATCTTCTAATCTTCGACTTTCTTTTAAAAATGCATTTATAAGAAAATCTAACCATTGCAAAATTTCGAATGTGTAGAAAATATTAAGAAAATTCATTAACAAATAATTCCAAAGCCTTATCGATGCGATAGATCTTTTATAAACACCCTTCAGCATGGTGAATAAATACATACGAGAAAAATTTTAAAACTAAAATAAAAATAATGTGAAAGGATAACAAAATTTGTAACTAAAAAAACAAAAATTATAAAAAAGAAAAGATAAAAATTTGACTGGGGTCAGTGTTTTTATTATTATTTCGTTTTTCTTTTTTCTGTATAACAGTTTAAAATTTAATAGATTTACTCTTCCACTACTTTCTTCTTTTTAAATAGATATGATGTATTTTTGTCTAATAGTTATTTTACCCCTAAACGGTAGTTAGGAAAGTATATAAGGAGTACAAGGCAATTTTCGGCCAATATGTTATTTATTTATAAATAAGTATCCACACAAAACTTCCAATCTTCATCATTCAATGCACAGAATTGTTATAATTTTGCTTATGGCTTTAAAAATCCCTAAGGGTTTGCAAGACACTTTTCAGTAGCTGCTTACAGAGAAGATTTGGTACACGAGAGAGAATTTTGTTCAAAACTCCCATCTAATTAATTTTCAAGCATTTGCTTACACCTCCTCACATCGAATATCTCCCAATCAGCAGAGGAGGTGCATCAAAACACAAATCTTATCATACAATATAAAAGTATGCATTAATTCTACAATTTAACATTCAACGAATTTGCCAGTATAGAACAGTTTAGGTCCATTCGTTGAGAGAAAATCGGTGTCAATAAATAAGATAAATTTCACTCGACACATGTACTTAAAAATTAATAAAAACAAGTAATACAACTGTGATAAAAAAGTAAAGCCAATTTTTGTTTATAAATTTGAAAATTTTTATTTATTCTTCCAAATCTATATCATCTCCTTCAAAGTAGTCCCCGCCCGATACAATACACCTATGCCAGCGATTTTTCCAATCCACGAAACACTTCTGAAACTCAATGATTGGAATGGCCTTCAGTTCCTTCTTCGATTTTTCTTTTATCTCATCAGTCGATTCCAAACGGTGTCCCCGAAGCGGTATTTTGAGCTTAGAGAATAGCCAGAAGTCACATGGAGCTAAATCGGGCGAATACGGTGGTTGTGGAAAGACATGTATTCACTTTTTGATGAAAAAGTTTCGAAGAGGAGTCAATGCAGTGTGAGATGAGAAATTCGGTGTTTCTGGAACCAATCGAGATGTAACTTTTCTCAATGACAAATGTTCTTTCAAAATGGTTTGGACCGATCCAGATGAAATGTTTACAGTATCAACAAGGTCTCTAATTGTCAACCGACGATTTTTGAGGACCAAATCTTTGATTTCATTGACATGTTGTTCATTGATTGATGTTGATGCTCGTCCAGGACGCTCTTTGTTTTTAACGCTTTCTCTCCCTTCTTTGAACTGTTTATAAAACTTGTAAACATTTCTTTCAAGCAAAACCTGATCGCCGAAGGCCTTCTGCAACACTCTAAATGTTTCTGAAGCAGGAATTTCATTCCGCAAACAAAATTTAATGCAAGTTCTTTGCTCAATAAAATCACACATTGTAAAAATCGAAAAATTCACTTTTAGTTGCTGAGAAAATACAATGAAACTAACCAAACAAATGACGTAAAGGCGTGCCAACCTAAAAACAAGAAGATTTGCTCGAATCAATGTACCCGTACAATTTAAATTCAAAATTGGCTTTACTTTTTGATCACAGTAGTATAACAGATTTCATACAAAAACCTAATCTAGACAGACAGCACACATAAATGACTAATATTAGTATTAATTACTAATTTAACTGTTGTCTGTCATGGGCAGACCGCTAAATGATGAAAAACTTGATAATTTATGATTTGCTAAAATGGCCATAATTTTTTGATCATTCAGACCTAAATGATGAAAAGTGTACTAGAATTCAGCAGATTTTGTACTTCTATACCAGTTGTAACATTACTTTGCGCTCACTGACATGAAAGAACTGGACTGCTAACCGTTGTCTGAAAAATGAGACCATTTTTAGCACAGGCTCAATCCTCATGGAGCAAATCATGCTATTAAAAATGCCCTAAAATACCGTACAATTATGTTTAAACTGACGCAAATTAAAAATAATTGAGCTTTCACGAACCGATTTCTCTCATATCACGCTCAATTTTAAGTTTTTTCATAAAAATGTTCCTCGCGGCAATCAGCTGGGGACTTAAGAAAAACAAAGATAGCTATACAAATTATTTTTCTGCCTTTGTCTAACCTTCACATTTCTCGTTTATACCAACCCAAGCTAAAAGTTGTATCACAAAATTAAGTAGCCATCTGTTGGACATCGTTAAACTATTCTAACAGCTGATTGCAACGGAAAATGATGAGTTGGCGGGCAACTTGTAAAGGCTGTCGTGGGTAAAAGTGATGTGCAAAAAGCTTGTGTTTACTTTTATTTATCTATTGGGAGTATCAAAAATATGTATCACACGCGAAGATACTAGAAAAAACCAAAAGAAGTGCACATACATGGCGCCACCTTCATTTGGCTATTGGCCATTTTTTTTTGTAAATTTGTCTGCCTGCGGGCTTAAGAAAGAGCGAGATAGTTAGAATTCGGTCAAAATTTGGTCTTACTTTTGATGTGAGTTTTGTACGGGATCAGCAGTCCAGTTCTTATATGTCAGTGTTTGCGCTATATATCTATAACTGACAGCTGATATATGATTATTAAGAAATGGCTGTCTGTCACCATTTCATTAATTAGTAATTAGTTCTAAGTGAGTAATTAACTAATTATTAATTTAGTGCGCCGTCTGTCTAGGGCATAACCACTTCTCTTCGCATTATGTTCTATATATTTGATAATTTTTTTAAAAACTGTTATACGAACTGACCTAAGTTGTTCGAAGACGATAGGAATATTTTACGCGATATGAAATATACAAAACTGTATAAAAGTTGTCTTGTACTCCTTTTATATGTATCTCTCATAAATCCGCTTTTTAAGATAAATGCCAAACTTTTATGGGAAATTTTTTTTTTTTATATTACAGTAGTCTCCAAAGGAGGAATTTTTAAGACTTTTACGGACCAGTGATGCCCAGTAAAACAATCTCCCCGTTGGAAAACGTACTTACATCTTTGAGGAAACAGAAAATAAAGACTTTAAAAACGTGATTCGAAGTAAAAGACAACAAAAACAAACCAAGTGTTAATAATAATAAAAAAACAAAAATACGTGAAACGAAGTAAAAAAAGAAAAGAGATCAAAATAAAAACTTTTTCGTTTCCTAACGTAAATTATTTAATAACAATAAAATTGTGTTGTGAAATCGTTATAAACTGTTATATGTGGCTTTTGTGCGCTTTAAGGACAAAAAACTTTAAAAAAATTAAATTAAATAAATCATATAAACATAGCCAAATAAATCTCTGCCGCGTAATCGAATAAATTTAGGTAGATTTAAAAGAAGAGAAAATAATTAAGAAATAGATAAGCGTTGACTGTGATACAAAGCTCAAATTGCTTTCTACTGAATAACAACTTTTTATTAAGGGTTTTGACTTCTTAAGTGTAGGGATCCACTGTAAAACGGTTTTTAAATATTTTTATTTTCTGGAGGATAATTCCGTCCTTGAAAGGTATAACAGTTTGTCTTTGATTCTGTTCTGAGTGTCATATTGTGATTAATTTTCAGAAAATGACTCGAAAAATCAAAGAACAGGATCGACTGGAATGAATTTGAAAATTTTATAAAAAAGATATTTTTAATTAATTACAAGATCCGTTTCAACTGTTATACGCGACCATTTTTTATTTAAAAAAAATAAAATTATTCATTCTGGCCAATCCTGTATACCACCAATATAACAGTTTATTTAATGGGGTTAACATATAAAAAAAAAAAATATTTATTTATTTCAGGGCCTTTAACTCAAATTTCTTCGCTTATGTGTATGTGTGTGTGCTTCTCCTCCAGTTATAAAAACACAAAAAGTAAAACCAAATAGAAACAAAAATCTAAAAGAGAAAATAAAGCAAACTAACCATCGCTTTAATAGATTGTAATTAATAAATTTTAAAAACTCTTAAAACAAACAAAATATAAAACAATAAAACAACCCACCTTGGATCTTCCATTTGCAATATTTAAAAAAAAAATACATCGTTACGTTTAAAATTTAATCAATAAGTTAAAAGTAACAAATCGAAGCGAATTAAAAAAAAAGAAACAGGTGTATTTTAAAAGAACTAGAGCGGAATAAAATTTATCATAATTTATTATAAAAGTGGTGAACTCTTAAAAAACGAGGAGAGAATTTTAATTATTATTTTATATATATATATATTTTGTTTAAATTTCTTCCGTTTATCAAATTGTGATCTTGTTACCAAGAAATTATTTAGTTCGTAAACTTGCTACTAATCATCGAATGCCAATTACCTGTTCAATGCATCAATCCAGTTGTATAACAATATCTTTATATATTAAAATATAAATAAAAGAAAATCACTCCGCATTAAGGCTGCAAATAAAAAATTCACTCGCACTAAGTAAGAATGGGACGAAAGATCCGAATCTAGCACACGAAAGAAAGGGAGAGAGACAGCAAATTGGAGTACTATCTTATGCACTTTGTACGTATTATGTATATATATATATATATATTTATAACTGATTTCTTTTCTATTACATAAAAAAAACATCAGCAAATATTTTTTTTTTGCAATTTGTTAATTTTACTTTATTGCATTATTATTCTTTGTTTTTGTTATATTTTGTTCGATTTGTTCGAAAATTTGTTTGTTTTTAGATTGAACAAAATATGGCAATTTTTTACATGTACACTTCTGAGGATTTGGTTGTGTTTAAATTATTTAGATTATTAAAGGTCAGTTTTAAAACACTTGTCCAGTCTAAAGATAAAATTACAAAGAGAAAGATAATCAATCCAGTGAGCAAAACACAATATTTGTAACATTGGTGTCAGAAGTGGGATTGTTTCGAAATAGCGAACACAAGAATTTTGTAAAGAATAATATAATCCAACCAGTTCCTCGTCAGTGTATTGTTTAAAAAAGGGAATAATAATAATATTTAACCTTTTTTACTCGTTATAACTAATGAGAAACTTCTCAACAATATTCAATCCTTAGATCAACGAATAAAACGTGAGTAAATAAAGGAAACATTTTGTGAAAAAACTAAATATATATAAAGTACCATTATTACCACAACAACAACCTATAATTACACCAAACTACAAAATAAACTGCAGCTAGTAATTAGGACTCTACAATTAGAAAAAATAAAAATAAATTTTATGTACATATAAAGCGAAAATTCATCGCTTCATTTGATTTTCTTTTTTTCAACAACGACAGGATAGAGAGAAAGAGAGAGACGGGTTTATTCATAATCAACAGGATAAAGAAGGACATCAGCTGCGATAGACGAAAGAGAGACATACAGAAACGATAGTAATCGAAAACAATTAAAAAAATCAACGTATAATTTTTGTGTTTTTCGTTTCGACAACAAAAATTATATTATTATAAAATTATTGTTATTTCTTTTTTTTTTTTGTTGGAGAAGGGCTTTTTAATTTTAACAATTTTTGCTTTATTGTTTTCTTCAAATTAAAAAGAAGAAAAAGTGTAAAGCAAGGATTTAACAATAATAATAATAATAATATTTAAAAAAAGGACAGTTTTGCAGAGCTATAATAAGAGACAAGAATTTTATTCAAATAAAGTAATCATAAATAAAAAGTTTATGAGAATTAAGTAAATAATAATAACAAAAAAAAAATTCTCAAACTCAAACGAATTGTGATATAGTTTTGTTTAAGAACAATTTACGTAGATATTTATCAATAGAGGAAAATATTGATAGCGAAAAAACAAAAAAACAAAAAGAAAATACTTTAATTAATCAAATAAATATAGAAAAGTAAAACCGATTACCTTAAGTGATTAATTCGAAGAAGACGAAGAAAAACCACAACAAAAGATTTTCACCGACAACCTAAACAACTGTACTAATCCTACTACAACAATCATTTGATTAAGGAAAGCTGTTTTAAAATTAAAAAACAAACAAAAAAAGGACATAGGCGTAAGAAGGATTTAAAAAAAAAATCATCAACAATTTCAACAACAAAACAAAAGCAACAAACAACTACGACTTACTACTAAATAGAGAGAAAGAAATTAATGAGAGATACCTAAAATTATAAGTGAAACAGAAGATACTGCAAATTTTACCAATTAAGGATAAATTAAAATAATAGAGAGAGATAAAAACGTTCGAGAAAGGCGAAGAAGAGCGGCTATATCATTTGTGGAAACCATATAAGTACAACAAAATATCAAATAAAAGAAAAAATAAACGAAAAATCCTATCAACTATTATACAAATTTTTTCACCAACATTTAAAAATATAACAACTACAACAAAATAAAAAAAGGCATCATCGAGTAAAATCAAACTACTATTAATAGAGAAAACTCTGCTACTTTGCAACTACAACTACAACAACACAAACAACTGCAATAAATAGAGAAGTAATTTTAAAATAGAATTAAATATATAAATCGATCTCCTCTCTTTAGTAACAAATGCAGGCAGAATTACTGTAAAACAAGATAAATAAATAAATAAATAGATAAAATAACTCTTCGGATAAGTTGTAAAATCTCATCTCAATCATCAGAAGGAAAAAAATATAAATAAATAAATAAAATTAATATAATATATATGATAGCTTATGTATACAGAAGGAAGCATGATATATGTATATATCGAAAATGGTGATATATTGAGAAAACGCTTTTATATCAAATGAATAATTTTTAATAATAATGAAACAACAACAACAACAGCAGCAGCAGCATAGTGATATTAAAAATTTGAAAATTATCAACAACAGTTGTGATAGCAATATCAACAATAATACTTCAAGCAACAATTTATACGCAAACCCTTCAATTCACAGTACGTATAATAATTTCAACAATAATAACGGTAATAGCAACAATACCACCAGTGGTCCAGCAACAAATAAAAATTGGGGCATTCCACATTTAATGAGATTATGTGGCGGTGGTGAAGGCTCTCTAAATAACGGTACAAGCGGTTGGGGTTCGCCACCAACAAATAATGCTGCTGTCAACAACCCAAATGCCGGTACCTGGGGAAGCAATACGCAGCAGAATCAACAACAACAACAACAGCAAAATCAACAACAAAACAGTTGGGGAAATTTAAGCAATACAAGTAGCAGCAACAGCAGCAGCATCAACGGCGGAGGTGGGCCAGGCGGTGGAGGATTATTGAACCAACAACAACAACAGCATCATCATCAACAACAACAACAACAACAACAGGGCGGCAATAATAATAATATAATTAATAACGGCGGCAGTAGTGGTGGTGGTGTTTCAGGTGTTGTTAGTGGAAATAGTGGAACTGGTGCTAGTGTTGTAAGTGGTAATATAAATAATAATAATAATAATAATCAACAACGTTGTCAATCAAACAATTCAAATAATCAATCAGATACTGGTGGTAACACTAATAATATAAATAATAACAGTGGTTGTAGCTCAAGTAATAAATTATTATTGAATTCATCTCAGCAGCAGGCTGCTGGTACAAATAATACCAGCAGCAACAGTGTTGTAATGAGTTCGGGAAACAGTGGTAGTGTTGGTGTTGTCGGTATGGTAAATCCAGGCGGACAACAGCAACAACAACAACAGCAGCAGCAACAGCAACAACAGCAGCAGCAGCAACAGCAACAGCAGCAACAGAACAATTCCCAGCAGCAGCAACCGAACGGAAATAATGTAAGTTGCTGATAAATGGTCTTTACTTATGCATTGGTGAGTGCGTTCCCTCCTCCACCTCCTCTCCTGTATTTATTAGGACCTTGAATAAGTTCTCGCTGTTTTTTTGTAAAAATCAATGTTTTATTTAAAGTATGTGGTAAGGAACATGTCACTCAAAGTATGGCATCTACTTTCTCCCATCTTTCTGGTAGCATCTGAATTCCACGTCGAAAAAACGAAACGTCTTTCGAAGCTATCCAAGAATTTGATATATTCATAAGAATGGAAATGCTGCTCAGCCAGGCCATGTGCCATCGAACGGAATACATGATAGTCGGAGGGGGCTATGTCCGGTGAATACGGCGGGTGGGATAGGACTTCCCATTTCAGCGCCTCCAAAGTTTCCTTAACGACTTTTGAAAAATGGGGCCGTGCTTTGTCATGTAACAAAATTCCTTTGTCGTGTTCGTATAGCTACCGTTTTTCCTTTAGAGCTTGGCTCAGACACATCAATTGTTGTCGATAGCGTTCTCCCGTCATAGTTTCATTTGGTTTGAGCAGTTCATAATGAATTACACTCTGCTGATCCCACCAAATGCAAAGAAGAAGCGTTGAACCGTGTATTTGGTTTCGCGGATCATGTTGACGCATGGCCGGGCTTACTCCACGATTTGTACTGTATACATTTTTCATCGCCAGTCACGATACGATGCAAAAACTTTTCCTTCTTTGCCGTTGAAGCAACAGATCACACCAAAGAAAACGTCGTTCGACGTCTCTCGGCTTTAACTGATGCGGCGCCCAGTGCCCTTGCTTCTGGATCATTCCTAATGCTTTCAAACGTTTCGAAACTGTTATGTCATCTACTTGTAATGATTTTGCAAGTTCAGTTAGTGTCTGACACGAGTCTTCTTTTTTAGAAGGGTTACCATTTGGAATTACATGCACGTAGTCCTGGTAATACTATCTGTTAGGAAACAGCGAGAGCTTATTCAAAGTCCTAATATTTTAGTTACAGTTTCAAAATTCATCTCATTAGAGAGATCACTTCAATGCCATCTCGTGGACCTTTTATGAACTATCTATCCCCCAATACCCCTATCTGTAGTTATTACTAAACTAAAAACTTTTAAATTTCGAATGTTTTATGTTTTTTTGTCTTCTTTCCCCCTAAATCAACAATAGGTTGTGAATAGTAACAATGCAGGAAATGGTGGTAACGGTGGAAATTCTGGTCTCGTTGGTGGCGGTACATCAGCGGCTGCAGCAAAAAATCAATTAGAACAATTGAACACGATGCGTGAGGCACTTTTTTCGCAGGACGGTTGGGGTTGCCAGCATGTGAATCAGGATACAAATTGGGATGTCCCCGGATCACCGGAGCCAACAAATAAAGGTGATCCAGCGGGTCCGCCATTATGGAAACCAAATATAAATAACGGTACTGATCTATGGGAGGCTAATTTACGTAATGGTGGACAACCGCCACCGCAACCAGTGCAAAAGACCCCATGGGGTCATACACCATCAACGAATCTCGGTGGTACATGGGGTGAAGATGACGATGGTACTGATACAAGTAATGTTTGGACCGGAACCCCAGCAAATCCGACCGCTCCACAATGGGGACAATCGGCTGGTGGTATTTGGCCACCAGCTGGCGCTGGTGTTGCCCCACAAAAAAAAGAATCTGAATGGGGTAATTCAATAGCTGGAGCAAATGCATGGGGCGATCATAGAGATATGAGACCAGCCCCAATCGATATACGAAGTGTTGATCCACTTAGGACCCCAAGCGGCGATCCTCGTGATATTCGAATAATTGATCCAAGGGATCCAATACGTGATATGCGTGGTGATCCACGCGGAATTTCCGGCCGATTAAATGGTACTTCAGAGATGTGGGGTCAACATCATGCCATGACCCATGGACAAATTCCACCAAATAAAATGGTTGGTTTAGCGACAGCTGCCGGTGTGGTCACAACCGGTGGCAGCAACGCTCAGTGGGGCTCAACACAGCCAGTTACGGGACCAAAAGATATAACAATGCCTGGAAAACCGACCGGGTGGGAGGAGCCATCACCCCCGCCCCAACGTCGGAATATACCAAATTATGATGATGGCACGTCCCTATGGGGACAACAGTCACGCGTACCTGGCGGTTCACATTGGAAAGAAATGTCAGATATGTCTCGAAGTCATTTAATTCGCGGTGCCATAGGTAATCAGACCGGTGGGGGTGGAGCGGGTGCTGGTAATACAACTCCAATGCCTCAGGGACGTCTTGGACCGAATGCACAAGTTAAACCAGATAACAATATGTGGGGTCATGCTGGGGCCGCAAGTAGAAATAATGGCGCCTGGGAGGAGCAACATGCTGGTGCTAATTGGGATGATAAGGCTACAGCTATGGCTAATATTGGAGGTGGAGCGGCGGCTGTATGGAATGATACAACCGCATCGGCGGCATGGAATAAAAATCAGAGCAAAATCAGTACCGCTGGACAAGTATGGCCGGAAACTGATTTGGGTACCGAATGGGGAACGCATGCCGTTAATAAACCTCAGGCAAAACTTGGTATTAGTAGCGAACTAATACGTAATAGCAAACAGTATCGTATGCTTGTTGATATGGGCTTTAAAAAGGAGGATGTCGAAATTACCCTTAGGGTGACAAATCTTAATTTTGAGGAAGCCCTTGAAATACTTAATTCTCGTAATACCGCCGCCATGGACTCGTGGCGACGGCACGAAGATCCGAATGTTGGTTTCGATCACACCACCGCATTTCCTGGAAGGTTTCCATCAGCTGGACCACAGCCGACTATGCCATTCCCACCGGTAAGAACGGTACGAGCATATAAACTTTGGGGCTTTCGGTCTGTTCAAGTTTGCGAAATTAAACGATTTTATGGCTGTATAACAGTTTTTAAAACTGTTATATTTTATAAAAGTTTTAAAACTGTTATATTTTATAGCAGTTTTGAAATTCTTATATTTGGTAAACGTTTTAAAACTCTTATAATTTATACCGGCCTTATATTTTGTATATTTTAACTGTTTAACAGCTTAAACCACCGCGTGAAAAATAAAATGTATACAATATAACAGTTTAGAAATTTTTAATATCGCCCTCAAGATAGTTATACTTGTGAATATACACAATTCTTAGATTACATTAGCTTGTATAATTTAAAACAGTATAAGAGTTTAATATATAGCCAAGATAACGACCGATAGCCCCAGTGGCTCAGAATATACTGGGAAAAAAAAGTAATTCTATATTCTCAGCTAAATTGATTTTATATATTATATTTCTCGTTTTGACAGAATAATAACCCAAATCTGCTGAATAACATGGGCGGTGGCGGCGTTGGTGGAAACCACACCCTTGCAGCTATGAGTAATGCAATGCAACCACTACAGGTACAGAAGTATTTGGCGCAGGCACCGCACAACGTATCAGGGGCACAGGCACAGACAATATCCGCTTTCGGACAGGCAGCAACTGCTAATCATAATTCAGGACAGCCATCGGCACAACAACTGAGAATGCTCGTTCAACAAATCCAAATGGCCGTACAGGGTGGCTATCTCAGTAGTCAAATTCTAAATCAACCGCTAGCGCCTACAACACTGATACTTCTTAATCAGTTGCTCAGCAACATTAAAGTAGGTGTATAACATTATTTTTCTGGGATGTACCCGACCGCCTCCCTTCTCCCGTAACCCTTCCAACCGCCAAAAAAGACTTACCCTTATCAAATTAATTACATTCAAAATCCTAATCTTATACTATTTCTCTTATAAAATATATCTCTAATCGCTCTATCTCAACAAAATTTTTATTTTTATAAATTGCATATATGTCACATATGCGCTCACATTCGAATTATTTCTTTTTCAAATTTCTTTTTTCAAAATTTTTCTTTTGAAAGTTTGTTGAAAATAAAATATTAAGAATTTATTCCAAATTTTTCATTTCTCTTTCGTTTTCTCCAGCATTTACAAGGGGCACAAACAAGTTTAGCACGTAATCCTGTAAATAGTTTGCAATTATCTGTAGCTATCACAAAATATAAACAACAAATAGTCAGTTTACAAAATCAAATCAATGCACAACAAGCACTTTATGTTAAGCAACAACAGCAACAGCAGCAGCAGCAACAACAGCAACAGCAGCAGCAAGCTACATCACATGTTGGTAGCTCAAATACTGAATACTTGAGGGGACAACACGACGCCATAAGTGCTCTTCAAGGAAATTTTTCTGAGATATCATTAAATAAGGTACGCTCTTGCACAAAGTAATAAAATCCAATTTCTAGAACGTATCGAACTATTTTAGGATCAAACTGGAGCATTCCAAGGAGCTCCAAACCAGCAATCGAGACTGAACCAATGGAAGCTTCCAGTATTAGAAAAGGAAGTATCTTCAGACAGTACTGACTTTTCACGAGCCCCTGGCCCTACTGCAAAACCAACATTATCAACGGCAAACGCTAATAATGCAATCGGCGCACTAGGGCTACAAGGCGATGGGTATGTTCGCAATGATTTATCTAAAACAATAAACTCGTTAAGTTATACCATTCATATTGTAGAACTTGGTCTTCCGCTCGTAATATCGGTGATGGATGGCCTGACCCAAATACTGAAAACGAGAATAAAGACTGGCCAGCTGCACAGCCCTCTCCTGCAACTGCATTTACTGATTTAGTTCCAGAATTTGAGCCAGGGAAACCTTGGAAGGTAGGAGCACAACAATATTCTAATACAATTGTGAATATGTAATAAATATAAATTTCAGGGTTCTCAAATAAAAAGTATCGAAGATGATCCTAGTATTACACCTGGTAGCGTAGCTAGAAGCCCTCTATCTATAAATCCGACGCCAAAAGATGCTGATATTTTTGCTAACAGTAGCAAAACATCGCCGACTGATTTACCACCCCTAAGTTTATCTTCATCTACTTGGAGTTTCAATCCGTCTGCAAACCAACAAAACTTCACAAGGTAGTTTGTTACTTATGTGCTGGAACAGATTTCTTATTTTTCTTCGTTTTTCGTTTTGTCTTTTCTTTTGCCCTCTTTCCCCCTCTATCCTTTTCCTCTATCCAAAATATTATCTTTGGTTTTATAACAGTTGGTCTGATAACGTTCCACAACCAAGTGCCACAACATCCGAACTTTGGGCTGCCCCATTGAATAAGACATCACGTGGACCACCGCCGGGATTGGGTGCAACAAAAGCCTCATCGGTTAGTGTTGCGGCTGGATCTGTTGCGTCCTCAGCGAATCCATCCGTTGTATCTGGTAGCTCAAACGGATGGATCGGTAGCGGTCTAACTGGGCGTGTTCCAAGCAGCAATACAAATTGGTCTGGTGCCAATTCAAATTGGCATTCGACATGGTTGCTATTAAAGAATCTAACAACTCAAGTACGTATTAATTATTATTAAAACTAGACTATTCTAGCTTTTTAATTAAGCAAACCATATTATTCTATGCTCTATACTTTTAAAGTTATACAACTTTGAATTGAGAACAAATTGAAATTCTTTAAATTCTCTCCAGATTGATGGATCAACACTACGTACCTTATGTATGCAACATGGCCCACTGTTGAATTTCCATCTCTACTTAAATCAAGGAATTGCTCTATGTAAATATTCCACTAGGGAGGAAGCAAATAAGGCCCAAATGGCATTAAATAATTGTGTTCTTGGCAATACAACCATTTGTGCTGAATCGCCAAACGAGAGTGAAGTCCAAAATATTCTGCAACACCTGCCAGCCCCAGTACAATCACAACAACCTGGAGGTGGTGGAGGAGGTAACGGCGGTAGCGGTGTCGTTGCTGTATCTGGTAACAGCTCATCTGTGGTATCTGGCAGTGCTGGTGCTGGAGGAGGTAGCCAAACTTCATGGCGTCCACAAAGTCAACAAAATCCAACAAGGCCACCAGGTAGGGAAACGGACTTTGAACTCATATCGAAGTATGTTTGTGCGATTGTTGACGATTGACCGTGATATAAACGATAAAACAAAAATATATAGAAAAAATAGGAAAAAATTACAGTGAATGATAACTACTAGAAAAAAGAGAAAAAAAAAACCTTGAATAAGAAGCAAATGCAGTTTATATTTACTAAATTAACTTATGAAACTTTCAATTATTGAACAAGAAAAACAATTTTTTTACTTTTCATTTATTTCCCAATTTTCTCTGCCTCCCCACATATAAATCACACATTCGCCCGCCAGTCTAGTGGATACTTTTTTTTTTTTGTATCTGTATAACAGTTTTATATCCACACATTTTTTCACCACATTTCCTTTGTATAATCCCTCAGTAATTCTTCCATTTAATAATAATACATTTTCCCGCCATTTACCTCCCATTTTCAACGTTTCAATAAAATATAACAGTTTCATTTGGTTTTTGCTCGGTTCCATGAGATGATGACGACGGTGATGAAGTTGTTGTGGGTTTTTGTGGATGCATTTTGTTTTCTCTTTATTTTTAAAAACAAAAAGAAATTAGAACTACGATTCAGTTACATCCTTTTTCATACATATATAACACTTTCAAAAAGTATTAAACATAAATTGGTATATACTTTATATCAACTTTTCGACTTTGTCTTATTTTTATAAATTTTTAAAAGTTTATTATTATTTCTGTAAATTTAAAATTTTTTATGACTCTTGGAAAATTTTTAATTTGATATTATTTAATATTAAGAATTTCTAGGGGATTTCTAAAGCGACAAGTTGATATTATTTTATTTTATTTTATATTATTTTTATTTTAAGTTACAATTGAAAGTGATTTTTCTATTTATTAAATATTTTGCGCAACCACAATAAACCAACAAACAACTAACCAAAGAAATAAAACAAATATATATATATATTAAAAAAAAAAAACAACTGCAATCGAAAATATAAAATCAATCAAGAAAATGCATCGATCTGCCTGTGATGTCGTCAACGATAGATAACAAATAGACAACGATTTAAAATATTCCCTAGAATGTATTCAATGCGCGCCGAAAGAATTTCGGAATTGGAAATTTTTGATTGAATTGGATTTTATGAAAATTTAACACGTTTAATACTTAGTGGCACCATATGGTACCACGGTGGTACTTTATGGTGCCACTAGTAATTAAAATTGTAAATATCCCAAATTCTGCTGGGCGGTATTGTTGCATATTTAAGGAATAATAAAAAAAAAATACCTTTAATTTAAGAGCTGTTTATGAATGCAATTTTAAGTGAAAAAATGAGCCAAATATAACAAATAAAAAAGGAACAAAAAATTTTTTTGAATACACACAAAAAAAATATCAAATCGTCCAATACAGGTACCGATACCTGGGGTGCAGGATCCGTGTGGCAAAGTCCAAATACCACTGGAAGTCTATGGACACCACTAGATGGAGCAACTGAACGTGGTACACCATCGAATTTAAAGTCATTCTTACCAGAAAACTTACTTGAATTAAACTAAAAAAAAAACAAAAACAAATATATAAAATAAATAATAACAAAAGAGAAAAAAAAGTTAAATAAAAAAAAAACACATTTTTTTAAGAATTTAAGCAAAAAATAAGCAGAGGAAGATAAAATGAAAGAGAAAAAAAAAACAAAGTATATATATTTGCGAGAAGAAACCCAAGATATATATATATGGAATATTCCTAGTGTTTAATCTATTTAATTATGAATTTATGAAAGTCTATATCTTTTTTGAGTAGGGTAATAATTTAGTGAACGAAGAAATGAAAGATGAGATGAAAAAAAAATAATGGATTTTTTCGTAAACATGAAACGACTTATTAGTCTTAAACCATAAGCAGAAATTATTTTAATGGGATAAATGATGAAGCAACAACAACAACAAAAGTGAAAAATGCAATTTTAAACTTTAATTAACATTAGGGAAAAATTATATTATTATAATTATAAATTAAACTAATGATAAACGAAAAAAAAAGAAAAAAAAAAAAAAAATACGACGCAATGAGGAGACCTACCAACTTGATGATAAATAATAGTGGGAAAAAATTATTTTCATCAGTGTTCGAAAGTTCGAAGAAAAAAGGTTATGTTATTTAATTACAATTATGAGCACGTAAAATTAGAAAAACAAAAAAAATATGAGATGAAACAATACGAGCCCAGGTGACAATTGACGATATATTTAATATTATTAATGTGTTCTTATTTTCGTTTGTTAAAGTTAACCTTATGCTTTATTGCTTTACGAAACACACCCACGTTCCCAGGACCAAATTTAACTTTTGAGTCTACCCGCTTTTATGTTTAAAAAATAATTATAAAATTAATTAAAGTAGTTAACTTAAAACACACAAACGAACACTTGTTCTTTTCTAATAGAAAGTGTTAACCAGCTGAAATTAAGGGTCGATGTACAAAAATATTTCTACTGTACAAATTGAAACTTAAAGTAGTTTTTCTTAGTATTAAAAAAAAATATTATTCATATTAATTTTTCAAATTTGTCCTTTATTTTAAGAACGATAAATATAGTGTCTGATTTGTTCAAATTTTCTATTTGCTATATATATATTTTATATAATATTATATTTAAAATTTTTATTGCAATTACAGGTGAAATTTTTGTACAAAAATTCCTTACGTTTCGGTCAAATTGAGACACAACTATTAGAAATTATTATTATTATTGTATTTCGGGTAAGAAATTTTTCGATTTTCTGACTTTAGTACCTATTTTTGAGATTTATTTTTGTTTTAAATATATTTTATCCATTCACTGATTCATGTCTCTTTTATGAGGGAATAGAACAAAATTTTACATCTTGTGGATTATTTTTAAAAAACAAAGTTTTCTGTTGAAATTTTCAATTTTTTTTTGGTAAATTTTAGAATGATATGCAAGTCTTCAACTGTGATTTTTCTTTTTATTAAGATCAATTTAGACAAAATGTATTTTTGCAATTTATCTGACCCTTTTAAAATAAATATTTTAGACATTTTACTTTGTTTTTTTAGGTAATAATAGTGTGTTTCAGTATCGAAGAGAAATTCAATTGAAATTTTGTATAAAATTCATAAACCAAAGACCCTGCAATTATTTTGTTCTTTTCTCTTCATAGAAAACCGATTTAATTTTGTATTAAAAGTATACTCATAAGGTTATTACAGATACTTGTTTATTAAACGTCAAATAATAATAATATTAAAAATCAAAAAAAGAAAATAAAAGCAAGCAAACAGTTGTGTCGTAATTCATTCATTTAAATCTTGAAATACCTTTATTATTAGAATATTTCTTGTTTTATTGTTTAAATCTCTTAAATAAGGAATCGATAGAAACTTTTATTATTCGACAGCAGTAGGAAATAATAGCGAATATTTATTTTTTATTTGAATAATGAGATGATATAGAGACAACAACAACAAAAAACCGGTGATTTATTTTAAATAATAAAATTTATACAAAAAATAATAAAGATTAATCTGTACTTTGTATAATTTTGTGATTTTTCCGATTTTTCGAGTGATTTATAATTTTTTTTTTATCGCTGAGGACATTGCTGCAAAAAAAAAAAAAACGAAAAAAAAAAGAAAAAAGCCAGCCACAAAGAGAATAAGTTAAATCTCAAAATAAATAAGAATTTCTTTTGTTAATTTGCTTCTTTTTATTTATTATTTTTGTGTTTAATTTTATTGTATTTTTTGTTTTATTTTGTTGTATCTTGTGTTAAGTGTTTTTTTTTAATTGTCTTATTTTTTTCTTCCAACTGAAGGATTTAATTAAAGTATAAATTAGAAAGCTGAAAAATTGAGGGTTTTAAACTTAGAAATTATTATTTTTTGAATCCCACTTCTGACACCAATAAAACAGTATAAACGATTTTAAACCTTCAGTTAGTGTAAAATTGTTCTTTGATATTATTTTTTGTGTACTATCTTATTGTATATTTATATATATATATATAATTGTATATATGGGCATACAGCTGGAGGTGTAGCCGGTTATAAAATAAGTGGCCAGTTAAAAAAAATAATAATAATTAAAATAAATAGAATAGTGAATGATACTTTCCGATCCCAGTCTTATTGAACTGTGTTAGTCTGCTTGAGACAACAAACATTTTTAACCCGTTTTATTGAATGATATACTCGAACAAAACACAGTAGCTTTTTTTTTAAATATTTTTAAGTATATTTTATATTCGATGAATCAGCGAATCAGTCAATTTTCTTATTTTTGTTTGCTTGACTATCGCAATTTTGAGTCCTCTCACCAGATTTAAGTTGAGGCGCCATCAGCCTCCAGATGTATGAACCCTGAAAATGTATGGGCTAAAACTCGTAAACATGCCAATTTAAAAAAAAAAAAAAAAAATAAAAACAATGTAAACAAAGACTATATTTCTGCGCTTAATTATCTTATCATTAAAATAGGAGAAAGAAAATGATATATATTAATTATTAATTAAATGATATAGAAGAAGGAAATGACAAAAAAACTAAACGTTGTTTATTCTCAATAAACAAAACATTTAAAAACAAAGAGTATACATTTCTTTTCTGTTGTTTTTAAAGTTAAAAACTTTAGTTGTAGTTCCCACTAATTATTTTTAATCTTAAATTGTAAATAAAAATCATACAGAGAAGTGTGAAGAAGAATTCTTTAGTAAATTTACAAGTTTATTAATTTATGATAAAGGTAACAAAAAATCGGTGAGAGAAAAACAGAAATGAAATAGTAAAACAATTATTTGTAACTCATTTTAAATTATTTCTTTTTTCCCACATAATTATGAATAATGATTAAAACTTTAAACTATAATGAAAAAAATTATGAATCATTTACTTTTGTGTGTTTCTTTAATGATTTTCTCTTTGCTATAATTTTTATTTTAATTTTAATTAAATAAACAAGAAATTAACTAATACTGTGCCTGTCTTTTTGGAGATTTTTGACGAAATGTTTTCTATTTTGTTTTATTTTTGTTTATAACAATAAGAAGACTTTAATAACAAGAGAACTACAACTGAAAATATACTATATATATTTTTTAAGACCGTGATTTTTGTAAGTGTTTAATTTAATTTTTGTTCAATTGCATTTTTTTCTCTTCCTGCAACACGATAAAAAAAGGACCAAGGAAAAAAAAGCGATATTTTTTATTATAAAGAAAGAAGAAGGAATACATTTATATTAGTTGATATCATTCAATTTTAAACGAGTATTGACAAATTTTGGGTTGTGTGCATTATAAATAAGATGTTGATCTCTGCTGAAGAAAAACTGTAGAAAACTTTATGGAAAACTGAGACTATAAAAAAAGCATTTCTGTTAATAATAGTATCATTAGTATGATTTAATTTTCATAATTTCTTGTTTAAAAAAAAACAAAACAAACATGGTTGTTTTCTCTTCCATTCTCTCACTATATAACTTTAAATCAGCGACTCCAAAACTCCCTATATATCCATTTTTCAAAGAAAATCCAATGAGGTCGAGAATTTTCGTTTGTTTTTGGATCCGTTGCCGTTTATTAATTCAAAAGTTTTCAAAATTAGCGACCTCAAAACCCCCTATTTACTAATATTCTTGCTTAAATCGTGTGTGCGCTCGATTCGATTATCCGTGTTTCTTGTCCGTCACTTTTCAAAGATGACAGGAAAAATTTCGTTTTACCTGCTCAAAAAAATAAAGAAACGTTATAATAACAACCATATGATACACGATGGTATTGGCGGGCAATTTCGAAAGATTGGGTAAGTACTTTTATGTTTTTAATTATTATTTCTCTTTAATTTATTACACTTTTTGTTGTTGTTGTTGGTTTTATTGTACTTAAATTGAATCAATCAACATTATTGAAAGTGCATAATTTTAAGAGATAATTGTAGAATCTAAAAATTTTTGATTAGTTTCACATTACCCGATGATTAAAAATTTTTAAATGCATTTCAGTTTCAACTATTTTAGTATTTTTTGATTTTCTTAATTTTCTTGCTATAGTACTTTAGTTGTTTCACATAAACAACAATTTTCAATTTCTGCGGTATTAGCCTATTTAAAAAAACCATGTTTACCAAAAGTTTTTTTTTGTAAAAGACACAGACATACAGACAGAGTATAAAAATGTTAGAATTTCTAGAAGGTGATTTTATATTTTTAGTATATCTAGAAGGTGATTTTATATTTTTAGTATTTAGTTACATAAAAAGCAGACAAACCAAAATAGCAATACTCCGAAAAACAAAAAATATGTATGCTATTTTTCCGAAAATTCTATTTAAATTTAAATTTATTTGTCAATTTCTAAAATTCGTATCTTTTAAATGTGCTCTCGGAATATGGATTGTTTTGTTCAGCAATAAAATGCAGCTTTCAATGGAAAAAGAAAAAAAAAGAAATATGTGTTCTACTGCAGTTTCTGCAATAAATAATAAATACAAAAAATATAATAAATTTAACAAATAAGACACAAAATGATATAAAATATATATAAAAAAAAAATACCAATTGTTTCAAGCGATAAAACGTGATAGTACTTTTTAAGTCGTTTTCATACAATATCAATATTAATATAAAAGTGAGAAGAAAATTATAAAATTAAATTTAAAATTAAATGCTACAGGGGTGATAATGTAAAAAACATTTTTTTTTTTTTTTTAGTTTTTAAGTGTAAACACCTACTGTTAAAAATAAAAGAAAATTCATCATCACAATCAGCTCTTAGTCGATTTTTTCGAAGTTTCTTCAGTCAACTTGCGGGTCAGAAATTTTGAATATATACATTTTTTTGATCTAATATCCTCCTCCCCTTTCTTAGTGCACTTATTTTTTTTTTTTTTTTAATATAATTTAAAAACACGTTGATATCAGCGGTAAATGGGTTCGTATAAAGATTGTATCAAACGATTTTTTGATACGATCCCACCGCTGGCACCAGTTTTAAATTATTATTTTTTTTCGAAATTTTGCTTCGACTTAAATTACATTGGATTTGCATTGATGAACTTTATTTTTATATAAAATTATAAGACTCAATTCTGCCAATGAAATTTCAGGTATTCAAATTCAGAAAATTAAGATGATATTGCGAATTTTAGTTCAGCGATTCAATCGCAAGAAATAATAAAAGGCATAAATTCATTTCTTTAGTAACAGATCTTTTTTGGTTTTTCGAAATTTCTCAAAAACTGGCATGAAAACTTGAGTTTTGAAAGGGAAAAATGAGAGAGGAAAACACTTTCTAAGGAGATAACTAGGTAAGATTTTAACTACTTTATTAATTAAGAAAGAATAAAACATTTGCATATTAACCTCATAGCCATACGTATGTCATTTGTAATGAAAACCAGGTGAAAAAAATACAATAAGAAAAATTGCTTTTAAGGGAAAAAAGAGCACACCCAAATGCACACAATATTTAAATAAAAGTGAATTAAACAAAAAAAGAGAAAAAACTGATACCAACAAGCAAGAAAAACGGTTTTTTTTTCTGCTAATTTTTTTAAAATAAAATTCTTTCTCTTCTTTTAGATAAAAAGCAAAGTTTTTTCTGTTTTTTTTTTGCAACTTATATTACAAACTGTCCTACTAAAAGTAAAATGGCCTATTACAAAAAAAATACTCGAACGTTTTGACAAAAAAATAAAAAAACAAAAATGCAATAGAAGTGAAAGTAGATTAAAATTATTAGAAAAAAAAAATAGCTGAAAACTCATATGTCCTTTTTTTACATATAACGAAATATATTGTATGAAACAAAGACCAAAAATAACAAAAAACTAAAAGTATATAACAAAACTTTGGTTGTGCTTGCGTGAAATTTTATAATGTATACAGAAAAAAAAAGTCATACACATAATTGAAATTAATGAACAAAAAATAAGAATTAGAAGCTTTAAAAATGGACATTGCGAGATTGATACATTTTTAAATGAGATTTAAATTAAATTAATAAAAATAAAACAAACATGAAATCTTCCGTTTTCCGTTGCCTTTTAAATAAATATAAAACTCTTATACTTTTAGCATAAATTATGTGTCAATCAAGTTGAAAAGGGGCTGACTAATTTTCACAATAAATGCGACATCATAAACAAATTGAAAGGCAAAATGATAATAAAGAAATCAACTAAAATTAATGAATTGTATATTAAAAAAAAGAACGTCTAACTGTAATGTTAGTTAATTTGTATAAGAGCCAATATAATAACAACAAAAAACACACTTTGAGGACTCTAAACACTCCTTTTTCATGCAGCTAAAATGTAAATTTAAAAATAATCGAGAGGATCTCTACCTGCGAAACAAAAAAAAACAAGACGGAAAGGCACACTCTTGAATTTTAGTGTAAGTATAAGTCGTATAAGAGTAGTTCATTTAGAAGACCTAATTACTTAGAGGGCAAGTAAACAATCTTTTTGATCTTAAAATTAAAACAAAATGAAAGTGAACAGACCAAAAAAGAAAATCATAGAAGCATTTTATAGCAATCAAAAAAATAAATGAAACTAGATTTATGATACGAAATAGCTGTATAATCTAATCTACCTGTATAACAATAAGGGGTTATATTTCTATATGTAATTATATAAAAACACAAAAACACCCCTAGTTTTTTTCTGCCTATTTCTCTGTTCGTTATCGGTTTGACCCGAATTGTTTTTAGGTTTATATAACTCATATTTTTCGTGTATATATTCAAAAAGAAATATATAAATCTATGTGTACTACTGTGTGTATTTAAGCGGCCAAAAACAACGAAATGTATACTTAGTTACCTCTTATACTGTTGCGTTTTTAATTTTTAATTCAGGTGATTAATGAAAAGGGAAAAGTAAAATGTCGTAGAGGTCATGCATTATTAATTTTTTTCTTACTCGAATTGGAGAACTTAAAAGGTATTCAGGGACAAATACGCCAATCATCAAACCAAGTCGAGATACAACAAAAATAAAAATAAATAAATAACAATAAAACTTGACCCTGTAGACAATTTTCTCCTTTAAGGGTTCTTGTCTAAAATTTTGAAAAATAAAAATTTTTAAAACATTTTTTCGGATACAAAGAAGTAAGATATCGTTATGAAAATTTATAGGGATGTTTATTAACATTATAAAAATAAAAATAATTTTATTTTTTAAATTTTTGGGGTACTCTATCAGGGTCATATATTTTTTTGAAAAAAGCACGAAAAATCGACGGTCGCCATGATTTAATCCGTCTGGAGCATCTGAAAAAACAAACAAACAAAAAACGGGATATTCTATATTGAAGCCACTATCGCATGAAGTAGGATGAACTTGTTTTATCAACAAAAAAAAAAAAAAAAAAACGCGGACATTTTTGAGAAAAACAAAACGATTTTTGAGGTCGGAAAATCGTGTGAACATTTTTCATCCGATCGTTTAGATCCTAGTTCAAGCGAAAGCCATAAATGTGTACAACAAAATATTAAAAAATCAGAGCGATCGGTCAAGTAATCTTTTTTAAATCATTGCAACCGTCGATTTTTGGTGTTTTTTTCAAAAAAATTATATGGCCCTGATAGGGCACAGCCCAAAAATGTGGATTTTTTTTTTGTATTTTTATAATCTTAATAAACATCTTTATAAATTTTCATAACGATATCTTGTTTCTTTGTATCCGAAAAAATTTGTTATAAACATTTTTATTTTTCAAAATTTTAGACAACAAAGTCCACTTAAATAAAGTAGAAGATAAATCTTCAATTCTGACTTAATTTTTCACTTTTAAATCCACACAACTCTTTGCTTTTTTCTGAAGGCAGTGAACTTTAAAAATGAAGTGTAGAAAAAAAAGAAAAAAACATAAATGGTGCTTACGTATGTACTTATTAAATCTAGTATAGTAGTTTTACAAAGAAGTTGTAGAAGAAGATGGCAGGGAGGATTAAGGAGAGATTAAGTAATCCGGAATAATAAATCCTACCCTTAAGGAAATTTATTTATATTGTATTGTAAAAGTGGTATAAGACAGCTGTAGAAATACCACGAGATAGCCGTTAAAAATGAAATAATCTGCTGCAATTTTTACTAAAATTATAAGTATAAAAAGTTTTTGGTTTCAAATAGAATTTCTAATTTAGTTTAATAATTCATTTTTCAATCAATAAAGAGTGAACCAGCGAAAAAGTTAAAAAGGGGAAATTTTATTGATAATTTTACATTAAAAGTAAAAACATTTTTTAAAAATAATTAATAAAATTTATAAAATTAAAAAAAAAAAATATAAGAAAAACAGTGAGTCTGAGGAGTTCTAATTGTGGTGCCTTTTTAGAAGCTAGTCGACTCAAAAGCCTTAACTTTCTAATTCGCATTATAAAAAGAAAGAAAACATATAAATACATATACATATTAATATATGTATGTACATATACAGGGTGAGTTTTTTATCTTGAGACAATGAAATATCTTGATTTGTTCTCATTATTTCGAAAAAAGTCTCAAGGTTTCGAAAAAGGAGTTGATGAAATGATCTTGACCTTGAGGTAAAGGCCATATTTAGTCGTCAAATTGCCCTCTCTTTCTATTTCCGGGATCAAAGGTGGGGGTTTCCAATTAAATTTCTGAAGTTACCTTCAAATAACCTTGAAGGTAGGTGTCAAGTTCAAGGTAACCATTATTTGACCCAATCGAAACCTTGAAACTTTTGTCTGAAAATTTTTTCGAAATAATGAGATCCAATCAAGATATTTCATTGTCTCAAAATAAAAAATTCACCTTGTATATATATAAAAACAAATTAGATTGTGTAAAGAAAAAAGAAAAAAAAAACTGAAATCACTTATTTGCCTTTTGATGTTATAACTGTGATTGTTTTGGTTATTGATTTTTATAAAAATTTATTCGAAAAAATTCCATTAAGTTAATGTGAATTTTATTAGTTAGTAATCGTAATTTTTCCTTTAATTTGATTATTTATTTATTTTGTCAAATTATAATCTTAATTTTAGTAAAAATTGCATCGATGCTAAAAAGCTATTTACGGACGGGACTGTGTTTTAATGATTCGACTCGAAGGGAAAAATATCTAAGGAAAAATGTTAAATCACAACTTATGATCGATCACCTATCCTTCTAATTAAAAAATAATAATAATAATAAATAAAGTAAAAAGAGAAGAATTTACAAAATCCAAAACAAAACAAATAAAAAAATTTAAAAATTAAAATAAACAAAAAAATTGAAAATAACAAGAACAGGAACAAACAAAATTGTATAAGTTGACTCAACATATCTCTGACAAACTATTTTTTATTATATATTGTAATTGCATAAATAAAGGTAATAATTAAAAAAGGAAGGAAGAAAAAAACAATAATTATTAGATTAAACATTTGAACAAGTAAAAGGAAACACACACACAATGCAAAGTAAGAGGAATATTTAAAAAAACAAACCAATTATACATATAAGATTTAAAATTCCGTCACTTGTAGAAAAGAAGGTGAAAAAAAATATGTAAACTTTTACAAAAGGACACGTTTTGATAATTCTTACTTAACCATTTTAAAAAGTGAAGCAGTAACAATTCAAAAACATGAACTCATAGAAGCTAGCGAAATTTAATGCGGAAAATGGTATGAAAGTTTTAAGGG
Organism: Dysmachus trigonus; assembly: GCA_949715965.1. Lineage (NCBI taxonomy): Eukaryota > Metazoa > Arthropoda > Insecta > Diptera > Asilidae > Dysmachus > Dysmachus trigonus. The sequence continues at coordinate 3,729,754 of OX454324.1, forward strand.
GTCATTATAATCTGACCGCCTAAAAGTAGGCACGGTAGAAGATGCTTCCTTGCAGGCAGTTTTTTTCAAATATCATATTCATATTCATTTTCTGAAGTCAGAACCAAAGTAAACAAAAATAACTCTTCCAAAAATTTGAGAGATTTTCAAATTTATACATGATAGAATGCTATTTGAGCTGTTCTGTTCTACGAAGTTTCAATTATTTTTTATAATTTTTAAAATCAAAACGACTCCTTAAACAAAACACGAGCGATCCAAAGTTAAATTATAAATTATATGTGAAAAATCAAGACAAAAACTAACTTTTAAGTAAAAAAATAGTAATCTAATGAAAAACAAATGGTGCGTAAAATCTAATTATAAACTAAAGGTAAACGTGTAATTTTAAAAAAGAAAAAACTCGTAGTTGAATAAGGAAAAAAAAAATAAAAAACATATTTTGGATGAAAAATTGCTGTTCTAAGGGATATTATATATAAAATGACTAGCTAATAAAAATATATTTAAATATATGGAACGTATTTTTAGCAGTTTATTTTTATGTCTTAAAAATTTAAGGACTTAGTCAAAAAAAAAAAAAAAAAAAAAATAAGTAAATAAAAATAAAAAAATCAACTCAACCAAGCAAAATGAGGAAAAAACATTAAATAAATAAGAAAATCCTAGATATGTAAGGGAAAATATATTTATAAAATATTCTTAGTGTTTAGTTTTGAAAAAGAAGAAAGAAAACAAATTAACAAGATGAACAAAATTTTGAAAATATTTATAATAACTTTTAGGAGGGGATTGCGGGGTAAAAATAAAATGTAAATGTTAAAAATTAATTAAGCAAAGAAACTGAGAGAAACAATGACATTTTGTGCCAAGCTTCCTTTTTTGCTAATCAAGTCATTTTAACGTACTATTCGAGAAAATGAAAGAGATAAAATCAGAAAAACTTGCAACAAACATTGGAAGGAGACATTCCTTTTTTAATTAATATTATAGAAAAAAATTTAAAAACAACAACAAGAAGAAACAGCAGCGTAGGGCAAAACGAGAATAAAATTTATAAAATATATTTTATGATCACTTGCAAGGGAAATACGGTGAATGTTTTATAATCATAAAAATAATAAAATAAAAGATAAAAACACACACATCAATTATATTTACGTTGCCTAGTAATTGCATTTATTATTTTTAAAATATAATTACAATTATTACGCATTAGACTGTGATAGGTTTTGCTCAAGAAACAAAAACAAAAATAATAATTGTTTACTGCAATCGTGAATTAAAAATAACAAAAACAAAGAAAAAAACACCACTTGTATATATAAAAAATAATATAAATAATAGGATGGAAAAATAAAATATAATTTTTACAATTTGAGTTTATTTTATTTCTTTTTCGAATTTATTTTCGTTATCATCGTATCGTAAAAACGTTCCCTAATCAAATCTCAGGGTAAATAATAAAGAAATAAATTTCATATTCAAAAAGAAGCGGAATTAAAATAAAATGATGTGTGTGTTTGTTTCATTCTACCTAAATAATTCGCTCGGCTTTAATTTAACTAAACCATTTTGTTCAGTTAGATCGAATTCTGGCCCACCGAAAATTTCTATTTTATGTAAATTTACTCAAAATCGTTAGTCGTTTTTTTGGAAAAAAAAAAAATTATTTTCTTTCAATTTCAAAATTTCAAACTTGTGTCGTAGAGGAAATAAAAGCTTTAATAAAAATCAACGAGGGACCGTTACGGTTATGATATTTTCGTTAAAAATCATATCTAAAAAATCGTTTCCTGACTGTTATTTTTCTAGACAAAAATAAAAATTGCGTTTTGATTTTATTTCAAATAAAAAATAAAAATTGCGTTTTAATTTTATTTCAAATAAAAAATAAAAATCAGAGTATGATTTTTATTTTTGAAATCAGAAATATAAATCAGAAAATGATTTTTATTTTTAAAATCAGAAATAAAAATCAGAAAATGATTTTTATTTTTAAAATCTGAAATAAAAATCGGAAAGTAATTTTTATTTTTAAAATCAAATATAAAAATCAGAAAGTGATTTGTATTTTTAAAATCAAAACTAAAAATCAGAATATGATTTTTATTTAAAAAAAAGAGAGTAAGACTCATTGCCCTGATTTTTATTCAATCATATTTTAATTATTTGGATTTTTGATTTTAGTAATAAAAATCTTTTCTTTATTTTTATTTCTGATAATTAATAATTTTAAGATTTTTATTTCGATCTTTAAAATGTAAATCGCTTGCTGATTTTAAAAACAAAAATCCCTTCTTGATTTTTATTTTAAATTTTTGTAATAAAAATCATTTTCTGATATTAACAATAAAAATCAAACTCTGAGATTTTTATTTTTAAAATCAGAAATCAAAATCAGAATATGATTTTTATTTTTAAAATCAAAAATAAAAATAAGAAAGTGATTTTTATTTTCAAAATCAAAAATAAAAATCAGAAAATGATTTTTATTTTTAAAATCAGAATTAAAATCGGAAAGTGATTTTTATTTTTAAAATCAAAAATAAAAATCAGAAAGTGATTTTTATTTTTAAAATCAAAACTAAAAATCAGACTATGATTTTTATTTAAAAAAAAAGAGAATAAGACTCATTTCCTGATTTTTATTTTTGGTTCTAATAGTAAAAATAATTTTTTAATTATTTCGTTTTTTGATTTTAAGAATAAAAATCTTTTCTTTATTTTTATTTATGATTTTAAAAATAAAAATAATTTTAAGATTTTTATTTCAGATTTTAAAAATATAAATCGTTTACTGATCTTAAATATAAAAATCCCTTCTTGATTTTGATTTTAAATTTTTATAACAAAAATCATTTTCTGATTTTTATTTTTGATTGTTAAAATAAACATCATTTCCTGATTTTTATTTTTGATTTTTAAAATAAAAATGCGAAGAACATTTTTCTTCTTCTGATTTTATGGAAAAAAAATCACAAGTTTAAAAAGCACATACAATTTTTATAGCTCAGGCCATAAGAATCATAATGCTACATTTGAACCAATTTTCCCACAAATTTATCTACATGATTTATTGGTTTGAAAAAATTGTTAATTTCCAAATCAACATGACTTACCGAGATTGCTAAAAATGGGGATTTTAAACGAGATGCACAGAACGCGGACATACCGTAATTTTGATTTTCTCGAATTTTAAGCCGCCTAAAACGCTACCACGTAAAAAAAGAAAACTAATATCAAAAGCGACCACACCATTTTGAATTTTTTCGCACGCGAACCGACCCGAAAAATGTTTTATTTTACACTTTCATTCACTTTTCCTGGAATTGTTTTGATGTTACCTTTAGAAACAGAATTTTTATGAATTTTCGGCGATAGTAATTATATTATTTTATATTATATTATTATATTATAACCGTTTTACACAATTTAATTAATTATATTAAAACTTGTCGGTACCGAAGCAGCAGCAAAACGATGCGATCATATGAAAAAAATGGCTTCTATCTGAGAAAATGAGAAGAACTGTAACTGTTTCTATTGGTTAAATTCAAATTTCAAGCGAACGGAAACGAAAATGGACACAGAACAAAAGAGAAATTTCAAGACTTCCCATTGAATTCCTACCAAATTTGAAAGGAGATGAGAGGAGATTTCTCTTTTGACGAGTCGAACTCTCTTAGTTAGTGTGAAAAAAAAACGCGTAGGTTCTTTTCGAACCAAATAAAACACGATCGATGTCAGAAGCTCTTCAAACTTCGAACCCTTGATTTGAGTTTAAAAATAAAATAATCGATAAAATAAATTATAAATAATATTCTTTAAGTTCTTTAAGTTTATATAGCTTCTTTATACCCATTTTATTTTATAGTGACATAGACTTTTAAGTCCAGGAGATATCCCATTAAAATATGCCCTTTAATTAATTACACAGGCTTTTTTTCTATCACATCACGTTTTTTAGCAAAATAGGGTTGAAAATTACAAAACGTAGTTCAGCCATTTTTAAAAATTCATTAAAAATAATGGAACGTGAAAAAAGCTCGTAACACAACTCAAAAGAGACCCTGAATCCTTATCTATATATATGAAATATCACTAATTTATTGCATTTACGAAGCATCTTTGGGAATAAGAGTTTCATGAGCGTGCGCAAGCAGAGATCTAAGTTCATTAATCTATTGTATGAAATAATGGGTTTATGGAAAAAAGTGAATACCAAGGAATATTTCGCAAAGTATTAAAGTATCTCGTATTTTAATATAATAACTAAAGGTTTTTACTTTTATTTGAACTAATTTACAAGTTCCTGCAACAATTCATTATTTTTTTATTAATTTGCAAATTTGTACTTTGAAAACCTATTTTTTTTCAAAAATGTGACATAACTTTTTCGTTTCCGAATTCGTTATTTACGGAAAAAATCCTATCAAAATTACCACTTTGTTTTGTAAAAGCAAAACCATCGCTGGTCTGTGTTATTATCAAATTCTTTTATACTTTTAGTTTAATTACGGCACAGATCAGAAAATCAAATATACATCGAAATTGAATTGTAAGTGATCATAGTTTACAAAAAACAAAAACAGACATTCTCCGAATGATAAAGAAAAATAAAAAATAAATGAAAAACCAACAACAATTAGTGAAGAGCAAAATGATTAAAATTTAAATATTAAAAAAAAGAAATAAAGATATTTGAAAATAAATGAAAACGTAATGTGTCTTCAACGGCATGAGTGATCGGATGACTTTAGGATCCCCAAGTGCCATTAAAAATGTAAATGAGTAAACAAGTTAAAATACATAAAAAATAAGTAAGTAAAAAAAAAAAACCCAAACAAGCCGATACACGACGTAAAAACTAAGTAATTTAATAAATTGGTACCAAACAAACATTTTTTTTATTGTCTGAAACAAAAACGCAAAAAAATATAAAATTATCAATTTATATATACATATATTATATTGTATAAGTAGCAGAAAAGATGATGAAATGTGAAAACGACAAAGAGCCGTGTTGATTTTTAAAGTTTAGCACCTAGTTTAAGGTATATGAAGCAAGACAAAATAAAAATAAACATTAACTAAAAACAAAAACAACAACTGACCGAAGCGTAGTTAAGATAATGCCAAAAACATTTTTTTGGTTGGGATTATGAGGAGACAAAAAATAGGAAAAAAAAAAACGGTGTCTACAATAATAATAAATACACAATGCGCAAAATTTTGGTGCGGTATAAGAGTTGTATAAACGTCGTATAAAAGTTGTATAAGAGCTGTATAATAGTTGTATAAGAGAATCAAATATACAGGGGAGAGAGTTGACGGTGCGCAGTATGATGATGATGATGTTAAATGTAAAAACAATGAAACATTTCCTCGATAAAAATGAGAAGAAAAAAGAATATAATCACAAGTAGAGACTTTAGTTTGGCTGTGTCTCATACAATGTAACTACCAACTATTATAACATTTGTAAAATAACATTAAAGCGTAAATTTAAGTAACTTCAAAGAAAACACAAAAACAAAACAAAAAACATATATATTTAATTTACACTAAGAAAGATTTGCTGAAAAGTGAAGTAAAATAATTTGAAAATGATCTCTAAGCAAATTGACTATTTACTCTTTGAAAAAAATAAAAAAACAACAACAAAAATATACCTAAATATTTCTATTACATAAAAAAAAAGTAAAAAAAAATAAAATCGTAACGATATTTGTGACTGTAAATCAGGTTCTTACACCTAGCAAAACTTAGCCATAAGGGGGGGGGGGGGGGGGGGGGGGGGGAAAGAAAGTATAAAGTGAAAGTATTCATTAACAATATCCTTCAAAAGTGAATAAATCCGTCTTTTAAAACAATTTCTTGAACAAGTGAAACGTAAAATAACAATAATAATGATTAATTTAGCGGGCACATCTCATATCAAAAGATGTTTTAAATGAAAAAGAAATGACAAAAAAACATATATATATATATATATATATATATATATATAACAAATAACAAATCCAACAACAGTATTTAAAATAAAAAAATAAAAACAACAAGAAACGAACAAATGTAGAGCGAAAAATATTACACAGAGTCGATTTTATAATAAATAAAATAATAATACAATAATAAAAAAAGAAGGGACTATTTTCGAAATTGTATCGATTTTCTCGATTTTCCGATCATTTACACGTTCTCCAGGCGTGAAAAGAGAAAGAACATGACAAAAACATTTCACTTAGAAATTTTTTTTTCACCAGTAGCTATAAAATTTATATTTAAAAAAACAAATAAATGTATATGTGTATACATACATATATAAAAGAACAAAATATATATATATATACATACATACATAACATAAATGGTAAAGCCAAAAATCAAAAGTATAACACATAAAAATTCCAAAAAATTTAGAAATAAAGAACATTTTTAACAAAAAACTTGAGACGACCGTTGCAACAGAAGCAGAGAGCCACGCAGCAGAAACACAAAGCAGAAACTCAATGCAGAAACTCAAAGCAGAAACTCAAAGCAGAAATTTAAACCAGAAAAACAACCGAGCGTGAGGTAAACTTTTCAAAATGTTTATTAAACAATACCAAAAGGTATAACATTTAAATAAATATTCTAAATGAAAAAAAAAAAAAAGAACAAAGCAATTTTAATAAGTTTGAGACGGCGCTAACTGTTGTACATACGTTTTGATACAGATTGTGCACCACCGTTGGTACACACCGTCATCAAAATGTTAAATACATCAAAAGGTAGACAATTAAGCGTGTACTTAATAATAAAAAAAAAAAAACAAGCCCTAACAATTATATACGTGTATGTATATGGTGTATCCACACACAAGCACACACTACACACACACACACACACCAACTTATAGAAGGATTAGACTTAAGACAAAAAAGGGGCAAAATTTGCGACTCATCAAAAACATGAAACACAACAAAACAAATAATTATTTAGTGTGTGTTTTTTCAAGTACCTTTATGGTGTTCATTAATATTTATCTTAAACTCGAAAAACAAAACACAGAACCTAAACAAAAATAAATAACAAGCGAACATGAAAATTGTTCTGAATATTGTAAAATCTTGCGAAATATTTAAAAGAAAAATACAACAAACAATAATTGTTCCAAAATAACATCAAATAATTCCGGAAAAAACAAAAAAAAAAATAATTAAAAAAAATAAAAATTTAAATTACTTTAAGATGAAAAATCAATTAATGTGAGAAAATAAAGAAAATATTAAAAAAAAAAATTAATTAATAATCTTATTGAAAATGTGGATGATGTAATTGTTTTATATTTAAGAAGTAGTCGTAAAAACTTCAATTGTGTTTTTGGATCTTACTAAAAAAAAATGCAACAATAAAATTTTCGAGGTTTTTTCTTATTCTAGCCCTCGCCTTGCGATATCCCAAAAATCCTCAAGTGCCAATTTTCAGTTACTGTCGAAGCAAACTGCTGAACTTTTCTGGATCATTGGTTACCAGATTGAAGGTTGTAAAGGATATTTTTTTTAAACTGTCAAATGAACTGTCATTTGTTGCAAGTGCCAATGTCATTTTTATTGAAAATGTTTTGAGAACTTTGTGAATTTTATGGATCGAATTTGAATGTACGCATTGAATTTGATCTTTGTCCGTCCACAATTTGGAAAATTTTGCATAAGCATTTTGGCCCTAAGGCTTACAAATTAATGCAAGAATTGAAGCCGCATGATCATCGTTTGCGTCGGATGTTTGCTGAATAGACTCAAAATCAATTCCACGTAAACCCTTTAATTTATGGTAAAATTTTAATCAGCGATGAAACTCATTTGTAGCTTAATGGATCGTATTTGATGTGATTGATGAGAATCCTGAATTCAATAATTCTCGCCATTTTTTTTTTTTACCATGATCTTGAACATGAGCCAATAGTAAAATTTCGGACAGGATACACAGGATACACAGGACTACCGAAAACTGGCTAAATCTAGAGTTTTCGTCATTTCCGACCACTGTGGGCCGATAGCTTCAAAAACTTCGGAATATTGATGTTAATGATTTGTGATTTCAACGGGACGGGGTTTTGTGCCATTCAGCGACCGAACCAAACAATTTCTTATAATGGACTTCATGAAAAATTCAAGCTCATTACTAAGTAGTTAACCATTTTCAATTAATAATTATAAACTTCTTCAAGTCTAGTACTAAGATATTCAATATATTCAATTACAAATTATAATTCCAGAGAATTGTAATTGTAATACAATTGAATTTACTTAACTCTGTTTATTGTCGTTTAAAATACGATTATTTTTTATATGAATTTTCAATTTTTTTAGCTGACTACGGCAAAGCCCAAAGAAAGGGTTATGATTTTAACAGTCTATGTGTGTATGTTTGTATGTTTGTATTTACCATACCATGGCGCCTAAACTACTGAGCCGATTTTGATGAATGAAGTGTCAATCGATTCATTATTATGGTCCGGGTGACATATGCTACATTCTATAGGGACAAAATTAATATGGTGGGTGTTACATCCAAAAATTGAGGGTCTCAGAATTTCTTTTTTTTTCGTGTGGAATGTCAAATTAAAGATTAGAAAATTCATTGAGTTCGAAACTCAATATGATGGATGTTGCATCCAAATAAGTTTAAAATAAAATAAGAACTTTAAAAAACTGTAACCCGACTACGGAAAGAAATAAATACAATTAAGGGAAGCGTATTTTTTATCCTTGATTGACGGCATCTCCATTGGTTTTATTTGTCTATCAAATTAGAATGTTTGCTTTTTGTAGTTGGCAATGCACGACCTCAGCGTTTGGGTTGAATTATTACGTGATTAATGTGAAACTGACAAATGGAACTTGTTTCTTATTTTTTAGTTTATTTTATTTATGTACCCTAGTAGGGTAAAAGGTTTTGCAACTTTTTTTTTCCCCTTAATTGTATTTATTTTTTTCCGTAGTCGGGTTATATTTCTTCTAATTTTTTTTTTATATACTACTGTGATCAAAAAGTAAAGGCAAATTTGTTTATAACTTTGAAAATTTTTATTTATTCTTTCAAATCTATATCATCCCCTTTAAAGTGGTCCCCGCCCGATACAATACACCTATATCAGCGATTTTTCCAATCCTCGAAACACTTCTGAAATTCCAAGATTGGAATGGCCTTTAGTTCCTTTTTCGATTTTTCTTTTATCTCATCAGTCGATTCAAAACGGTGTCCCCGAAGTGATCTTTTGAGCTTAGAGAATAGCCAGAAGTCACATCGAGCTAAGTCGGACGAATACATTGGTTGTGGCATGCATCGAATTTTTGATGAAAAAGTCTTCAGAACCAATGCAGTATGAGATAAGAAATTGAGTGTTTTTGGAACCAATCGAGATGCGACTCTTTTCAAGCACAAATGTTCTTTCAAAATGGTTTGGACATCCCAAATGAAATGTTTACAGTATCTGCAAGATCTCTAATTGTCAACCGATGATTTTTGAGCAAAAAATCTTTGATTTCATTGACATGTTGTTCATTGATTGATGTTGATCGTCGTCCGGGACGTTCTTTGTCTTTAACGCTTTCTCTACCTTCTTTGAACTGTTAATACCACTTGTAAACATTTCTTTCAGACAAAACCTGATCACCGAAGACCTTTTGCAATATTCTAAACGTTTTTGCAGCAGAAATTTCATTCCGCAAACAAAATTTAATGCAACGTCTTTGCTCAATAAAATCATATTTTGTAAAAATCGAAAAATTCTTTTTGCACAGAAAACATAACGAAACTAACCAAACAAATGACGTACTGGCCGGAAATTTATTACACAGATATGAGTGACAGTGCTTCCAAACTATTTGCTCGAATCGATGTACCCATGCAATTTGAATTCAAAATTGGCTTTAGTTTTTGATCACAGTCAGTAGTAATCTGTTTTGTTTTTTGCATTAACTAACTAACAAAAGTGGCGCCATCTCTTTACAGATGAAAACATTTCTCTTCTGTCAGGGAAAAAAGCTTGGGTTATAGAAAATTTTACAGATATGCGTCTCGACTACTTTTGAGTCGTTATAACTTCTTAAATTCTTTCGAGTTTTTGGTTTAAAAATTGACCAACATATTTTTGAAAGTATATACTTTTAAAAGAACTATAAAATTTATATTGTATGATAGGAAATAGAATTTTAGAGAGAAGAATTAACCTAAAAATCCCCAATTTTGTTTTTTTTTTAAATCTATCAACCACGAGGAGCTTTCATTTAATATTTAATCAAATGGTGTTTAGTGTGCTGTGCGTGGGGTTCAGGCCTTTGATGCCGTGGGGCCTCATTGCTTCTCCACCACTTCCTCTCTACGGGAGATTTTCAATCTTCCCAAGTATAAACTCGGATGAATCAGCCTATCTGAGGCAGTTGTGAGCAACTTGTTGTGATGGAGTAGAGGCCGAGTTGTCCGGGTATTCAGCCTGTGCTTATATATATACTCCTTCTCCTACATAATATATAAAAATCTAAATATATAATATACGAAACTTGTATACATTTCATCTCGAACGAGTACGTTCCCCGACGGTATTCGGAGTGGCGTGTAAAAAATCTCATATAAATTATTAGTCGAATATCTTTCTGTTGTACTCTGGCGCTGACTCATTCGTACGATTAAATAAATAACTTAGATACATTCATGCACTTTAGATATCTGAAGTTCTCGGTCGTCATAAATATTTTTTTTTGTTATCTTTCAGGTGCTTTTTTGTTGTTGTTATGGTTTATGTTGTTATGTTTATTTAGTTTATTCGATGAGTAACCACCCCCATTCAGAAAAATCGCCCACTTTTAATCAAACACAAAAAGTTTGGTCTAAACAGAAGGATATAATAAATTATAAAATGTTCGAAATCGATAATTAATTGTTAAATAATAATGAAAAATTCCGGGACACAATCGAAAAATAATAAATTTTCATTTATTCTAATTTCTTTGAATTTTATTTATCGATTTTTAATATAAAATTTTATATGACAGATCTCGATTTCGAGTAAAATAACTTGTGCAGTTTTAAGAAGTGTTGTTATTTATTTAATCGATTTTCCGCTCAAAGTTCAAGTAATAAGTTTTTTGTAATCAAATTTAAATTATAAAGTTAAAATTGTGTATTTTTTATGGTGTAATAATCTCCTCTCACTGTTTAGCTATCCAGCCGGGGAAGCAAAAAAAAAATATTTATTGATCTTTTCACCATCAATTTAACCTATTTCGAGGTTTTTGCGGAGAGAAAAAGAGCAAAAAAGGTAATTTATTTATAATTTAGTATTTTTATAAAGTTTTTAATGATGATTTAATCATTATTTTATCATTATACCTTGATTATACAATTATCTTCGACTGTAAGCAATTTAAGTTGTTTCTCTTTTAAAATATGTCTGGTTTTTGGGATTATTTTCTTTTTGGGTAACTTTCAACCACGTGCATCATCTGGAATCGATTAAAAAGTAAAATATTGTTTATAATTCGGTTACAAATGATTTTTATTAACATTTTATATATCCGCATGTATGCTAACTTCTCTATATTGAAATTATATTTTTTAAAACCTAAGCGATATGAAATTAAAAATTTTTATTCTAAAATACCGAAGGTATATTATTTAATCATAAATCCGAGACTTTAGAAACCCAAATTTATGCTAATAATTTTCTTTTAATCTTTTAAAATCTTTATACAGTCGGAACCGGAAAAAAATTATAAAAAACTAGTCCAAACAAATTTAATGAGTATATTTCTCATTCTAATATTTCTTTAGTATGCTAGAAGTAAATAATTTATAACTGATAATATTCGATAACTCGTATAACAGCTGGTTTTCAGACGCAGAACAGTCAATTTAGCTTAATAAATTATTTCTAACATGAGCACTTTATATAAAGAAGAATTCTTTTGATCAGAATTTTATATCAGAACATCTCGAAATTGGGAACATATTTAGCAATATTTATTGTGTGCTTTTTTTTTTTACTTTCAAAATTACAATTCTCTTTTATTTAGAATGCTCTGCATTTTCTAGTTTTAAATTAAAATAATTAAATAACAAAAAAATATTGAATCTCTCAAGGCCACGAAACTTTTGGCATTTTATTTTTATATTAATATTCAAACTTTATAAAACACATTTTGTTTTGATAAATCGTTGAAAATTTACCAATTTTAAACGAATAAATAAAATTGATATAAACAATGTAAGAAAGTCTTATCATCACAACGTTCTACGGCGAGATCAAAGGCCAGATTAAATAGAAATAAATAAAATAGTTATCTTATGAACATTGTTCGCCAGTGACGCGCTCTCGAACCCATTCGAACCTCAAAGTGTTTGACCTCGTGTCGAAATAACGACGAATGTTCAATGGCGCAATGTTATTAAAATTTTCTTATCTCCGGAAACTAGAAAAAGAAAAAATTTAAAATATTATAAGCGAATGTGATTAAGAGTCAGCGACAAAAACATCAAATATGAAAAAACAATTATTCATTATTATTCGAACAAAGTTCTGCAAAGAACACGTTTTCGCAACTATTTTGCCTCGAACTTCGTACTTTGTTTTCATACAATATATAAAAAAAGCTGAGAAAAATGTTTTGCACATTATTAAAAGCCGTAAATCGTTACACGTTTTGTTACTAACCATTTGGATGTGTATTTATTCTTGTTCTTTTTTTTAACAAAAAAAAAAAAAAAAAAAAATATATATATAAATTTGACATTGTCTAAAGAATTATTTACATTAAATTTTTAATTATGGGGGATTTTCCCTCGAAAAACCAGTTAATGGATTTCATTTGAAAACATCTTTTATCATTTTTAGTTTTTATTTTGTTCGTCTTTTAATATAAATTATTATTATTTTAAAATTTCCATTGTTTAGGGTATATAAAAAACAATAAATTCATCAAATGATGAGTTTTTCATAATTATGAAAATTGGCACATACGAATTTTCAAAGTTTCTCATTTATTTTCGGGAATTCCGCTTGCATTCGTTAAAATAATTCGTCACTTTCAATATAGTGTCTACAATAACGACAGAAAGAATCCTAACAAAATCTCGGATATGAATAAAAATATGCCTTTACTAAAGATTAAAATTCATAGAATGATAATTTAATTCAAAAGACATCAAAACTGCGGAAGCCAAGAGGGATGAAATGACAAAATAATAAAACATAGATTATTTTCACAAGAGTAATGTTTTCCATGATTTTCTTATATACTTTTTTAAGTTACAAAAAATACAAGTTTTAAATCACAGAGTCATTTTTCAAAATCAAAAGGTTTTTTTTTCATTTCAAAGAAGTCAAACAAGTCTTAAATTAAACTTCTAATTTTTTTGATATATACTACTGTGTTCAAAAAGTAAAGCCAATTTTGAATTTAAATTGCGCGGGTACATCGATTCGAGCAAACCTTCTTGTTTTTAGGTTGGCAGCAATGTCGCTCATATCTATGTAAAATTTCACGTGAGTACGTCATTTGTTTGGTTAGTTTCGTTGTGTTTTCTGAGCAACTAAAAGAGAATTTTTCGATTGCAATGTGTGATTTTATTGAGCAAAGAAGTTGCATTAATTTTTTTTTTTTTTTTTGCGGAATGAAATTTCTGCTGCAGAAGCGTTTAGAATGTTGCAGAAAGCCTTCGGCAATCGGGTTTTGTCTCAAAGAAATGTTTACAAGTGGTATAAACAGTTCAAAGAACGTAGAGAAAGTGTTGAAGACAAAAAGCGTCCTGGACGATCATCAACATCAATCAATGAAAAACATGTCAATGAAATGAAAGATTTGGTGCTCAAAAATCGTCGGTTGACAATTAGAGACACACACATATCATTTGGATCGGTCCAAACCATTTTGAAAGAACATTTACGCTTGAGAAGGGTCACATCTCGATTGGTTCCAAAAATTAAAATAAAAATCGAAGAAAGAACTGAAGGCCATTCCAATCATCGAGTTTTAGAAGTGTTTCGAGGATTGGAAAAATCGCTGGCATAGGTGTATATTGTATAGCGGGCTCTACTTTGAAGGGGATGATATAGATTTGGAAGAATAAATAAAGATTTTCAAAGTTATAAACAAATTGGCTTTACTTTTTAATCACAGTAGTATGTATGCAAGATCAACATATAACTAGGGGTCTACTGAACAAATTTTGATGCAATTATTATTATTATTAATTATTTGGGGTCCATAAGGATTTTTTTGGATCCATAAGGGTTTCTTGTGCCCTAACCCCTTTAAAGTAAAAGATTATCTGCTATCACATAAAATATGTGCCTAATTTTACCAGTCTTTTTTCCTCTTTTTTTTCGAAAACGAATTTGTTTAGTCACATCACATTTTCGGGAAAAGTAGGGTTGAAGTAAGGGAAAAAAGCAGTATTTTTAAAAAATACCGAGCATTTGTAGTATTCCGAGGCATAATACGAAATAAAGCTTAAATATATAAAAAAAAAAATTATTTGTAACCTTTATTAAGTTTTTAATGAGTCATATGTCTTAGTTCATTCATTTTACAGGTCATAGAGAAAAGCTAATTAAAAACTTATTAAATATCTATAAAAACTTTTTAGCAAAAAATTAAACCGACAAAAATATAAATTGAAAAAGCGAAAAAGAAAAAAAAACTTTTTAGTCTTCTTAATTAAGCTCCTAAACTTAATGTTGCACGTCGCATTTTTATTGTTATTTTGTTTTTATTTCTTTAAAGCAATTTAACGATTTTCGTTAACTCAAAATTATGCTGTGTAAAATATTATTGGAAAGTTATAACAATTTATATTAGCGCACCTCCAATTAAATAGTTACTTAGTTACGAATAACCCTGTATAAAATATTAAAAATGAAAATTTTTAAATATCTTCCTAGTTCATGTTCAAGTATAAGAATAAGGAAATAGAATTCTTATTTTATTCGTAGTTTAATTCGTGTTATTGCTCGAGAGCGAGCAAAGTTGATGTCAATGTCGGTTAAATTGCAAACATATTTTAGAAGGTTCTTCCTCAAAATCTATTAAACATCATAGCAATATAAAATTGTATACGTATATTAAGAAAAAAATATACTTCTAACCCGAAAAAAAAATTTCAATCTAGTCATACTAGAAATCGTCAAGGTTAGTTAGATTTTCGATTTTCATAGGCGAACAATTCTGCAATCTCTTCCCGAAACAGTTTGAAGAAAATATATATTTTATTATATTATTTTTATGTCTCGTCAACCTCGAATCGAAATCGTTTAATCAATCGTTCAATATTTCTAATATAAAAATGTATAAATCTTGTTTCATTTTTCTATCATTACCTAGTTCTTCTTCTTGTCGTCTTCTTCTTAAAGACCTTTGCTAAGAAACACATTTGTGAGGTTGACTTAAAATCAAAGCTATAGGCAGGTAGCACAGGAGGGGGTCTAGATGGGGTCAACCAACGCGTGAAAGCCCAACGAGTCTGCGCAGAGAGTTGTTTTTTTTTGTTTCTTGGTCGGTTTGTAGGTCTTTTTTGTATTTTCTTAGTGATTAAAAAAGAAGAGCTAAAAACGGTTTACTACGGGGCTTTACTCACCGTAGAAAACAAATCCAATACAATTAAGAAAGAAGAAAAAAAAATATATATATATTGTATATATACGAGTTAAGCTCATAAAGCTAAACAGACCTGTACAACAAGATTAAACAATATCAAGTAAAGAAAAAAAAAAATTGCAACCGTCTTCATCGCACTTCCGTGAAAAATTAACGTTTTTTCTTCTTAATCTTAAATCTTTTGTTTTAGTTTTTTGTATATAACACTATATTTTTTTTATTTTTTATTTTTTTTTAAATACCTGAAAAATCGGTCATTATATTTTTGATACGGGTTAAGATGATTAAAAGATAGAAGATGTTTTTTTTTTTTTGTTTAATTTATAATTATATATTTTTTTTGGTAGTTTTAAAGATTTTTTTTGAGGCCTCTCTTTCTCTATCTCTGTCCCTCGTTTTTATTATTATAGTTTTTTTACCAAGTTGACTGAAAAGAAGCCGTTTGAATTGTTTTTATGCCTGTTTGTCTGGTTCAGGTTCAGATTAAGATTATGTTTTTTTATTGTTTAGTTGTTTTCAGATAGTTTAGGTGGCCGACTCTAGCCAAAGAAATTGCTCACTTAGATCTTTTAAGTCTGATCGTTAAGACGCGTGTGCGTGGTGCAGGTACGCGATTTTGTTCGTTATTTTTTTAATTTAAACAAAAAATTTACGCGTGTATTTCTTTGATATTATTGTGTATATATATATTATTATGTTTTTTCTCTTGTGTGGAAATCTAATTTAATTTATAAGGTGCTTATGTTTTTATTTTGTGTATAATACTGTTATGGATTAAAACCATATTTTTGGTTTGTTAAAAGGAAACAATTTTTACGGTATGTTTACAATATATAATAGAAATAAAAATGTTTAATTTGGTTACACAAAAACATTAATTCTTGTAATATTAAATTTTAATTTTAAACCAAAATATTTCATACAATTTTAGGTAAAAATATGAAATAATAAATAAAAGTTTACGTAATAATATATAATTAAATGTAATAAAACACTTTTGTTACGCATTATAATCTTCTTGGTAATCGTATGGAATTTGATCGGCTTAGGAGATGTGTAAAAACATCCACTCGAAATGTAATTAAAAATTTTTTAATTCACATTTATAATTCTTTTACAATATACCCACGAATAAAGTTTTCTATTTTATATGATCCCATCTAATCGGCTAAATATTGCGAAAAACACACCACTTGAAATCTGAACTTTGTTACGTTCGCCCCGTCATTTGCTATCAGCTGTTGATAAATTTGCACACACATTCTGCAAGTTCTTTTGTTGCATTGTTTTCTTTGAAATTGTGATCTGATCGTGACTCGAGTTCAGTTTGTGTCTGACCTCCTTCTGTATAATTGTGTTTTTATATTTTTTTCGCATCTAATCTCATCTTACGACTTTAGATCACAACATCGGTAAGATAATAAAATTTTATATATATACTACTGTGATCAAAAAGTAAAGCCAATTTATTTTTAACTTTGAAATTTTTTATTTATTCTTCCAAATCTATATCATCCCCTTTAAAGTAGTCCCCGCCCGATACAATAAACCTATGCCAGTGATTTTTCTAATCCTCGAAACACTTTTCAAACTCGATGATTGGAATGACCTTCACTTCCTTCTTCGATTTTTCATTTATCTCATCAGTCGATTCAAAACGGTGTCCCCGAAGTGGTCTTTTGAGCTTAGAGAATAGCCAGAAGTCACATGGAGCTAAATCGGGCGAATACATTGGTTGTGAAACGACATGCATCGAATTTTTGATGAAAAAGTCTCGAAGAACCAATGCAGTGTGAGATGAGAAATTGAGTGTTTTTGGAACCAATCGAGATGTGATTCTTCTCAAGCACAAATGTTCTTTCAAAATGGTTTGGACCGATCCAAATGTAACTGACGATTTTTGAGCACGAAATCTTTGATTTCATTGATATGTTGTTCATTGATTGATGTTGATGGTCGTCCGGGACGCTCTTTGCCTTCAACGTTTTCTCTACCTTCTTTGAACTGTTTATAAAACTTGTAAACATTTCTTTCAGCCAAAATCTGATCGCCGAAGGCCTTCTGCAACATTCTAAACGTTTCTGCAGCAGAAATTTTATTCCGCAAAAAAAATTTAATGCAACTTCTTCACTCAATAAAATCACACATTGTAAAAATCGAAAAATTTACTTGTAGCTTCTTAGAAAACACAACAAAACTAACCAAACAAATGACTGGCGTAAAATTGTACACAGATATGAGTGAAAGTGCTGCCAACTTAAAAACAAGAAGATTTGCTCGAATTTAAATTCAGAATTGGCTTTACTTTTTGATCACAGTAGTATCCTCAAGCAGATAATTTATAATTTATATTTTAAAGTTCAAACGATTCATACGAATCGAATTTAGAGATTATGATTTTAATACACTATCCAAAAAAAGGTTTTTCGGGTTCATTGAACGATTTTAGTTAATAATTAAAATAAAATAAATAAGTGCAACTCTCTTGGTCCAGATGATAAGTTCAAATGGAAAAAATTTAACGAGAGTTATATTTTATATTTTTGTATTTTTTAATTTTATAACTTTGCCTTAAGCGTTGTGTAAAAGTAGCTATAACTTTTTAAATACTAGACCGATTTTAATAAAAAAAATTTTATAATATAATCGGAAAATATGTATAACTATATAATAAATAAAATTCCAGGAATATCTAAGAAATAGACTTTAAGATATTTTGAATAAACCCCTGCACCAAAAAAATAATTTTAATTGGGTTATGCTTTAACAAAAGAATTCTGGATCAAAAGTTTAAGGTTAATGGGTGCCCAGAAAGTAACAACAAAAGGGAAAAAATAATAACAGAAACAAAAAAAAAAAAACAAGAAAGACACAATAAAAAAGCCTTACGTAATTTTGAGATTTATACGTATGCGAGGTCATTCGATATATTTTTCTTATGGTCATAAAAAGGGGTCACAGAATTTTTTTTTTAATTTTCTTTTGTCCGTCAGTTGGTTGGTATATTTTCCGTGTTAATTTTGTTGTTATTCTTGTTAGTGTTTTTATTATTATTTGTGTAATTTTAAGATATTCTTGGAAATAGTTCATGTCAAAAAAAAAAAAAAAAAAAAAATAATAATAATTTTGTATGATTACTTAAAATTATGTTTCTTATTTTCGGTTATTAACGCAAGAATGTTTTTCGTAAAGACCTCTGTTAATTGAAGGTCTCGACCAGAGGGTCGTTATTTTTTTTTTTTTTGATGCATTAATGATTGTGAAAATCTTTTCCTGAAGGTGGAATATAAAGGTGTATTTGATTCAATTAAATAATTCGTTCCTTCTAGTAAAACAGAATGTATTTTATTTTATTTATAAGAGATAAGATTTTAAGCAATCGACCATGTAATTAGTGTAAACAGTTTTGATATGGGAAAGGGTCTTATTAATTTTTTTAAACTTGAAATATCTTTCCGGTCTGATATGCTCCCCTCCCCCCGGGATAACTGCATAAGAAGTGATAATGTTGCAGCATTACCTTCTTCATCTTCAAAGAGTTTTGCAAATCTAAATGTCTTGGGTATTTTGAAATGTTACGCACATCAATCATACATAATTATCCATGTTGAATTACTTCGCAAGCCTCTTTCCTTTCGTTGAGCCTCATTCAGCGAACAGAAAGATAAAGAGGCTTGTAATAGAAGCTTAAAAAAAATCTGTGAGATGAAACTGAGACCCCAGAGAAAGATGAGAAAAAAATACGAAGAATCCCGTCAAAACAGCTAATTACGAGTTCAAGATTGAATATAAAAGCTTGACAAAAAAGTATACAGTGGTGGAAATAGCTATAATTCCACTGAGCTTTTTTTCTATTGAAAGCAACTGACTGCTAATTTATAATTCGAAGTGAGCCATTTTATTTCCGTTTATTGTATCATTTCTAAAATCTAACGTAAAAAACAAAAATATCATTAGTTGAAAGCAAAATTTTAAGTAATATTAAAAAAAACAATTTTTAGCATGGAAATATCTATAAATCCACTATTCATATTTTAAGAAATACAATACAACTTTTTTTTTTTATAACGTGTACTGCCTCCATTAGCCTGAATTACTTCGAAAATTCTCGTTGGCATGCTGTCTACCAACTTTTGTAGCTGCGATTGAGAAAATTGCGCCCAAGCATGTTTATGGCCGCTTTCAACTCCTGAATCGTTGTAAATTGCCTTCCATTTGAGTAAACCTGCCGAATCAATATTGCCCATAGATTTTCAATTGGGTTTAGATCAGCACTACGCGACGGTCAATCCAAAACAGGTATGTTCCTGGTCTGAAACCACGATTTCGTTTCGCGAGATGAGTGGATAGCATCATTGTCTTGCTGAAAGATCCACTCATTGCTGAGATTATCATCGCCGAAGTCAATTAAGATACTATCCAGTAGTTGAATATAATCGCTGGATTTCATTCTGGTAGATATCCAAAAAATGGGAGTCTTCGCTTGGCTGCAAAAAGCAGCCCAAACCATTACCGTACCACCTCCAAAATTGCGACTCATAGCGACCTCTGTATCTTTTCTAAGGTCGTGTCAGTAAAATTGACAGCCATCTGGACCGTCTAAATTTAACTTCTTTTCGTCGCTAAAAATCACTTTCCTCCATTCACTGGTCCAAGACATATGATTTTTTGCAAATCGAAGTCTGGCTTCCTTATGCTGTTTGTTCATTGCCGGTTTTGATATTCTTTTTCTCCATTCTAATGTCCCACTGGTATGCAAAATCTGCCGAACACGTCTAGAAATCACGGGCAACTTAAGGTCATTCACAATTTGAAAAGAACTTAAATGTTTTCTTCCTGTTAACCCAATTATAGAACGCCGGTCCATGTTGGTAAGTTTTGGCGGAGGTCCTTTTTTGTTAGTTTTACCATAATTTTCGCATAAACACAGGAAATTTCGTACAGCTGTGTGAGTTCTTCCATTTCCCAACATCTGAGCAATTCTTCGCAGTGAAAAACTTGCTGTTTTGAACGCAACCACTTTCGTCTGCTCTTCTTTAGTTAATAATTTTCCTGGATAAAATATAGTACTCCTTTTTTTTTTTTTTTTGTGCTAAAATATTTAAATTACCTCCAAAATTATTTTTTATATCTTAATGAATCAATAACTCCTTGTTTTAATCCGCCAGCGGCACTTCAACACTTCTGGAATTATAGTAATTTCCACGCGCAATCACAACGAAAATGATTAAAACTCACCCAGAAACCGTTAACACTAACCAATTTGACACAAATTCTGACCAAATTGATTGAGCATGCGCACAAAACCGAGGAGTGCAGTTTTCATTTTTCTCTCTCAAAATACAAACCTTTGGCATAACTTTTATTCAGTGGAATTATAGCTATTTCCACCACTGTATATATATATATGTATATATTAAAAACTTGTTAACTTTGTTGATTTTATTTTATTTCATTTACGATTTGCGCGACTGCCCCATATGAATCATCACACGTTTCGGCCATTAGCAGGAGTCAAATTTTCGGCAGTCAATGGTTTTTTATACCTTCCATTTGAGGTGCGGCCGTGGTGTAGCCGTGATGCAACCCGTGGTATAATAGTTTTTAATTGTTTTCTTGAATGCTATTAGAGTGCAGCCGTGGTGCAACATTTGCTTTTTTTGCAGCGTACATCCGACAATAGATCGCGGTCGTACTGGTGTTAGCTCTTTTACGTATTTTTGATTTTATCTTCTTAATAATTACTTAATAGGAAAGAAATTGGGACATAAAACGAAATCCAATAGATCTACCTTCACCTGCGATATACCTGTAATATCAACAGTACCGTTATCTATACCGGTATATTACGTAATATAACACACGTCGTCGGTATTGAGGAAAAATTCTCTCTATATGATTTTATGATTTTATCTACCATGACGCGGAATTTCGTTGTTTTCGCTTTTTTTGTTCGATTAATTAATATTACCTGTCGTCGAAGAGAGTTGTAGGTATTAAAAAAAAAAGCGCAGATTTGAAGGCGGGACAAAGTATATCCAATTTTCCAGTGTCAAACGAGGCAATAGCAAAGGGAAAATACTCAGAAAAAAAGTCAAAAATTAAAAAATTATCGCTCGAATTGGTATTAATTTGGTATGAAGAAGTTGGTAATAAACGAGGAAATGTGAGCTATTATGAGGCAATTTAACCAGAGAAATGAACATTTAATGGGTCTTTTAAGGTGAACTTTCCAATTTTTGAATTAATTGTTTTGTGAATTTTCAACATAAACGCATATAAATTATTGTAACTTTTTAAATATGAAAGCAATTTCGAAGAAATAAAGCTAGATAATTTATTTATTTATTTATTTAAGGTGATTTTTAGGAATTTGTTTTAAAGAATATTTTAATATTTTTTATATTTGTGGATATATAATAAATACCTGATAAAACTTTTGGACTAAAAAATTGAAAATTCAGTGAGTTATTCGTAATCTCCTAAGACTCCAAAAACAAAAAAGTTCCCCCACTGCTACAGTGATAGCGACCTTCACAGTGCCTAAAATCAAAAAAGGCAAACAGTTTATTAAACTAGAACGTATTGCCCGTATCATGACCCTCGATCGAAAAATAAATTAAAATTTAACAAAATGGAGGAGTTTTTACAAAAAAGTTTCAAATTTCGCGAGAAAATTTGATGATTTTTCACTTGCCAAAATCACATTTTTTATTAAATGGGAAAACTGGAGGTTCATGGTATGGAGAAACATATGTAATAAAGCTGCAATAACAATCAAAGCGATCGGATGATTTGTCTTCGAGTTATAACTGCAACAAATTTGAAAAATTTAGTTTCGAGAAAAACGCGTTTATAGTTTAATTCATTCATTTCTGGCTGCTCTTGAGATGGCTGTAATTGAGAAATTATTTGAGATATACACTTGAAATGTAAGTATGTTATTTTTAAAGGTATAGACTATCGAAAGATGGAAATATTAAATAAAAAAATTTAACACTAGTGGTGCCGATACAATAATCTTACAAACTAGGCAATAATTCATATTAAACACACTACATCTACATGAAGTAGAAGTAAGCTTTCATAATTGAAGCAACTATAACACAGCTCCACAAAAAAAATTGAAAAAATTAGATCTGACGTCTGACCATACCTACTATATGTTTTTGAGGTCACTGAATCCGAATCCGAGGTCTATTTAACTCCATCACGTCAGGATTTTTCATAACCTCAAAATGTTAGCATAAAAACGAGAATAATCCACAAAAAAATCGAAAAAATTTGATCTAACGTCTGACCATACTGACTATATATTTTCGAGGTCGCTGAATCTGAATTCTAGGTTTATCAACCCCTATTACTTTAAGGTTTTACATAACCTACAAATTTTAGTCCAAACACCAAAATAATCCCTTCAATTCAAAGGCTAAAATAGTGACCGGTTTTTTTTCTTTTAAGCAATAAAGGGATTAAAAATTGAACGGATTATTTTGGTGTTTGGACTAAAATTTGTAGGTTATGTAAAACCTTAAAGTAATAGGGGTTGATAAACCTAGAATTCAGATTCAGCGACCTCGAAAATATATAGTCAGTATGGTCAGACGTTAGATCAAATTTTTTCGATTTTTTTGTGGATTATTCTCGTTTTTATGCTAACATTTTGAGGTTATGAAAAATCCTGACGTGATGGAGTTAAATAGACCTCGGATTCGGATTCAGTGACCTCAAAAACATATAGTAGGTATGGTCAGACGTCAGATCTAATTTTTTCAATTTTTTTTGTGGAGCTGTGTAATACCCTATGTTCGGGAGTATATTACAAATTCCTCATTTGCGCAACGTTCGTTCAGGGGCATAAATATTGATTGAAGCTAATAGTTCAGGACATTCAATATGGCTAGTCAAAATATCTCTTATGAATAAAATACATAAATAAGTTCCTCTACTATGGAAAATTTGTAATCCTAAGAGTGGACATCGAGTTTCATAAGATAATAATATATTATATTTTTTTAATAAAACCCGAGTAAAACTTCTTGCATACTGAGGACTCCATATAGCTGCCGCATATTCCAAAACACATCTGATTAAGAAGATAAAAATAATCCTAGATTATGAAATTCTTTTGTGTTCCTTTTAACAAAATCTAAAAGCTAAAGCGCTTTATTGATGGTGTAATCAATGGTGGTATGAAAATGTGAGTTTGAAGTCGTAGATAATACCCAAATCCTTATATTTGTCTACCTTTTCAATTGAAAAATTCTTAATTTTATAATCCTTTTTTACAGTATCTGTTGAAGCTCATGATTTTGCACTTAAGGTAAACTGCCCTAATTCCGGACACTTAAGATATATCACACCTATTTCGATCATATAAAAAAAGTAACTGACCAATGTACTAAATAAAAAATGCAATCATTAACTGAAACGCTTGATGATTATTAGTCAATCATTGCATTTTCACTAATTCATTAACAAATACTTTTAAATTAATATTTCCGTTAAGGCTATAGTACGTTAGGTGGTACCCCTAATTCCGGCCAGAAAAATTACTTCGTCCTAATACCGGACACTTTTGCGCCTAATTCCGGCCTATCTAAACAATGAGTTTTTTTTTAAGAATTCGACTTTTTAATATTAACTTGGAGGGGAAACTTTAACAAAATAATGTCTTTTGCGAAACATAATTATTTATTTAATTGATAAGCAATAAAAATGCTATAATAAACAAAATATAAAGATAAAAATATAGGTCCATTTATTTTTCATTAAATTTTTGATTTATATTAATTAAATACGTCCAAAAATCAAGAAATAATAAAAAGGATATCTTGTGCGATTTCTTTACGATTTTATTCAAATGAATTTTTTTTCTTAACCGTATCGTAGATTAGTACAAATTTTTTTTTCTTTTTTTAAATGATTTTATGAAATTTCTAAAATTTCCCCACAGGGGAAAGGCTGTTTCAAACGCGAAGAAAAATTAAAAATTTGTAAAATATTGTATATTTGAATAAATAAATCTTCAGTAAATATTTTTTTTTCTATTGCATCTATCCTCATATGTAGATGGAAGATAGACTATTATAAATCTTTAAGTTGTAAACGATTTATATCTTTAAGGGGAGTATAAGTTTCATTGTTGAAAAAAATACACATTTTAATTTTGTTGTTGTGCAAAAGCTATTATATTTATTAAACTAATTCCTTTTAAATATTATAGTAGAATATATAAAAAAAATGTTTGTTGCATTTTTAGTATGTCTTGTTCACTGCAAAGGGCGTCTTCCAAAAGTCACTTTTAAGTCATAAGACTAAATGATAATAACTAAACCTAAAAACACTTTATTGTTAATATTTTTATCATTTTATTAAAACACTTTTCTGAAAAATCAAAAATCAAAAATCAAAATTTTTTTATTCGGGTAAATACCCCTGCATAAAAAAAATAGGGATATGTAACATATTTTTAAAGGTTTAGTTACTAGTATTTTTCATAACGAATCGAATATATTTTGAATTATTAAAATCCAGTGAGTAGTTTTCGAGTTACAAAATGTAGTTTAGAGAAAAACGCGTTTAAAGTTTTTGTTATATAATTTTTGCATGTAAAACGCGTAGAGGTATCGTTACAATGGGTATAACTTTTTTTACTGTTTGAGTTTCTTAACGTACTAGTTCCCTGTAGAATAGGAGAAAATAGACATTTAAACTTTATTTTTTGTTCAGCTCCTTTATTATAAATCTAACTACATCTTTTTTTTATTTGAATATTTAAGTCTTGAAGTTGGCAAAAAAAAAATTGTTTTTCTTTTTTTAGTACTTTATTATATATATAGAGGGCTGTCAAAACTGAGCAGTCCAAAAAAAACAGGGTTCCATGGCGGACACTCAATCTCAGAAACGGCAAGTCCGAAACAAAAAACAAAAAAGCATGTTAAAAAGGAAGATATTTTATAAGGCAATTCACCACAATTAGTAAAAAAAATCGTAAAAAAAAGAAAAAAGTGACGGATGTTTGAAAAAAAAATTTGAAGAAATCGCAATTTTTTTCGCTTTGTTCGGTTTGCAAATCTGTTTTTTATCAACTTTTTCAGAATTTTCTGGTGAATTGCCCTACAATAGACCTTAACAAACAAAACGCTATAAGGTTTATTCAAATCGGTGCAGCCAATCCGGAGATTGAGTGTCCGCCGTTTTGAAAAATGCAGTTTCGAGAGAAACGCGTTTAAAGTTTTTTTACGATATATTTATGTGTGTATATTCAAAAATGCGCGCGCACTAAATCTGCTGTAGTTCTACCATTTTTTAGAATTTCTTTGTAAAAATCGTAAAATGAAAAAAAAAAAGAAATCGATTTTTCGAAAAATTTTGAGGGAACTAGTACCTACCTTAAGGGGGACCACTAGTGTGACATTTTAAAAAAAACTTTTTTTTTTGTTTTCCATATTTCGATAGTCTATACTATACCTTTAAAAATAACATACTTACATTTCAAGTGTATATCTCAAATAATTTTTGAGTTACAGCCATCAGAAGAGCAGCCGCTCATGATATCGAGGTACTGAGAAATGTATGAATTAAACTTTAAACTCGTTTTTCTCGAAATTACTTTTTTCAAATTTGCTGCAGTTGTAGCTTGAAGACAAATTATCCGATCGATTTGATTCTTATTGCAACTTCTTTTATACATGTTTCTCCGTGCCATAAACCTCCAATATTCCGGATCGAATAAAAAATGTAATTTTGGCAGGCCAAAAATGACGAAATTTTCGCGCGAAATTTGAATTTTTTTTTTAAAACTTCGCCATTTTTTTAAATTTAAATTTTTTGGTTTTTTTCGAGGTTTGTGGCACGGGAAATATCTTCTAGTTTAATAAACTTTTTGGTTTTTTTGATTTCACGCAAGGTTAACGTTTCTATAACTGCAGCAGTGAGGGCACTTTTTTTTTTGGAACCTTGGCAAATTGCGAATAATTTGCTGAATTTTCAAATTTTTGGTCCAAAAATTTTATCATGTATTTACTATATATCCACAAATATATCCTTAAAATATTAAAACATTCCATGCAGTAGTTGTCTTTAAAAAAAATTCCAAAAATCACCTTTTTTTGAGGCGGTCACACTAGTGGTCCCCCTTAAAACGGTTTTAGGACAGTATTTCTATGATTTTAAAGAACACTTTTATGTAAAAAAAAATAGATTTTTTTTTCAAAAATGAAACGAAAAGTCTCTTAATTTGTTAAAGATTTAAATATAACGTTGAACCTCTATAAGTATAATGATAAAGACACCACCACTTACATCCAGGGAGCTCGTCTTTGAATGTAGTTGGACGATTTATTTTTTGGAGAAAGCTACCAACTGACTCCACTAATTATATTTTGGAAATGGGAAATCCTCTTTCACCCATTTCTAATATCCACTTCACTAACGATTCTTCTTCGTCAGCACTGAACACTGTTGGGACACCAGCTTTTCCAGCTTTTTCATATTTCTTATTTACTCTATCAGCTAGAGTTGATTTCGGAATATGGGAGGCTTTAGATGCTGCCCGATTATATCCTATAGCATTTAATGCTTCACACATAGAATGTTATTTATATTTTACTTTTTTCATCTTGAGAATCACTATATACCTATGCTACAGTCTTTTCAGAAGGTACTGTTCGGTAGAAAGTCCCCGAGTTTATGTCTGTTTTTAACCGACTTAACTAACGAATATACCGCGATCGCATCCCGTAATAATCAGTCTGGCCGGAATTGGGGTAATCATATTGTCCGTAATATCCTAATTCCGGACAGGCGTCCGGAATTAGGAAAACTTGGAAATCCCATACTGCCTAATTCCGGACACGATATATTAGTGTTTTTTAAGAGAAATATTGTTTAAAATTTAAAATTTAATTTTTAATCGATAAAGTAGAAGGTTACAGATTGAGTAGCAACCAACATATCCTTTATAAATCGCTTAAATTAAAAAATAACCTTAATCAATTACAATACTGATTTTAAGCATTTGGACGTTCGATAGATGGCAAAAAGGCGCTTTTTGACCAAAATGATTTTTTTTACAGAAAACTAATTTTTTTTTTTGAAATCCCATGATAGGAAAAGAAAGCATATAGATGAAAGTATATAATAACATCAATATTTCTTGTTTATCAGTGTATTTTTACTCAATATTAACAAAAATAACTAGTGTCCGGCATTAGGTAGGTGTCCGGAATTAGGCCAGTTTACCTTAGTAACATTCAGAAAAACATAATTTATACATAACATATCCAAATCACTTTGAAGCTTAACACAATCTTTTGAGGATTTAACTGGGGCGAACAATTTTAAATCCATAACAATAATATGAAAAATAGAGGCCCAAAGTGACTTCCTTGTGGTACTCCGGATGAGGCAATAATATCCTTAGAATATAGGTCTCTTATCCTTACCCGTTGTAAACGATTGGTAAGATATGACTGAAACCACAGAATTTATCCATTGAATTCAAAGTATTTTATTTTGTCCAATACAATCGGAATTGATACTTTATCAAACGCTTTAGAAAAGTCGTTATAAAGTACATCCACTTGAATACCATTTTTTATATTCAGAGCACAGAAGTTTGTAAATATTACTAGATTCGAAATAGAATAATTTGCTTATTGTAAGATAAATGATCTTAGTTTCTTCTGTTGAATGTGTTTGTAGTTGCTTGTGTCAATTGTAAGCCCCTGATATTTTGGAAGTACAACATCTTCAACATTTCCTTGGTGTCTGAGTCAACCTCAATAATATCTTGTTCCAGAGCGCTTACAGCAGGAACGAAGTTGTCACGTCTCTCCCTTTCTTCTTCTTGAAGCTTAATTGAGATACCACGAACTTGGGAATGTCGGAGGCGTCCCATCAAATGTGTGACATATCCAGCGATTTTATTCCTCAGGGGCTTCGTAGGAATGAGGGCAACTTCCTCACATATCCTCTTGTTTGTGTGGAAATCCAAAGTAAGGCGATTGTAATAATTCTCAATGATGCCTTTAGCCGCCTTTTTGACAGTTTTAGTCCTAACACGACCCATCTTGGAAAACTTTCACGGAAAAAAACCTAACCAATGAAACCGTTTTGGAAGTAACCAGAGCATCTAATAGCAGCTATATGATAGCTAAAAAATAAAGTTTACAATCCAGGAAAATGTCTTAAGTCACAAACAGAATGAACTGATATAATTAAAAGAGTGTTATTCGAAAGATTATAATCAAATCTTAAAGGATTACGGCCTCTACAAAAGGATAAGACTTCACACATTTATTAATGTTTAATTCTAGATCTAGGCAAAACTTTGATATAGATTAAATATTTTTTTATTATTTATAAATTTAGAAGTCTATTTTGTAGTCTCTGTAATAAATATAAATTATTCACACCTAGCCAATTATATATTACCCTTAGATAGTTATTCATTTTAGTCTCTACATCATTTCAAGTTTTCCCTATAGAAATTACAGCGGTATCATCTGCAAAAGATAGTATAACTCCTTCTGGCAGGCCCTTTAATAGATCATTAATATACAATATAAATAGTAAAGGATCTAAAATGGTACCTTGAGGAACTCTTGTTTTTATTTCTTTAAAAGTACTATAAACACCCTTGACTTTTACCTGCTGATATCTGTCCTGCAAATAGCTTGAAATGAGTTTATGAGCATTCATTCTAATAGCATATCTATTCAGTTTATCTAGTAATATGGTATGGTTTACAGTATCAAAAGCTTTGGCTAAATCTATAGCAATAGATTCACTCTTATCAAGCCTTTCGCAGATAATATTACTAATAAAATTCCGAGCTCCTTTGGTTCCAAGGTTTTTCAATGAAGCCAAGTAACCTTTTCAAAAAATTTTGCCTAGTTTGATATTAAGGATATTGGTTTGTAATTAATTATGTTATTTCTCTCTTTTGATTTGTGAATTGGACAAACATCACCACACTTCAGAACATTTGGCCAAATTGATCTTTCAATACATAAATTTATAATATGAACAAGACGTTGTACTATGCATTTTGATAATACTTTTGATAAATTTTAGTGTCAATATTATCAACTTTACCACTTTTTAACTTCAAGTTACGTATTATGATAGTTATTTCATGACAATTATTTGGTACAATGAATATGCTATTATTAATCACAGCAGGCAGATTGCTTTCAATATTTATACCCTTCTGGAAGCCCTCAATGGACGAAAGGGGAAAAATTCTAGAAGGTTTGTGGAAGTGGAACGACCCTGGAGAAAATTATGTTCATTACATAAAAGTTTTAGAATAGGTACATGAAAATTTTTCTTTGGGTCGATAGTTTCATACCTCATTCTTTTTCCGATTTTTTTTTTGGTTTGATTGAAATAATAAAGACATTCTTCGTTATATAGTTATGTGGAATAATTTTTAAATTTATTGTAACACTCAACGAATGTAAACAAATAATTTCTTACTACACTGAGAGAAATTTAACGATCATAATGAAAAAAATGCATATTGAATTGAAAAAACCCTTATCAATATACGGTCAAAAAGAAGTGGTTTTTATTATCACAATATTTTTGTCAATTTCACAAAACCTCAAAAGTACGTTAAATATTTTCGTTTTGAAAATTATTTCTCACCATGACTACTATCATTCAATATGAAAATAATATCGAAATTAAACATATCGATTATAATATATCGAAAATGGAAGTGAAAATTTTGTCGATGTTACAAATTCCATTTTATTCTTTTGAAAATTACTTTTTCATTTGTAAAGTTCATTCGAAGGCTTTCTGTATCTACTTATAGATACCTTTAAAATAAGGCTGAGTTTTTTCATTAGGTTCAGGGTCTAGATTAGCTACTCAACATGGGAATACAACAACAACGCCACATTTTAAAGAGTTGTACAGAAAGAGAGAAAATAAAAAAAATAAATTTTTTTAAGTTTTTATTTTTCCTACAGAAGCAATCAAGACATCGTTTTGAAGTTTTGCAAGTATATTTACTCCGACATTGAGAATGCAAACATATTTTTTCTGGATGTTTACATTGGTTTGTTTGGTGACCCGACTTTTTCTAAAAAAGAACATCCACAAATGACGGTTGACATGATTTCGGCCGTCTGGGACATCTAACTAAAAAAACAAAAATGGTTGCACACTCCTCTGCCATTTCCTGCTAAAAGTAACTTGTTAAGATAACAGAGAACCACTTCGAACAAGAGCACAAAATAAACTGATAGTTCTATAATACAGAACTCCCATAAAGACATCAAGTTATTGTTAATATGATAATAATTTGAGCGAACTGAAAATAAAATTTCAATCTGACAAAATTTTATAACGTGAATATTTTCAAATTGACAGAATACTTTTTCAATATGCGAATATATTTTCTACTCAAAAATGTATAATTTTCCATAAGATAACAAGTCAAAATCAAACAATTCCAGGGAAAATTTGTATAAACGAAGAAATTTTGCCGTGTCAACAAATATATATTTTGAAATGTACAAAAATCTTTCCAATGGTTTCATTAGTGGAAAAAGTAATTAAACATTTGAAAATATATTTTTTAATTTGATAAAACATTGTTAGTTTAACAACCGGACATTTGTCGAGTGAGCTTTTGTTTAATTTCCTGTAGAAATAATTGTTTCTTTGACAATTTTTTTTATTTTGGCGATAATATATTTTCCGTTTAACAGCAGAGCTCTTGTTGTGTTTTTGCAAAAATTATTTTTTCAATATGATAGCGATATTTCTCTCAGTGTATGGTGTAAGATAGAAAAAATAAAAAAACTGCCTTAAGATGGGTACGCATGCGTTGTAAGTTTATTTTCTTTTCATTTTCTACACGTGATTAGCAGGAAACACCTTTTACTTTCCAATTTAATACCATCTAAACCGGCAATTTACCTGGTCTGGTATACCAGGTAAAACTTAACTTGGTACGTTGACGATGTAGATTGCCCCCCGTCATGCAGCCGACTGATTTCATATGGTATTTTACGTATCCAAAAAAAAAAAAAAAACGTCTGATGGATAAAATGAAAATGGTAAAAAAATAATCGATATAAGGTTTACTTTCCGTTTTAAATTGCCTGTAATAATTTTGTATGATGTAAACCTGAATCCAATGGTACACACAATATTCAAGTTTCGACTTTCAAATCTAAAAAAAAAAAAAATTTAAGTAGACGATCAGGCAATCAGGAAAAATTCCAAGCTTTACTTAGAGACGATCGCCTCGCCTTTTTTAGGCTTAAATATATTTTAAGGTTTTGCGTTATTTTGTTTCTATTCGCTGCGTACTCAATCGACCTAATTTTGTTTGCCCAAGCCGAATAAATCGCTGCTTAATCGCCCCCCCCCCCCCCCCGCGGCAGTGTTTCTAATTTTTCTGTTTTTGCTTTTCACCACAAGTAATTGCTTTACTGCTTGAAATCCATTCATTTTCGGATTAAATTGAGGGAAAAAACCATCTAGTTTTTTTTTTTTTTTTTTTTTTTTTTTTTTTTGTAAAAATCTTTTTCGAAATATTACCTTTGAAGAAATATTTTTCTCTGTTCCAGCAGGATGGGCGTACTTTTCTTGTTAAGTTTATTACAAAATCATATGAAAAAGATTTGAAAAAGTACCATCGTAAAATTGCAACAGCTAATTTCAATTGTTTTTAACAATGTTTAACATTTTTGAAACTATGAAATCTTTTTTGTTACCCTTCACAATTTTCGTAATTGTCTTTATGTTATTATTTTAAAATTTTTCTAAAGTTAGAAGAGTCTTCTAAATAATAAAGTATTTATTTCTCTATATTTAATTTGAAATCAGTAACCCCAAAAACTTTCATGTGCCGGTATTTGTTGTGAGATTTTAAATTAAATTTACTTTGAAAACAAACAATTTCAAAGCGTGCGAACTCAGAAAAACTCCTACGTTTACTATTATTTGGAAGAAAAAGAATGCTTAAAAAATTGCGAAAATTCAATTTCAGCAATGAATGCAATGTATATATATACAATATATATTTATTTTCTTATTTTTGCTTTGATCTCTACGCACTGAGCAATTTTCGTTTACCTTTTTCTATTTTATTGCACGCTCGTTTTTATCTCGCTTGCGAAGATGCAATCCTTAAAATGGATTTCCTTGTTTGTAAAGATCGTGTAATGGATCATGCAATAAAATTTGCGAAATGTTTCATTCAATTTTCTTCAGTTTTTGCTTGTTTGTCTTTCATTTCAGGCAGACAGGTTCGAAATTTAGGTGAGGCGACGGCGTATTTAAAGCTGTGAAATTTTTATGAAAATTAGTAATTGGGGATTTTGTAGTTTGATTATGTGAAAAAATTCTGAGGTCTAAAGTATCATAATTATCAAAAAATTCGATTTTCTTTCTCAGTAAGATCAAAATTGACCCAGTGTATGAATTAAATAGTTCATAAGCATGATGCAGATCAATGAACGGAGAAAAATGAAATTAATGAAATTATTCGAACGACCTCTGATATGTGATCGGGTTCAAAATAACTTGAAAGTTGATCATTAAGCATGTTCGAAAAGGTTACCCGCATTTTTATATTCACTCGATAGAGTGAAGATCAATTTAAAGCCGATCAATGATCTTTCAGAGGAGATCTCCTTGAATAAAAATAAAATAATATTTAATTTTTCTAACGTTTTAATCAAAAAGTTCACGGAGAGTTCAAGAGACCCCAAAAATTTTTTTTTAATATCCCCCCAAAATACCGTCACGGCTTTTTAGGCATGAACGGAGTTTTTCTTGCATTTTAATTATTATTTTTTTTTATTTTTTGTTTCCACGATGACCGAGACATTGAGGGTTTTGAGGGCATTGGTAGCAAATCGGGTTTTTGCTTATTATTATTACTATTATTATTCTTTTTCTCATTTATGCATAGAAGCAAAAAGACTGCAACAAATCTAATTTAAACGGTAGTAATCGGGTTTTTTTTTTGTTTTAAATAGTAGGAAAAATTAACACTCAACTTGAACTGCAAGTCATAATGTATATTATTATTATTATTGTAACCTTTTAAAGAAAATAAAAACGGGTATATTAAAGAGGTAGGTGACAAAATAAAACCAGTTCAAAGCTATTAAGGAACCAGATCCAATTACTTTGTTGACCTTCATTGTGACATTGGATTTAAAAATTTACTTGACCAAAATCAAGGGCTACAAGAAAATGAATTAAGAATGATTTTTTTACCTTGAAAACGGGTACAATGACCGCTCTATTTCGAGGAAAAGTATTGAATTCATTAAATTTGTCTTCTTATTAAGTTAAGATTATATAATATCAAATATAAAATATTATTTCGTTTATATTCACTATTAAACGGACATCTAATATTTTTTTTAGAAAATGACGGATTGGAATATTAATTCAAAATTATATCCTATTATAAAAATATTAGAATCGTGTTGTACTATTAGTATACTATTTATAGCTAATATATTAAAAACAGTTTCGTTTTATATATTGTATGTAATATACATGAAATTAAAAAATAAATAAACGGACAAGTGCAAATAGGACTCGGGTTTTAAAAATGTTGTCCGATTTGCTTGGTGTATTGGAAATTGAATAATTTTCGTAGAACAATATTTTGAGATTTTTAACTTCTCATAAAATTATAAATTAATGTTTCAATCAGTTTTTTTTTACAAGCTTCTATTTAACTTGCAATGTTTGTATGTATGTATGTTTGTTTGTTTGTTTAGGTCAAATGCCAAATCTTGCAACTGAATTTTGAACCGTTTCCTCCTAACCGATTTTGCTGAAATTTTGCATACACCATTCGTTTTGGTGACCATGTAATATGCAATACTTAATATTGTAATGTTTTCAAAATGGTTCCCGTCAAAAGACGGCGGATGGTGTATATTTTGTCAACCCTGTTAATAAGGATATCAAATGAAAGAGCTTGAAGAGTAGAAAACGATAAAATGAGTAACGTCATTTTAAAATGGCTGAGGCTGAACGGACAGACAGAAGGACAACAAAGTGATCCTATAAGGGTTTCGTTTTTTCATTTCGATATTGTGACACTTTTAGAAGTTATCATACTAAAACTATCACAAATAATTCACATAATATATATAGAGTGATTACAGTCGAAGTTTTTTAGAATTCCGTATTTAATTGGACGTTGAGAACCTTTCCTAACTCTTATAAACTATTTTAAATGTTCTCACTTAAATGTAAGAAAAACTAAGATATTTCAATATTTAGGAGAACAAGTTTTCAAATTTCAACTGAAACAAAACCGAAACGGACACTGAAAAGAACCACCATAGAATAAAATCTTAATTTTATATTCTTTGCAATTTATTCAAATTAACACGATTACCAAATGTCATAAACAGGTTTAAAAACAAGTTTATAGTTATATAATTTAATTTTATTTTCCTCTCTTAACTGATAATTTTGATTTACGAACAGATAAAGGGATTTTATTAAATTATTGATCTTTTTTGAAGTGTTGTGTTGAATGTATCTGCCAAAATTTAATTTTGTTTTTTCTGTCAAAAATGATGCCCAGATATTTTAGTATATTGCTCTAAGTAATACAAGAACAGGTTACGCGCAAATTCTATTATATACTGCTGTGATCAAAAGGTAAAGCCAATTTTGAATTTAAATTGCGCGGGTACAACGATTCGAGCAAATCTTCGTATTTTTAGGTTGGCAGCACTGTCACTCATGTCTGTGTAAAATTTCACGCCGTATGTCATTTGTTTGGTTAGTTTCGTTGTGTTTTCTGAGCAACTAAAAGTGGATTTTTCGATTTTAACAATGTGTGATTTTATTGAGCAAAGAAGTTGCATTAAATTTTGTTTGCGGAATGAAATTTCTGTTGCAGAAACGTTTAGAATGTTGCAGAAGGCCTTCGGCGATCAGGTTTTTTCTGAAAGAAATGTTTACAAGTGATATAAACAGTTTAAGAAGGTAGAGAAAGCGTTGAAGACAAAGAGCGTCCCGGACGACCATCAACATCAATTAATGAACAACATGTCAATGAAATCAAAGATTCGGTGCTCAGATAAAGAAAAATCGAAGAAGGAACTGAAGGCCATTCCAATCATTGAGTTTCAGAAGTGTTTCGAGGATTGGAAAAATCGCTGGCATAGGTGTATTGTATCGGACGGGGACTACTTTAAATGGGATGATATAGATTTGGATGAATAAATAAAAAGTTTGAAAGTTATAAACAAATTGGCTTTACTTTTTGAGCACAGCAGTATTTATGTATTTATAAAAACATAAATTACAAATCTGTTTCTTGAATTGTTTTTAATAGAAATCCTATCAAATTAATGTGATTTAACTACCTATTTACTTAATATGAAATTAAATATTAATTTAATAGGTTTCAATTCTCAATCTTCAATATGACGCTGTCTTAAATATTGGGGTATACGATAAGATGTCTGCTATGCATGCTTATATTTTTTCATTGGGATATTCTATTAAAATAATAAATGGTATTTTATTTTATTTACAGGATTTGTGTGATTTCATCCTGCTAAGAGAAGTGCTTATAAAAAGGTCAAAAAACGTTATGTAGAATGCTGAAAGTGCCTTTAGTTGTGGTACACTAGTGTTTTTTAGAGAAAAGAGAACGAAAAACACACAAAAACAAATTAAGTTCACAAAAAAATAGGCATCAAGCCAATACTCTAGAAAAATGACGATCCTTTCAAAGATTTTCGATGATACAATAAAAAAATATGAAGAGCTTGGTTATAGCAAACAGGCCCTTAGTAAGGGAATTGTTGGAGCTGCTGTTTTTGCCTATACATTGAAAATAAGTTATCCAACTATTAAAAAGCAGCTGACAGCAGCTTCCGGTCGAGTTTGTGGTATACAACAAAATACAGGCAATGATTTAAAAATCGACAATAATAATAGCGTGATTAAAAAGAACATTAATGATGATGTTCAAACAAAAATTGCTGAAGCTGAAAAATTGTTGGCAAAAACACGCCGAACAAAATCCCAGCCCGGATTAAATTTAGATTTTTTGTTACAACTTAAGAGATTAATTGAAATTATGATACCACGACCGATTTGTTATGAAACTGGACTATTAGGGGTCCATACGGTCTGTCTTGTGTCAAGGACATTTTTAAGTATTTATGTTGCCGCCCTCGAAGGAGCCATTGTTAAATTCATCGTACGAAAAGATGTAAAAAATTTCGCTTTAATGTTACTCAAGTGGTTCGGTATTGCAATACCGGCGACATTTGTTAATTCAATGATTAGATATCTAGAAAACAAGTTAGCATTAGCATTTAGGTGAGTTTGTTGAATAACATTTTTTGGGAAAATAATCTTACTAATTTTGTTTAATCTGAATAAATATTCTAGAACTAGACTTGTAAAATATTCATATCGGCTGTATTTTAAAAATCAAAATTATTACCGTGTATCAAATCTTGATGGACGGATAGAAAATGCGGATCACAGGTAGTTAAATATTATTTAATATTAATATATCTTAATTTATCATTTAAAATTCAATTATTTTTAGACTTACAGAAGACATATCAGTATTTGCCAGCACTGTAGCACACCTGTACAGTCATCTAACAAAACCGTGCTTTGATCTTCTTTTAATAGCCCTCGCATTAATGAGATCTTCACAGAAAATGAAGGCCAACATTGTTTCAGGTGATTAAAGAATATAAATTATAAAATTTAAAGGTGTATAATAATCCCTAATTTATATTTTATAGGTCCTCTACTTGCATTTATAGTCATATCAACAACAGCACATATCTTACGTGTTTTATCACCGAAATTTGGTCAATTAGTTTCTGAGGAAGCTAATCGCTATGGATACCTTAGACATATTCATTCTAGAATTATTACAAATGCCGAAGAAATTGCCTTCTACGGTGGACATAAGGTAAATAGAAGAAATTCTTTTTTAATTAACATATTTAAATTTTATTTAATTTAATTTTTATAAATAGGTGGAACTTATTCAACTGCGAGAGGCTTACAATCGTTTAGTTAGCCAAATGAATACGATATTTTCACAAAAATTATGGTTTGTTATGCTTGAACAATTTTTCATGAAATATGTGTGGTCTGGCACTGGCATGGTGATGATTTCTCTACCAATTCTAACAACGAAAAGAGCTAAAAGTAATAGAAAATATAATAATAATAATAATAATAATAATAATATATAAAAATACTTACTAAATTTTTCAGTTCCAAATGAAAGTGATAGTGCAAGTGTTAGCGAAAGGACCCAATATCTAACAACAGCAAGAAATCTTTTAATCTCAGCAGCGGATTCAATTGAACGTTTAATGTCATCATATAAAGAAATAGTCGCTTTAGCCGGTTATACCCATCGTGTTGCTAGTATGCTTGAGGTATTTGAAGAGACCTCAAAGGGTATCTATAGTAAAACAACAGTAGCTGAATCACGTAATACTGCTGGATGTTTAGAATTTCGTAATGGTCAACCAGTTGCAAAGGGGAAACTTATATTTACTGATAATAAACAAATGTCAATACAACTGATAAATGTACCAGTTGTAACACCAAACTGTGATATAGTTGTACCAAGTCTAACACTTAAAATTGATCCAGGAATGCATTTACTCATAACTGGTCCAAATGGATGCGGAAAATCTAGCCTATTTCGAATTTTAAGCGGCCTATGGCCAATATATAGTGGAGAATTGCATATACCACATCCAGTTGAAGGGATTCCATGCATGTTTTATATACCACAGCGACCGTATATGTCTATTGGTAGCCTTTGTGATCAAATTATATATCCAGATACGAGAGATGATATGATTAAAAAAAATATTAATGAGAATCAATTGAGGGAAATACTAAAAATGGTTGCTCTGGAACATATTGCAGCTAGGTAAAAATTTTATTTATATTCTTTTTTACTATATACTGCTGTGATCAAAAAGTAAAGCCAATTTCGAATTTAAATTGCGCGGGTACATCGATTCGAGGAAATCTTTTTAAAAATTTTAGGTTGGCAGCACTGCCATTCATATATGTGTAACATTTCACGCCAGTACGTCATTTGTTTGGTTAGTTTCGTTGTGTTTTCTGAGCTACTAAAATTGAATTTTTCGATTTTTACAATGTGATTTTATTGAGCAAAGAAGTTGCATTAAATTTTATTTGCGGAATGAAATTTCTGTTGCAGAAACGTTTAGAATGTTGTAGAAGGTCTTCGGTGATCAGGTTTTGTCTGAAAGAAATGTTTACAAGTGATATGAACAGTTCAACAAAGGTAGAGTAAGCGTTGCAGACAAAGAGCGTCCCGGACGACCATCAACATCAATCAATGAACAACATCAAAATTCGTCGGTTGACAATTAGAGACCTTGCTGATACTGTAAACATTTAATTTGGATCAGTCCAAACCATTTTGAAAGAACATTTGTGCTTTAGAAGAGTTACATCTCGATTGG
This sequence comes from Dysmachus trigonus, assembly GCA_949715965.1. Classification (NCBI taxonomy): domain Eukaryota; kingdom Metazoa; phylum Arthropoda; class Insecta; order Diptera; family Asilidae; genus Dysmachus; species Dysmachus trigonus. Next base: position 3,768,908 of record OX454324.1, read on the forward strand.
TTCCAAAAACACTCAATTTCTTGGACTGCACTGCATTAGTTTTTCGAGACTTTTTCATCAAAAATTCGATGCATGTCATTCCACAACCACCGTATTCGCCCGATTTAGCTCCATGTGACTTCTCGCTATTATCTAACCTCAAAAGACCCTTTGGGGTCATCGTTTTGAATCGACTGACGAGATAAAAGAAAAATCGAAGAAGGAACTGAAGGCCATTCCAATAATCGAGTTTCAGAAGTGTTTCGAGGATTTGAAAAATCGCTGGCATAGGTGTATTGTATCGGGCGGGGACTAATTTGAAGGAGATGATTTAGATTTGGAAGAATAAATAAAAAAATTCAAAGTTTTAAACAAATTGGCTTTACTTTTTGACCAGAGTAGTATATACTAATATATTTTTATACACAGAGATAGTTTTGATGTTGTACGCGACTGGAAAGATATTTTATCTGGCGGAGAAAAGCAGAGAATGGCTATTGCAAGACTATTCTATCACAAGTGAGTTGAAATAAATAAATTATATTTTTATTTATTATTATATATTATTGTTTAAACCTAGACCCAAATATGCTCTTCTCGATGAGTGTACAAGCGCCGTTTCGATAGATGTGGAGAGTTCTATATATGAAATAGCCAAAAATATGGGTATCACCCTACTAACAATTACTCATCGACCATCGCTCTGGTGAGTATTTATTTATTTTATTTTTAAAATCTATATTAACTTTTATTATTTTTATTTTATTTACAGGAAATTTCACACCCATATCCTAGAATTCGATGGACAAGGGAATTGGTCATTTAGGGAATTAAAAAATGAACCAAGCGAAAATAGTTCCTTACATAGAAAATAAAATAAAATAGATAAAACATATTTCCCTTTTTTCCTGTTTTAGTCTGTTGTATTTTTTTGTTTATTTTCTAATTTATTTAATACTTAAGCAAATTTGTAAATAGAAAAAAAAAAAAATACTAGGAAATTATCGGAATATAATTCAGCTAATTAATGGTTCTTATGAAGTTTGCTTATTAGCAACAAAACAAAAATGTAACAAAAGAAAAATAGCTCTTTTTAAAAGAACCCTAATTAATAAAAATATAACTACAAAAAATAAAAGGCCCCATCCCGAAAACTTGAGCAGCCCACTTTCTTGTTGTTTGTGCGGGTTAGCTGAGAACGAAGAGGGACAAGTGATAAAACTTAAAATCTGTACATATTTTGTGAAAAATACGAATTGTATTACTACTATAATTATTCTTATTATTATTATTATTTTTCTTTGGGCTTTACATCACATAAGAAATTATGTCTTAACTTTACATAAATTTTCATTTTATGTTTCTATCCTCTGTAGATAAAAATAAAAAATTTTTTACGATGTTTTTAAATATAATTTTTTTTTTAACTTTCCCAGATATCCTTTTAATCTTCCCGAAAAAAAAAATATTTCTTTCCATAAATATATTAAAATCAGGGACCGATTATTACAGTCATTATTCAAATTTTATATTAAAAAATCAAAAAACAAATATTGTAGATACATATGATTACTTAAACATTTTGAGATTTTTAATTTTAATTATAAAAATTAAAAGTTAATCGTTATTTTTAATTTGTTTAATAATCAGAATTTAATAATAGTTATTGAATAACTTTTAATTACCAGATTAGTTATAAAAGTTATCAGGTGGTTTTTATTTTTTTCTTTGAGGTCAACAATAAAAGTTATGAGATGATTTTTATTTTATATATCAAGAATGAAAGTTATCATGCTAGTATTAACTATTTGTGTTATTTTTTCCTTATTACAGAACATTTTATTGATAACGTTAATTGCTAGACCTATCAACGGCTCTAAATAATTTTTGTTTTGGATTTTGTTATATTTCCAGGACTTTATATTTAAAAAATGATATAAGCATGATATTTAACATATCATAGGCGCAAAAGTGTGGGGTTTTTATTTGCTACTCATTGAACAGGGGAATAAGTAAAAACAATGTTTGAAAGTTATTTCAATTAATGTTTTTATTCCACAAATTCTGAATTCAATTAAATAAATACCCCTTAAGGTTATATACAGTCAGGAGGCCCAAACAAATCGATCTTCAGGAATTTTTCTTGAGATGACCTTTTAATTTATTAATGTAAAAATTTGTACACATATTATGGTAGCTTTTGAGTGTATTTTAATATTTTTTATTTGTAAAAAGAATTATTTTAAAAGCTGCTAAAGCTGATCTCCGGGAGCACCTCTATGAAACTGGAGGACTGGAGCATCCAAAATGAAAAAACCAAAAATATTTTGTTAATGTATTATTTTTTCTTGTAATTGATCGAAGGAATAAGTAAAATAAAAATGTTTGACAAAATGGCGGCTTCTTAAAAAGAAAAAATCGATTTTTAACAAAAATGTTGGCCTTAAATTGTTTATAAAATGAAAAATATTCATCGGTGAGAAAAAACCTTCGATTAATTACTAAAACATGTAGTTAAAAAGTCGTTGTGTTAAAATTTAAAATTGATCGGGCCAGCCTTTCCCGAGAAATCTTGCTCACCGACTTTAAAAACACAGTTTTGAGAAAAACGCGTTTAAAGTTTCAAAAGCACTTTACATATAGTAAACAAATATTGTTGAAAAAAAAAAACCAAAAAACGACTGCGTGATAAATTGTAAAATTAAAATTTTCAAACTAACTTAACCCGTCAGTTCCCAGTTTCACCTGTAGGTGACAGCAGTTTATAATTTTTTTTCCCTATTAAGGGGGTAGTCCAGTGAAAAAAATTTTTTTTTAATTTTTTTTTTTTTTTTGCTTAAATCTACTCTACTACACCTCGAAAATACTCCCTTAAAATATCTAAGCAAAATATTGAATAGTTTTAAAGATACAGAGAGTTTTCGAGAGACGTGTAATCCGAGCGCTCGAAGGTCCCCTGGCGTGTTTCGGAGCAAGGAGGACTCTTGTATTCCTGTTTGCTCCGCCCATTTTTTTTCGGTTTATAACGGTCTAGGTCCTTCTGCTTTGTATTTAAGGTTAGTTATGTATGGAGCAGGCATCGCTGACTAAGGTAAAATTAATTTTTTTAGCTTTTTTCCGCAACAAAAATTTTAAACGGGTTTTTCTCAAAACAGCATTTTTTGACTCGGCGGACGTCAGATCTCAGAGTCTTTTGCTCCGATTGATCTAAAATTTTAGCTGTATATTTCCTGATAGTGTGTCTATCGTCGGAACTAGAATTATTAAAATCCATTGTTTATTTACAAAGTTATAAACAAATCAAGCACCCGAAAAACACCCGAAAAATTCAAAATGCCGCCATTTTGTTATTTTTTATTGAAAATTAATAATTCTAGTTCCGACGATAGCCAATGTTCTACAGATTAAAACCTCGTTTGAATTTTTTGTTTCAAATGAACCGTTGCAGAGATTCGACGTCCGCCAACAAAAAAATTTTTTTTTTGGAGCGGCCATTTTGTCAGGATGACTCATCAAAAAAAAAAAAAAAAAAATTTTTTTTTTTTTATAGTTTATTAGTTGTACTATCATATGTCAAAAAGTCTTTTAATAAAAATTAATTTCTAATATGAAAAAAAAAATCGTTGAAAAAACAGTCGTTTTCACTGGACTACCCCCTTAAATGATAACATAACTCAAGAAACTTTTTACTATTAGGATATTAGTGAACAGTAATATTTGGGTTTTTTTTTCCACACTGATGTCATTTGAGCTGTCAAATAAATTAAATTATTTCCAACGGTATTATTATTATATTCCTAGTTTTTTGGCGTGACAAATTGCAAAAATTGCAATAAATAATGTCAAAAGCCTGAGTATTATATTTTTTCTTAATGCATGTCATTTTTTAATAAATATACTAATATAATCAGTGCATTTTGTGTGAAAAGCAAATTCCAAAATATGTGTTCAATTTTCAAGTGTCATCCGTAGGTGACATGTTTTTTATAAAAACCCTAAAATATTTTTTTAGAATAATTTTACTATTCTTCTTGGGGATGTCTAAGGAATACATAACAGAAAAATAATATTATTTTTTCTATTAATCTCGTCATGGGAATTGAAGGGTTAATAAATGAACTGAAAAGATGAAAACAAGTTGAAAAATTAAACATGTTTTTTGAATTCGAATAATCATGGTTGACAGTGTGCACAAACGCAGTCGGAGGCATCCTATATTCACAATACGTTCCATCATGACTTACTAGCGATTTTGTTGGTGATATAGGTAGAGCAAGAAAATACGTAGTGGGAGGAATTCCAATATCCAAACTGTTTGTTTCGCGTATTCAACCGATCATCATGAAATTTGATAAGCTACACATTCAACAGATTTGATAATAAAATAGAAATCATAGTTAATGTATTTGATGTCTCCGACTGAGTTTGTGAACACTGTCAACCATTATCATTCAAATTCAAAAAACATTTTTAATTTTTCAACTTGTTTCTATCTTTTCAGTTCATTTATTTGGAACATTTTAATTTTACAATTTATCACGCAGTCCAATTTAATAAAAATAAGGGTATTGAATATTTTGTTGTTTTTTTAGCATTTCTCATTCCAAATTCCATTTAAACATACAAGTTGCATATATTTTTGCAAGCTATTTATGAAACCTTTTATTTTGATACCCCACTCGATAGGTTTTTAGAAAAACAAATTTTTGAAGACATATAAAATGGCGCCAAAAATCGGCTGTTTTAATTTTCATAATTTTGATATACCCAGTGTCACTCCAACAATTTAGACGAATCTAACGACGCCTCTCAAACTAAAATCCATCAAGCCGTTTAGGCTACAGAGCGTGCCAAAGAAATATACATACATACATATACTCGAAAAACCAAACCCTCCTTCTGGCAGTCGGGTTAAAAACTTACTCTTCAGATTCAATCTTTGAAAAATGTAAGCAAGTAATATACTGTTTTTAATATATTTTCTATAATAATTTATAATTCTATTATTTTTTAAATTTAGTGACATCCAGAAAAACAACAAGCCAGTACATCCAGAATAAGTAAGGTAGAGTCGCCAAATATCGTCCCCTTTTTGTAAAACAAATCTAAATAAATAGAAAAAAATACTGCAGTAATAAATGAAACGTCAAACATTAGTTTCAATATTCGTTTATTCTTAAAAATAATCAAAAACGCGTTAACATTGTTAGAAAAAGTTATATCGGGGACGATATTGAGATCACAATAATCAGTACGTGAACTGGAGTTGTACTTACTCCTTTTCTATTATATAAAATTGAACCTAACTATTATATTAATATCTAATCAGCCCTTTCTTAATTATTTTAATCATTGGTAAGGTATTAAGGTATTAAGTGACATGACTGTTGTGTTCACCATACGAGATCCTAATACCGTCCCGGGGACGATATAAGGTTCACGTAAGGGGACGATATTAGGAAATTTCTATTTATTTTTTTCGCATCCATTTAAGCAAAAAACGTGTCATAACCTGAAAATTTTACTTAATCGATTAACATCTGAGATATTAATAGTTAGTTTGACAAAACAATTGTATCAATAAGTCAGGTATCTCAATATTTTATGGAATCCGAGAATATTTCAATAAAAAACTCACCTTGAACACTTTTTTTGATTTTCGAATTTCTGTCGGTACGAACGTCGTGACGCACTCACTTCTACACAATGGCCGACTGATGCAACTAGCTGTCGGTTTGGGTCACTGATAATAGATGGCGGTTTTTAAAAGAGTAGATATTGTAGGGGACGAAATTAGGTTTGGGGACGAAATTTGGCGACTGTACCTTACCATGGAATCTAATGAAAACATATTTGAAATTAACGAAACCTCTATGCAAAGTTCGTCTTCCTTAGTAAGTAAGAAAATGTTATGATTCTTATAGCATGAGCTTTAAAAAATTTTGTGTTTTTTAAATTTGTGATTTTTTCCCTAAAAACCAAAAACAAATTTTTTTTCGCATTTGTATTTTTAAAATCAGAATATGAATTTTATTTTAAACACATTACCGACCGCAATTTTGCTTAAGAGAAATTCTCTTGCACCAAATGCATTTTCTGCTCTAACTATCTCTTAAATTATGTTTTGAATCTTTTAAGAGGCTTGCGAGTGTTAAAATCAAAAAAAAAAAAAAAAAAATCAGAATATGATTTTTATTATACAAATCAAAAATAAAAATCAGAACATGATTTTTATTTCTAAAATCACATCATCATGGGATCATATCAGAAAATGATTTTTATTATTAAAATCTAAAATAAAAATCAAGAAGGGATTTTTCTTTTTCAAATCAGAAAGCGATTTATATTTTTAAAAGCTGAAATAAAAATCTTAAAATTATTTTTATTTTTAAAATCAAAAATCGAAATAATTAGAAAATGATCATTACTATTAAAACCAAAAATAAAAATCAGGAAATGATTCTTACACTCTTTTTTTTTAAATAAAAATCATTTTCTGATTTTAATTTCTGATTTTAATTTTTTTTTTTATTTTGAAAATAAAAATCAAAACATAATTTTTATTTTTGTCTAGAAAAATAAAAGTCAGGAAATAATTGTTTAGATATGATTTTTACCGAAAATATCATAACCGTTACGGTCTCCGCAATTAAAAATTATCCGATAACTTTTATCCTTGATCTAAAAAAATAAATGTCAATTGAGAACTTTTATTTCGTATCGCAACAAAAAGAACGTCATCGTTATTTTACTTACAAAAGTTTGTTCCCTGATTAAAATTAAAAATCACCCAGCGAACGTAATAATTTTAATAATGCGACAAGTAAATCGCACGCTGGTCTCGCTCATCATTAATTAACTCTTTCGTAATTCCACCGACCCAAGCACAGAAGAATATCAAGTTAAATCGAAAAAAAATCCTCACCGGAAGCTTGCAGAAATCCAAAATTTAATTTCTCACGAAGGAAAGAGAAATGATGACGTTAAATTCAAATCTTCCGGATGTTGGCTCATTACATTACAAAAGCAAAATGGCTGCTACATCGTGATTGGCTGGCTGACTGAATCAACCCGTTGCTTAGCAACTAATACTACAATAATATAATTTCTCTCACGAAACATTCTCTCGTGGTGGCAGCAAGCAGCCCTCGTTGGGATTGAAACAAAAGAGAAATCTACAAGAACAACTATTTCATTTTTACACTGTTCGCTGCAAATTGGAACGGAACGGAAGGGAAGGAGAAAATTCGTTATGACTTACCCCTCAACCGATGGCTTCAGAATTTTTCCTGAATTTCACTAGCACAACAATTCTCGATATGCATAATGTATTAATGCAAATTCGAAAGCAATTCACACACAATTTTACCTAGCACACAATTTTCAAAATGCACAATTTTACACAAATCAGAAAAATAATTTACACACAGCTTCACCAAAATTCTCGAGATGCACAATTTTTTTAAATTAATCCGAGAAACAACAACAATGCCGAAATTCTATCAAATTAACAACAACAAATCTCGAAAGCAATTTTAATGCGATTTAGCTTCACTTTTTTTGCGATTTTACCGAACCGAATTACGACCGATTTTCTCTATTTCAAATATTTTATAGAGAAAAATGTTTACCGATTATTTTTCAAGAAGCTTTAGGACAATTTAATGCTTACAATTATTTTATTTTTAATTAGTTTAACAATTTTCACCGAACGCGGCACAAACGAGACTCGACCAAAGAAAAAATGCGAGTTGTAACGGTAAATTAAGTATAGCCGTTCAAATTTAAATCCGAAGAGAAATTTAGATTAAGAGAGAAGAGAAAGAGAGAGAGAAACAAAGGCAACGCGAGACGACGCGACGCTATGAAGTCGCTGAATTGAAACTGATTTTTCAGAAATTTGAGAATTATGACGTGTACGTGCAAGCGGCGAGTTTTCTTATTTAATAAAATGGATTTTTCGCTCTAAAAATGCTCCCCTGGCCACAAAGAATAATTTAAATATCTGAAATTTCGTCCAGACCGAGAAAAAATTTTCACCCTAGCAGGTAAAATAAAATCAGGGAACATATTGAGCCACAGGGAACATAAAATTGAGATATTTTTCAGGCGATTTACAAGATCCAAAATTTCTAGGGAACACTATCTGAATGACCTTTAATTTTAATGTCTAATATCATCGAAAAGAACGATTTTAAACAGTGATCAAATACTTTTATAAATGTTCGTAAAAGTGTTTTTATCCGATTAAAAATTTCCTCTGGTCATTACAAAAATAATGTAAAAATTGAAATTCTGCGATTTTTTCCTCTGGAGTTTTATGTTTTTTGCCTTAAATCATCTAATTATTACACTTAGAGTAGATTTAGCCAAAAAAACCGATCCAGGGAGCCCTTTTTTAGGAAATAATTTTTTTGCTTGGATAGGGCTGGAAAAATACAAGGGAAAATGTAAAAATTGAAATTCTGCGATTTTTTCCTCTGGAGTTTTATGTTTTTTGCCTTAAATCATCTAATTATTACACTTAGAGTAGATTTAGCCAAAAAAACCGATCCAGGGAGCCCCTTTTTAGAAAATAATTTTTTTGCCTGGATAGGGCTGGAAAAATACAAGGGAAAATGTAAAAATTGAAATTCTGCGATTTTTTCCTCTGGAGTTTTATGTTTTTTGCCTTAAATCATCTAATTATTACACTTAGAGTAGATTTAGCCAAAAAAACCGATCCAGGGAGCCCTTTTTTAGGAAATAATTTTTTTGCTTGGATAGGGCTGGAAAAATACAAGGGAAAATGTAAAAATTGAAATTCTGCGATTTTTTCCTCTGGAGTTTTATGTTTTTTGCCTTAAATCATCTAATTATTACACTTAGAGTAGATTTAGCCAAAAAAACCGATCCAGGGAGCCCCTTTTTAGAAAATAATTTTTTTGCCTGGATAGGGCTGGAAAAATACAAGGGAAAATGTAAAAATTGAAATTCTGCGATTTTTTCCTCTGGAGTTTTATGTTTTTTGCCTTAAATCATCTAATTATTACACTTAGAGTAGATTTAGCCAAAAAAACCGATCCAGGGAGCCCTTTTTTAGGAAATAATTTTTTTGCTTGGATAGGGCTGGAAAAATACAAGGGAAAATGTAAAAATTGAAATTCTGCGATTTTTTCCTCTGGAGTTTTATGTTTTTTGCCTTAAATCATCTAATTATTACACTTAGAGTAGATTTAGCCAAAAAAACCGATCCAGGGAGCCCCTTTTTAGAAAATAATTTTTTTGCCTGGATAGGGCTGGAAAAATACAAGGGAAAATGTAAAAATTGAAATTCTGCGATTTTTTCCTCTGGAGTTTTATGTTTTTTGCCTTAAATCATCTAATTATTACACTTAGAGTAGATTTAGCCAAAAAAACCGATCCAGGGAGCCCTTTTTTAGGAAATAATTTTTTTGCTTGGATAGGGCTGGAAAAATACAAGGGAAAATGTAAAAATTGAAATTCTGCGATTTTTTCCTCTGGAGTTTTATGTTTTTTGCCTTATATCATCTAATTATTACACTTAGAGTAGATTTAGCCAAAAAAACCGATCCAGGGAGCCCCTTTTTAGAAAATAATTTTTTTGCCTGGATAGGGCTGGAAAAATACAAGGGAAAATGTAAAAATTGAAATTCTGCGATTTTTTCCTCTGGAGTTTTATGTTTTTTGCCTTAAATCATCTAATTATTACACTTAGAGTAGATTTAGCCAAAAAAACCGATCCAGGGGGCCCTTTTTTAGGAAATAATTTTTTTGCCTGGATAGGACTGGAAAAATACAAGGGAAAATGTAAAAATTGAAATTCTGCGATTTTTTCCTCTGGAGTTTTATGTTTTTTGCCTTAAATCATCTAATTATTACACTTAGAGTAGATTTAGCCAAAAAAACCGATCCAGGGAGCCCCTTTTTAGAAAATAATTTTTTTGCCTGGATAGGGCTGGAAAAATACAAGGGAAAATGTAAAAATTGAAATTCTGCGATTTTTTCCTCTGGAGTTTTATGTTTTTTGCCTTAAATCATCTAATTATTACACTTAGAGTAGATTTAGCCAAAAAAACCGATCCAGGGGGCCCTTTTTTAGGAAATAATTTTTTTGCCTGGATAGGACTGGAAAAATACAAGGGAAAATGAAAAAATTGAAATTCTGCGATTTTTTCCTCTGGAGTTTTATGTTTTTTGCCTTAAATCATCTAATTATTACACTTAGAGCAGATTTAGCCAAAAAAACCGATCCAGGGGGCCCTTTTTTAGGAAATAATTTTTTTGCCTGGATAGGGCTGGAAAAATACAAGGGAAAATGTAAAAATTGAAATTCTGCGATTTTTTCCTCTGGAGTTTTATGTTTTTTGCCTTAAATCATCTAATTATTACACTTAGAGTAGATTTAGCCAAAAAAACCGATCCAGGGAGCCCTTTTTTAGGAAATAATTTTTTTGCCTGGATAGGACTGGAAAAATACAAGGGAAAATGAAAAAATTGAAATTCTGCGATTTTTTCCTCTGGAGTTTTATGTTTTTTGCCTTAAATCATCTAATTATTACACTTAGAGTAGATTTAGCCAAAAAAACCGATCCAGGGAGCCCTTTTTTAGGAAATAATTTTTTTGCCTGGATAGGACTGGAAAAATACAAGGGAAAATGAAAAAATTGAAATTCTGCGATTTTTTCCTCTGGAGTTTTATGTTTTTTGCCTTAAATCATCTAATTATTACACTTAGAGTAGATTTAGCCAAAAAAACCGATCCAGGGAGCCCTTTTTTAGGAAATAATTTTTTTGCTTGGATAGGGCTGGAAAAATACAAGGGAAAATGTAAAAATTGAAATTCTGCGATTTTTTCCTCTGGAGTTTTATGTTTTTTGCCTTAAATCATCTAATTATTACACTTAGAGTAGATTTAGCCAAAAAAACCGATCCAGGGAGCCCTTTTTTAGGAAATAATTTTTTTGCCTGGATAGGACTGGAAAAATACAAGGGAAAATGAAAAAATTGAAATTCTGCGATTTTTTCCTCTGGAGTTTTATGTTTTTTGCCTTAAATCATCTAATTATTACACTTAGAGTAGATTTAGCCAAAAAAACCGATCCAGGGAGCCCTTTTTTAGGAAATAATTTTTTTGCCTGGATAGGACTGGAAAAATACAAGGGAAAATGAAAAAATTGAAATTCTGCGATTTTTTCCTCTGGAGTTTTATGTTTTTTGCCTTAAATCATCTAATTATTACACTTAGAGTAGATTTAGCCAAAAAAACCGATCCAGGGAGCCCTTTTTTAGGAAATAATTTTTTTGCTTGGATAGGGCTGGAAAAATACAAGGGAAAATGTAAAAATTGAAATTCTGCGATTTTTTCCTCTGGAGTTTTATGTTTTTTGCCTTAAATCATCTAATTATTACACTTAGAGTAGATTTAGCCAAAAAAACCGATCCAGGGAGCCCTTTTTTAGGAAATAATTTTTTTGCTTGGATAGGGCTGGAAAAATACAAGGGAAAATGTAAAAATTGAAATTCTGCGATTTTTTCCTCTGGAGTTTTATGTTTTTTGCCTTAAATCATCTAATTATTACACTTAGAGTAGATTTAGCCAAAAAAACCGATCCAGGGAGCCCTTTTTTAGGAAATAATTTTTTTGCTTGGATAGGGCTGGAAAAATACAAGGGAAAATGTAAAAATTGAAATTCTGCGATTTTTTCCTCTGGAGTTTTATGTTTTTTGCCTTAAATCATCTAATTATTACACTTAGAGTAGATTTAGCCAAAAAAACCGATCCAGGGAGCCCTTTTTTAGGAAATAATTTTTTTGCTTGGATAGGGCTGGAAAAATACAAGGGAAAATGTAAAAATTGAAATTCTGCGATTTTTTCCTCTGGAGTTTTATGTTTTTTGCCTTAAATCATCTAATTATTACACTTAGAGTAGATTTAGCCAAAAAAACCGATCCAGGGAGCCCTTTTTTAGGAAATAATTTTTTTGCTTGGATAGGGCTGGAAAAATACAAGGGAAAATGTAAAAATTGAAATTCTGCGATTTTTTCCTCTGGAGTTTTATGTTTTTTGCCTTAAATCATCTAATTATTACACTTAGAGTAGATTTAGCCAAAAAAACCGATCCAGGGAGCCCTTTTTTAGGAAATAATTTTTTTGCCTGGATAGGACTGGAAAAATACAAGGGAAAATGAAAAAATTGAAATTCTGCGATTTTTTCCTCTGGAGTTTTATGTTTTTTGCCTTAAATCATCTAATTATTACACTTAGAGTAGATTTAGCCAAAAAAACCGATCCAGGGAGCCCTTTTTTAGGAAATAATTTTTTTGCTTGGATAGGGCTGGAAAAATACAAGGGAAAATGTAAAAATTGAAATTCTGCGATTTTTTCCTCTGGAGTTTTATGTTTTTTGCCTTAAATCATCTAATTATTACACTTAGAGTAGATTTAGCCAAAAAAACCGATCCAGGGAGCCCTTTTTTAGGAAATAATTTTTTTGCTTGGATAGGGCTGGAAAAATACAAGGGAAAATGTAAAAATTGAAATTCTGCGATTTTTTCCTCTGGAGTTTTATGTTTTTTGCCTTAAATCATCTAATTATTACACTTAGAGTAGATTTAGCCAAAAAAACCGATCCAGGGAGCCCTTTTTTAGGAAATAATTTTTTTGCTTGGATAGGGCTGGAAAAATACAAGGGAAAATGTAAAAATTGAAATTCTGCGATTTTTTCCTCTGGAGTTTTATGTTTTTTGCCTTAAATCATCTAATTATTACACTTAGAGTAGATTTAGCCAAAAAAACCGATCCAGGGAGCCCTTTTTTAGGAAATAATTTTTTTGCCTGGATAGGACTGGAAAAATACAAGGGAAAATGAAAAAATTGAAATTCTGCGATTTTTTCCTCTGGAGTTTTATGTTTTTTGCCTTAAATCATCTAATTATTACACTTAGAGTAGATTTAGCCAAAAAAACCGATCCAGGGAGCCCTTTTTTAGGAAATAATTTTTTTGCTTGGATAGGGCTGGAAAAATACAAGGGAAAATGTAAAAATTGAAATTCTGCGATTTTTTCCTCTGGAGTTTTATGTTTTTTGCCTTAAATCATCTAATTATTACACTTAGAGTAGATTTAGCCAAAAAAACCGATCCAGGGAGCCCTTTTTTAGGAAATAATTTTTTTGCCTGGATAGGACTGGAAAAATACAAGGGAAAATGAAAAAATTGAAATTCTGCGATTTTTTCCTCTGGAGTTTTATGTTTTTTGCCTTAAATCATCTAATTATTACACTTAGAGTAGATTTAGCCAAAAAAACCGATCCAGGGAGCCCTTTTTTAGGAAATAATTTTTTTGCCTGGATAGGACTGGAAAAATACAAGGGAAAATGAAAAAATTGAAATTCTGCGATTTTTTCCTCTGGAGTTTTATGTTTTTTGCCTTAAATCATCTAATTATTACACTTAGAGTAGATTTAGCCAAAAAAACCGATCCAGGGAGCCCTTTTTTAGGAAATAATTTTTTTGCCTGGATAGGACTGGAAAAATACAAGGGAAAATGAAAAAATTGAAATTCTGCGATTTTTTCCTCTGGAGTTTTATGTTTTTTGCCTTAAATCATCTAATTATTACACTTAGAGTAGATTTAGCCAAAAAAACCGATCCAGGGAGCCCTTTTTTAGGAAATAATTTTTTTGCCTGGATAGGACTGGAAAAATACAAGGGAAAATGAAAAAATTGAAATTCTGCGATTTTTTCCTCTGGAGTTTTATGTTTTTTGCCTTAAATCATCTAATTATTACACTTAGAGTAGATTTAGCCAAAAAAACCGATCCAGGGAGCCCTTTTTTAGGAAATAATTTTTTTGCCTGGATAGGACTGGAAAAATACAAGGGAAAATGAAAAAATTGAAATTCTGCGATTTTTTCCTCTGGAGTTTTATGTTTTTTGCCTTAAATCATCTAATTATTACACTTAGAGTAGATTTAGCCAAAAAAACCGATCCAGGGAGCCCTTTTTTAGGAAATAATTTTTTTGCCTGGATAGGGCTGGAAAAATACAAGGGAAAATGTAAAAATTGAAATTCTGCGATTTTTTCCTCTGGAGTTTTATGTTTTTTGCCTTAAATCATCTAATTATTACACTTAGAGTAGATTTAGCCAAAAAAACCGATCCAGGGAGCCCTTTTTTAGGAAATAATTTTTTTGCCTGGATAGGACTGGAAAAATACAAGGGAAAATGAAAAAATTGAAATTCTGCGATTTTTTCCTCTGGAGTTTTATGTTTTTTGCCTTAAATCATCTAATTATTACACTTAGAGTAGATTTAGCCAAAAAAACCGATCCAGGGAGCCCTTTTTTAGGAAATAATTTTTTTGCCTGGATAGGACTGGAAAAATACAAGGGAAAATGAAAAAATTGAAATTCTGCGATTTTTTCCTCTGGAGTTTTATGTTTTTTGCCTTAAATCATCTAATTATTACACTTAGAGTAGATTTAGCCAAAAAAACCGATCCAGGGAGCCCTTTTTTAGGAAATAATTTTTTTGCCTGGATAGGACTGGAAAAATACAAGGGAAAATGAAAAAATTGAAATTCTGCGATTTTTTCCTCTGGAGTTTTATGTTTTTTGCCTTAAATCATCTAATTATTACACTTAGAGTAGATTTAGCCAAAAAAAACCGATCCAGGGAGCCCCTTTTTTAGAAATAATTTTTTTGCCTGGATAGGCTGGAAAAATACAAGGGAAAATGTAAAAATTGAAATTCTGCGATTTTTTCCTCTGGAGTTTTATGTTTTTTGCCTTAAATCATCTAATTATTACACTTAGAGTAGATTTAGCCAAAAAAACCGATCCAGGGAGCCCTTTTTTAGGAAATAATTTTTTTGCTTGGATAGGGCTGGAAAAATACAAGGGAAAATGTAAAAATTGAAATTCTGCGATTTTTTCCTCTGGAGTTTTATGTTTTTTGCCTTAAATCATCTAATTATTACACTTAGAGTAGATTTAGCCAAAAAAACCGATCCAGGGAGCCCTTTTTTAGGAAATAATTTTTTTGCTTGGATAGGGCTGGAAAAATACAAGGGAAAATGTAAAAATTGAAATTCTGCGATTTTTTCCTCTGGAGTTTTATGTTGTTTGCCTTAAATCATCTAATTATTACACTTAGAGTAGATTTAGCCAAAAAAACCGATCCAGGGAGCCCTTTTTTAGAAAATAATTTTTTTGCTTGGATAGGGCTGGAAAAATACAAGGGAAAATGTAAAAATTGAAATTCTGCGATTTTTTCCTCTGGAGTTTTATGTTTTTTGCCTTAAATCATCTAATTATTACACTTAGAGTAGATTTAGCCAAAAAAACCGATCCAGGGAGCCCTTTTTTAGGAAATAATTTTTTTGCTTGGATAGGGCTGGAAAAATACAAGGGAAAATGTAAAAATTGAAATTCTGCGATTTTTTCCTCTGGAGTTTTATGTTTTTTGCCTTAAATCATCTAATTATTACACTTAGAGTAGATTTAGCCAAAAAAACCGATCCAGGGAGCCCTTTTTTAGAAAATAATTTTTTTGCCTGGATAGGGCTGGAAAAATACAAGGGAAAATGTAAAAATTGAAATTCTGCGATTTTTTCCTCTGGAGTTTTATGTTTTTTGCCTTAAATCATCTAATTATTACACTTAGAGTAGATTTAGCCAAAAAAACCGATCCAGGGAGCCCTTTTTTAGGAAATAATTTTTTTGCTTGGATAGGGCTGGAAAAATACAAGGGAAAATGTAAAAATTGAAATTCTGCGATTTTTTCCTCTGGAGTTTTATGTTTTTTGCCTTAAATCATCTAATTATTACACTTAGAGTAGATTTAGCCAAAAAAACCGATCCAGGGAGCCCTTTTTTAGGAAATAATTTTTTTGCTTGGATAGGGCTGGAAAAATACAAGGGAAAATGTAAAAATTGAAATTCTGCGATTTTTTCCTCTGGAGTTTTATGTTTTTTGCCTTAAATCATCTAATTATTACACTTAGAGTAGATTTAGCCAAAAAAAACCGATCCAGGGAGCCCTTTTTTAGGAAATAATTTTTTTGCTTGGATAGGGCTGGAAAAACACAAGGGAAAATGTAAAAATTGAAATTCTGCGATTTTTTCCTCTGGAGTTTTATGTTTTTTGCCTTAAATCATCTAATTATTACACTTAGAGTAGATTTAGCCAAAAAAACCGATCCAGGGAGCCCTTTTTTAGAAAATAATTTTTTTGCTTGGATAGGGCTGGAAAAATACAAGGGAAAATGTAAAAATTGAAATTCTGCGATTTTTTCCTCTGGAGTTTTATGTTTTTTGCCTTAAATCATCTAATTATTACACTTAGAGTAGATTTAGCCAAAAAAACCGATCCAGGGAGCCCTTTTTTAGAAAATAATTTTTTTGCTTGGATAGGGCTGGAAAAATACAAGGGAAAATGTAAAAATTGAAATTCTGCGATTTTTTCCTCTGGAGTTTTATGTTTTTGCCTTAAATCATCTAATTATTACACTTAGAGTAGATTTAGCCAAAAAAACCGATCCAGGGAGCCCTTTTTTAGGAAATAATTTTTTTGCTTGGATAGGGCTGGAAAAACACAAGGGAAAATGTAAAAATTGAAATTCTGCGATTTTTTCCTCTGGAGTTTTATGTTTTTTGCCTTAAATCATCTAATTATTACACTTAGAGTAGATTTAGCCAAAAAAACCGATCCAGGGAGCCCTTTTTTAGAAAATAATTTTTTTGCTTGGATAGGGCTGGAAAAATACAAGGGAAAATGTAAAAATTGAAATTCTGCGATTTTTTCCTCTGGAGTTTTATGTTTTTTGCCTTAAATCATCTAATTATTACACTTAGAGTAGATTTAGCCAAAAAAACCGATCCAGGGAGCCCTTTTTTAGAAAATAATTTTTTTGCCTGGATAGGGCTGGAAAAATACACGGGAAAATGTAAAAATTGAAATTCTGCGATTTTTTCCTCTGGAGTTTTATGTTTTTTGCCTTAAATCATCTAATTATTACACTTAGAGTAGATTTAGCCAAAAAAACCGATCCAGGGAGCCCTTTTTTAGGAAATAATTTTTTTGCTTGGATAGGGCTGGAAAAACACAAGGGAAAATGTAAAAATTGAAATTCTGCGATTTTTTCCTCTGGAGTTTTATGTTTTTTGCCTTAAATCATCTAATTATTACACTTAGAGTAGATTTAGCCAAAAAAACCGATCCAGGGAGCCCTTTTTTAGAAAATAATTTTTTTGCTTGGATAGGGCTGGAAAAATACAAGGGAAAATGTAAAAATTGAAATTCTGCGATTTTTTCCTCTGGAGTTTTATGTTTTTTGCCTTAAATCATCTAATTATTACACTTAGAGTAGATTTAGCCAAAAAAACCGATCCAGGGAGCCCTTTTTTAGGAAATAATTTTTTTGCTTGGATAGGGCTGGAAAAACACAAGGGAAAATGTAAAAATTGAAATTCTGCGATTTTTTCCTCTGGAGTTTTATGTTTTTTGCCTTAAATCATCTAATTATTACACTTAGAGTAGATTTAGCCAAAAAAACCGATCCAGGGAGCCCTTTTTTAGAAAATAATTTTTTTGCTTGGATAGGGCTGGAAAAATACAAGGGAAAATGTAAAAATTGAAATTCTGCGATTTTTTCCTCTGGAGTTTTATGTTTTTTGCCTTAAATCATCTAATTATTACACTTAGAGTAGATTTAGCCAAAAAAACCGATCCAGGGAGCCCTTTTTTAGAAAATAATTTTTTTGCCTGGATAGGGCTGGAAAAATACACGGGAAAATGTAAAAATTGAAATTCTGCGATTTTTTCCTCTGGAGTTTTATGTTTTTTGCCTTAAATCATCTAATTATTACACTTAGAGTAGATTTAGCCAAAAAAACCGATCCAGGGAGCCCTTTTTTAGGAAATAATTTTTTTGCTTGGATAGGGCTGGAAAAATACAAGGGAAAATGTAAAAATTGAAATTCTGCGATTTTTTCCTCTGGAGTTTTATGTTTTTTGCCTTAAATCATCTAATTATTACACTTAGAGTAGATTTAGCCAAAAAAAACCGATCCAGGGAGCCCCTTTTTAGAAAATAATTTTTTTGCCTGGATAGGGCTGGAAAAATACAAGGGAAAATGAAAAAATTGAAATTCTGCGATTTTTTCCTCTGGAGTTTTATGCTTTTTGCCTTAAATCATCTAATTATTACACTTAGAGTAGATTTAGCCAAAAAAACCGATCCAGGGAGCCCTTTTTTAGGAAATAATTTTTTTTGCTGAAAAAATACAAGGGAAAATGTAAAAATTGAAATTCTGCGATTTTTTCCTCTGGAGTTTTCTGGTTTTTGCCTAAAATCATCTAGTTTAAATTGCTAAAATTGCTGAGATTTTTCCCCTAATTAAGGAAACATGTTTACCTCTGCAAGAAAAATAAAATTATCGCATTATTAGAAATTGTTTTATTTTGTTTTTCAGACTATTTTCGGAGTTTTACAAAAGTTTAGAAAATTACAACAAAATTGAGTATTTAAAAAACCTATCATCGGGTGCGTTCGTTTTGCGGATATAAATTTCAATTGGACCAGGATAAACATTTTCTGGATAATTTATCGCAGTCAGAAACCCATAAAACTTTTATCTTAAACTCGTCGAAATTCGCTTTTGTAACTTTTGCAGCTGCGGCTCAAACCATTCGACCTAACGCGTAAAGCTTTAATACCAAGAATTAACCCAAAGATTGAGAAAACCACTAAGCAAAAACCATCAACGAACTTAAAACTGACCCAAAAGATAGAGTTAAAATTTTTCGAAAATATTTTTGTAGTATTTTAAGTATAAAAACATTTAATTATAAAAAATTCATTACTCTCTTGGAATTGTGAATTATTCTATTTGGAATTGTGTCGAACCAGCCTACCAAAATAGCTCCAGAAAAGCCTAATAAATAACTTTAATCGATTATCATTGAAAAATTGGGACTCACCGAGAAACGAAATTACTCCAGTTCTGTAAAAAAAATAAGAAAATAATTTTTTAGTATAATTAGAAATTATTTATTATAAAAATAAAAGCATTTTTGAAAAGAAACTATGCATTTTCTGATTACGAACACCCCTTAATAATTTTATGCTGTATAATACAATAAATAATTTAAGAATTCACTCTTTAATTCAGCTTAAATTGGTTTTATTCGGTTTAAAATGAATTCTAAACGAGTTCAAACGTAGTTCGAGGCCAAATAACTCGACTCGGGTGCCAAATAATTCAGTTCGATACCAAATAATTCGGGTTGGAAGCCAATAATTCAGTTCGAAGCCAAATAATTTAGTTCGATACCAAATAATTAAGTTCGATGCCAAATAATTTAGTTCGACGTCAAATAAATTTGTTCGATACCAAATAATTCGGTTTGAAAGCAAACTAATTTAGTTGGAGATCAAATAAATTAGGTCGAGACCAAATAACTCGGTTCGAAGGCCAAATAAGTCATTTCGAAGCCAAATAGTTTACATAAATTACTTCGAGGTCAAATAATTCAGTTGGATACCTAATAATATGGATTTAAAGCAAAATAATTCGGTGCGATAGAAAATCGATACTAAATAATTTGGTTTGGAAGCAAAATAATTCAGTTCGGTACCAAATAATTCGGTTTGAAGGCAATATAATTTTCTTCGAGGCCAAATAATTTAGTTCGATGCCAAATAATTTGGTTGGAATGCAAAAAAAATTCAGTTCGATGCCAAGTCGATACTAAATAATTTGGTTTGAAAACAAAATAATTCAGTCTGGTACCAAATCGATACTGAATATTTTGGTTTCAAAGCAAAATAATTCAGTTCGAGACCAAATAATTCAGTTCGATACCAAATAATTCGGGTTGAAAGATAAATAATTCAGTTCGATACCAAATAATTCGATTTGAAATTAAAATTATTTAGTTCGAGACCAAATAAATTGGTTCGATGCCAAATAACGCGATTCATAGGACAAATAATTCAATTCGAAGCCAAATAATTTAGTTCAAGATCAAATAAATCACTTCGATATCAAATAATTCGATTTGAAAGCAAAATAATTTAGTTCGAACCAAATAAAATAGTTCGATAACAAATAACTTAGTTCAAAGGTCAAATAATTCAATTTAAAGCAAACAATTTAGTTCGATAACAAATAATTTAGTTTGAAAGCAAAATAATTTAGTTCGATACCAAATAAATTAGTTCGATACCAAATAACTCGGTTCGAAGGCCAAATAATTCAGTTCGAACTCAAATAATTTAGTTCGGGGTCTAGGGGGGGGGGGGGGGTAGTTTGAAGGTCAAATAATTTCGTTCGAGGCCAAATTATTCAGTTCGATACCAAATAATTCGGTTTGAAAGCAAAACAATTTAGTTCCAGGCCAAATAATTCGGTTTTAAAGCAAAATAATTAAGTTCGAAGCCAAATAATTTAGTTCGATACCAAATAATTTTGTTCGCGGTCAAATAATTCAGTGCGATACCGATTATCTCAGTTCGATACCAAATAATTCAGTTCGAGACCAAATAATTCGAATGCATACCTGTTAAAAATTTTATGCATGCGAATTTCGTCGTTTTATTTGTCCTTTCGAACAGTTTTATTCGGTCTGAAATAGCACTATATTCTTTTTTAATTTTTTTTTAGTTACGCCTTGACGTCTCAAATGGACAGCAGGGTGACCGCATTAATCTGACATAACTATGTAAACATAAATTGTTCCTTTTGTTCGCATAATTGAGATAAATCCGCAAAATTCCCAAGGGTGGTCGATGGAATTCGATTCCCTTTCATGTAATTTTCCACAAAAATCTCTCAAAATTTTGGCGAGATTTTGATAAACCCCAAAGAATAAAGACAAAAAAAGAATAGAGGGTCAGAAGAGTCTCAAAGTCGCCCCTTCGCTTGTTCGCAGCCACAACGACGACGACGATGACGGTATTGAGAAGTAAAAGGAAAAAAAAAAGAAAAAAAAGAAAAAAAAAAGGGGACCGTCTTGTAAAATCTTGACAAAATGCATATAATAAGAATAATGAGAAGAAAAGGTCCGATATCGTCAGTTGTGTCGTCAACAAAAACGTTTTTCCATCGGAAGAAAAACGCCGGAGCAACGTTTTGAATGTTTCGATTGAATTGAAATCGCTAGAAAACAAAAGAAGTCAATCGTCCCAGGGGGCCCCCCTCGGTCCTCCTCGGGGCCACGGCCTGTTCTCAATAATTTAACGACATGTGTGTGATTTGGTGCACGTCGTTTTATATTTTATCCTTAACCAAAAAAAAAAAAAAAAAATTCTTTTTTTGAAAAGAAAAGAAAACGAAATAAAGAACGAGGAAAAATCAAGATGAAAAACAACAAAATTTTTGATGTGATGTCAAAGCGTCATCAATGAATGGAATTGAATTTTTCGACCCTTTCTTTAAAAATTTGTTTTCTGAACTTCGAAAACTAGACAATTAATTATTAAGACAGCCGATTAAAAGTGGATTTGAGGGAAGAAATTATTAAGATACCATTAGATAGAGAAGAATTTACCCGTTTTAATGAGTTATCAATCAATTTTCTGAAAATCTCCTATCAAAATTTATTTAATGAATAAATTAAAATTTTGCCAATTTATTAAATTTTATATTATACACAAATAAAAAATGTTTTCCTAAACTATATCATGTGGGGTCTCATATAAAAGGTATTTTCGAGAGTATTCCAAAAATGTAGTACAATTTGTATTTTTTATAACATTCTATCAGGAAATATACCGAAATATGTTCCTATTATTTTCTTTTATATCAAAAGATATTATAAGACATTGTTAAGAAAATTTATAGCGTGTAAGAGGAGTTAATCGGAAAATATTTTACAATCCACCTCCATAAGAAGACGATGTGAGGTCCTATTAAATTTATACCTTCTGGCGAGAGCCGATTAAAACCGCATCGGCTCCGATGAATGTTGCGGGGGCTGGCCTGGGCTAAGATGGGTTGGGGTGGCCCCAAATCGGGGTGAACTGGGGTGGATTTTCTTCATGTATGTATTATAAAAAAAAAAAGAGACAAATGTTGCCTTTCGTTATCGCCTACAACAATTCCTCATCGAAGCCCCGGCTCCTTGTCAACTGGCTGCAAGACCGCAGAATGGCAGGATGCGATTAAACATATCTCTCAAGGAGCCCTTCAGCAGCACGCTCGCTTGCCATGGGAAGATATCAAAAGGGGCCCTACAGTTGGCCCTTCCTCCTCCTGGCTGACGTCGTTTTCGTCCTCGTCGTCGTTTTCGTCTTCTTCGGCGTCGTCTTTAAGTGGCGCTCGACAGACTCACTTTCATGCTCCGCTTTTCTAGGGGGCGGGACGGACGGGACGGGGAGGAGGAGCAGAGCATAACGTCTTTTCGTAGATGAATCTTTCATCGTAAAGGAAAAAAAAAAATAATACATATATATGTACTTATATAAATGAAAAACTTACTCTTGCAAAACGCTGATAAGGATTAAAGGAGCCCCATAAAATCCAAATAGCAGCGACCTTCCTTGTGACAATCTTAAAAATATTTCACGCTCACCCTTTTACTTATCCTGTTACGGTATTTATTTATATTTCGTTATACACACATATTTTCTTCTCCATTTTCTTATATAAATCTTTTCTATTATGAATTTAAGATTTCGCTTACTGAATATCTTTCCTATTTCGAAATTTCTTAATCTCACAAAAATCAGTAAGAGGGGACTTTTGGGATAGCCGATTCGAAATTTTGAGATGTATTTAAAAAATATATATATATTGGGTTGTTGTGAAAATGAAAGTCGATTTTCTTATAGTGTATAAATATTTTTTTTCAATAATACTCTGTGATCAAAAAGTAATGCCAATTTGTTTATAATTTTGAACATTTTTATTTATTCTTCCAAATCTATATCATCCCCTTCAAAGTACTCCCCGCCCGATACACTACACCTATGCCAGCGATTTTTCCAATCCTCGAAACACGAAGTCGATGATTGGAATGGCCTTCAGTTCCTTCTTAGATTTTTCTTTTGTCTCATCAGTCGATTCAAAACGGTGTTAAGTAGATTTCATTGATATGTTGTTCAATTTTAATTATTTTATTTTCTGATTTTTTGAATCATAATTATAAATAATTAAGAAATTTGTAAATTGATCAATTTTAAAATGCAGCAGGTAGTTTTCTCAAACGCTCCATTTCTTCAAGAGCATCAGTACTTCATGGTTTTTGCCTGTACATTACTTTATCGATAAAAACTCATATAACGATACATAATCTATCCGAATTATGCATATTAATTCGCATCTACGTTCTCTTGCAAACGTTGTGGTGTAAGATTTTTTTCTGTGATAAGTACTTTAAAAGATTATCGAACTTTAATGTAAGTACTTTCTTATAAAAAAATTTTTACATGAAAAAATTGGAAAAATTTATTTCATATCAAAACCCATATAAAGGTTAAATATAGAAAATTTAAATGTTCTAATGAAATATGTAAAAGATTATGGTAAAACGCTTTAAAGAAAAATCAGCCCCTACCCCCTTACCAACCTACAGCCCCCTCTCTACACAAACTCGAAAATCATGCATTTTAACGATATGCGGGTAAAAAAAGTCTGTTATAAAGTTTATTACAGAGGAAAAAACAATTCCATTTTATAGCACTCAGCAAGAGTTTGATATCAGATATGAACCAAATTGGACAACCCAAGGGAGGTGGTAGTTACCACCCCCTACCCTAAAACCCCCAAAAACGCAAATTTTCTTTACCCCATCAGAAAGTAAGAAGCCAAGAATAAATATATATTGTAAAAAATTGTGCTAGAAAATTACAAATCAATTTCGGTGATTGTATGCCAAACATAACCTACAAAAAACATATAAAAATCGATATCATATTTTTTTTAAGATGTCACGCAGGTGAAAAGAAAATCTGGAAAAAATATACTATGTAAAAAAACAATGTTAGAAAGCTATCAACAAATTTTGGTGATTGTACCAACATTTAAAATTGGTGAAAAAAAATGTTTGAAAAAATGAAAAAAAAAAAAACACTTTTTTAAAGGTTATATTCAGTTTTCAGGTCTACCGTGTGTGTGATGCGCCTGAGTGACATCTTTAACATGTCAAAAACCTACCGAAATTGATCAACCCGTTCAAAGGTTAATAATTTTTTTTCGTTATTTTTAAAATTAATTCTTACCCCTTGACGGTTAATTACACTAGTCAACAAATTTAATGGTTTTTTTCTGCTTCTGAACAAGTGATATGTCATTTTTGTAGGATTTTTCCCTTGAATTTCGAATTTACAAACAAAAATGCTTATTTTTGTTTTTTGAAGTGTTATAGGAACTTGTAATGGGACTGAAACGTAAGCCTGAATTCTTAGCGAAATATAGCAAGTACTATTTACTAACTCATTCATAGTCTACGGATAAAAATCTATAGAATTTACCTAGTAGATAATCATGGGCATAAACGTTGTTGATCTGTGTTATTAAGAGGTACCACTAGTGTGAAATAAATTGTGATACATTTCATCATAAAAAAACTTTGTGATATTTTTACTCAAAAAGGATTAATGATACGAATTAGTTTTATATGACAAAAAGTGATTATAATTAGCCAAAAAACACGTGTGAATTTTTTCAGAGTTTTTTGGGAGATTTTTGGATTTTTCAAAAATTTGGCTAATCCAAAAAATCAAAAGTAGTCCAAAATAATCTGAAAAAATTTACATGTATTCTTTGGCTAATTTGAAGCATTTTCTTTTCTATACATTTTTTTGTAAAGTTGATCCTTTTCGTGTAAAAAAAATTGCGAAGTTTTTTTATTACATTGCTGTACAAAATGGCCATTTTGCAAAAACCAAAGCAAAACAAAACTTTCAAAACTATGGTTTGAGAAAGTATAGACATTCGGACCGCGATTTCTGATGCTTATACGATCATTCCATAGCAGCAACGGCAAGATAATCGACTTTGAGAAGAAAAATGATCATAAAAAATCAGCACTTGTTTGAAAAAACCCAAAAAATAATAGGGTTTTTGAAGTTTTTATGCAAAACAAATGCCAGATTCTGAAAGAGTATCCCCAAAAACGCCTTATATACGAATTTGGAAGAAAATCGCCCCAATTTGCTATTCGAATCGTACAATTGAACTTGCGTGCACAAAATTCTCGTTTTGCGCATTAATGCATTAATCTTGTTAAGAAATATACTTTTTACTCTATTTGAAAAATACCAATAATTAAATGCAATTTTCTTACCTCAATTAGTAATTGTACAAGGGGTTTGAATAATTTTTTTAACATACTGCATATTATAATCCATACATACCAAAATTATTTATCTATTAAAATTACATCCTGCAATTTCGTGCGTTTAAAAATGAGAGAAAGGGTTAACGAGGTGTAGGCATTAAATGAATACGAAAATTACTGAAACACCCCCGGTCGAAGGGTAATCGAGTTGAATTTTCTCGTGGTCATTTGTTTGGCCGCCCACCGCTGGACCCTTTGAGCTCCTTCACCCGAGGGAGGGGCGAACAACAACGTCATTATCGTCATCATCATGAGCAGGAACAGCAGCAGCGGCAGCACCATCGCCGTCGTCGGCATGAGCTCAACTCTGTCTGGTGGCGCTGCCGGTGCCACTGCTGCTGCTGCTGTGCTGCGGTAAAAGGGGTAAAAGGGCTCGAAATCGAGTCCGATTTAATTGCCCGGCCCTAACAAGCCCCGCTGAAGGAGTCTCAGTCGCAATGCTATCGTCGGCCTCGTACGCATTAGCATGTATTTTGGTTGCGGATGAATGAATTACACTTGTTCATTCGCGTCATTACCTCAGAATGCGTCGTTCGAGGAGGCGCAGCGTATTCTCTCGTCACCCTCGTTTTCACATTTGAACGGCCCCTCGAGTGGGGGGTCAGTGCGAGGAACGGTTAAAACTTATCGGAAAATTAATTATACTTATCATTCTAATACATTTCGTGTTATAACTCCGCAAAAAAAGAAATTAAACACGTTATAACACAAGTAGTGCTTATTTTAAACTATATCATGTGGGGTCTCATATAAAAGCCCTTAGCGAGGAAATTCCAAAAATATAGTATACAGGGTGTTCAGAGGTGGGAGGTCAATACTGCAGGGGGTGAATGGTCAGACCGAGACGAGCAAAAAATCGTGTGGGTGGGGGGGGGGGGGCATCTCGCACCGTTTGGCAGTTACAGGGTGATTCGTAAATCAGGATTTTGCCTTATATGGGAGCCGCTCTTGTATTTTTATCTTTTTTTCTACGCATCGCAGCGACCCCAAACCGATCTCAAAAAATCACTATTTGGAAGCCCTTTCCAAAGAAGTTTACACCACCCCCTATCCCCAACCCCTTGGCTACAATCCCCCCTGGAAGTTTAAATTTTTCACCTTTCGCCCCACTTTTCTCCGAAATTCATGTTATTAACATACCTACTTTTTATTTTTTTTAAGTTGCCTATCTAATTACCTTTCCAAAAAGGTGCAACATGCCTAGGTAGGAAAAGGATACGAAAATTTATTTACAAAAATCCTTTTACAGAATATCATGACAATTCGAATTTTTAAGAAATTATACTTAAGTTAACTAAAAAATACATTTTGTTCGCTTAAAAACTAATTACAATTAAAACGTATGTCCTTCAAAAGCTGTTCAAAATATTCTCCGCCAGTTTCGATGCATGCAAGTAGCCTTCGTCTTATTTCGCGTTTGAGGTCTATGGTAGCCAGTCTCTCCCGTATTTTCGTGGCTGCAGTCCCAATCCTGGTAACTAATTCTTCTCTGGTGTTGATTGGTCTTGAGTAAACTTCATCTTTCATCATTCCCCATAAGAAAAAGTCCAGTGGAGTAAGGTCCGGTGACCTAGCAGGCCAAGGAATCGGTCCACCTCGTCCAATTCGGCGCTCTGGGTAATGCTCATTCAACCTTGCCCTAACAATGTTCCCAGTATGCGCAAGTGCTCCGTCGTGCTGTAAATAAATTGCGCTTCTGGTGGCCAGGGGGATGTCCTCCAACAGATCCGGAAGGGTATTCTCCAAAAAGTCCGAGTATAGCTGACTATTCAGCACTTGGGGCAAGATGAAGGGTCCTATCAACTGGTTGCCGATGATGCCAGCCCAGACATTGACACTAAATCTTTGCTGGAAGGACCGACACCTTGTCCTATGTGGGTTCACATCTGACCAGGTGTGGAGGTTGTGGAAGTTTGTGATGCCATCCCGGGTGAATTGCGATTCATCCGTCCACAGAATTCGGTCTAGAAACCTTCTGTTTTCGATGTCAGACTCGAACAGCCAAGTGCAGAATTGCAATCGTCCTTCGGAATCTCCTTCCCTAGTGCTTGGACCGGGATATGGTGGTATGGATGTAGTCCCTCTCGGTTCACAACGGTCCAAACTCTCCCTGAAGACAATCCTGACCTTCGTGCGACCTGCCTGATGCTTATTACAGGGCTGTTCCTGACGATGTTGAGGATTTGTTGGTCGGGGTCCGCTGAATCGGCCGATTTTCCTGCTCGCGTTTCTGCTCTGGGGGCGGTTACACTTCCGGTTTCTTTTAACCTTCTGAAAGTCCTTGAAAATACCCTTCTGTTGGGTACCCGCCGATTCGAGAATCTCCTTTGGTATTCTCGTACGGCCTCACTATCATTTCCTTCTACTAAACCGTACACGTAAATTATATCGGCATACTCGTCAACACTGAATTCTGCCATTTTATCTTAATTTTTTCTATTAAACACCCGTTCTTTTCGCTTGCTTCTTCAACTGTGGTCAATGTCCTTTCAAACTCACCCATTTTTATACCATAATTCATAGGAGGTATTAGAAACGGAGCGTCAGGATACTTAGTAGTCAATACTGGATATAATAAACTAATAACGCTATTTAACGAGATTACATTTATTATTTTACTACTGTTTTGCTGAAATAATAAAAATGTATTAACTGTGTTTCCTAAACAAACATTTGCGAACTTGCTGTCATAAAAATTGTTTACTTAACGACTTTTTCCATTATGGTGCAATAAAGTAATTAGGTACCTGTGAGGATGTTTTAATTTCAGGACTTTTGCAACCCTTTTCTACCTGGGCATGTTGCACCTTTTTGGCAAGGTAATTAGATAGGCAACTTAAAAAAAATAAAAAGTAGGTATGTTAATAACATGAATTTCGGAGAAAAGTGGAGCGAAAGGTGAAAAATCGTGAAATAAAAGTTAATTTTTTCAACTTCCAGGGGGGATTGTAGCCAAGGGATTGGGGATAAGGGGGTGGTGTAAACATTTTTGGAAAGGGCTTCCAAATAGTGATTTTTTGAAATCAGTTTGGGGCCGCTGCGATGCGTAGACAAAAAGATAAAAATACAAGAGCGGTTCCCATATAAGGCAAAATCCTGATTTACGAATCACCCTGTAACTGCCAAACGGTGCGAGATGCCCCCCCCCCCCCCCCCCCCCACCCATACGATTTTTTGCTTGTCTCGGTCTGACCTTTCACCCCCTGCAGTATTGACCTCCCACCTCTGAACACCCTGTATATTATCAATAAATCGACTCCTTATCAAAAAAAAAACAATAAATAATGATAGCAAATAGTAAACTAAATCTAAATGGGTCAGACATTTAGTGGTATATCTTGGTATCACCCTCCACAAAACGCTTACAATTAACAAACATATAACTAGTGTGATACATAAAACAAGCTCGTTAATAAAAATATATTAAAAATAAACTCATCTATATATATATGTATAAAAGAAAGTCGTGTTAGTTACACTGAACCGATTTGGCTGAAAATTGGTGGGGAGGTAGCTTAGAACCAGGAAACGGACATAGGATACTTTGTAGGGTTTCAAAATGGCGGATCTAAGATGGCGGTTGAAAATTTTAAATTTGAAGCGATTTTCATGAAAATTGGTATATAGGGGTTTTGCGGGATGGGGATTTCAAATCCGCTGTCCAAATTTAGAAATTCAAGATGGCGGATCCAATATGGCGACCAAGATTTCCTTATTTCAACAGATTTTAATGAAAATTAGTACAATGAATATTTTAAAGTCACTGATTTTGAATATTATCAAAATTTAGAAATCCAAGATGGCGTAGCCAAAATGGCGACCATATTTCTCGATTTCAAGGGATTTTGATGAAAATTAGTACAATGATTATCTTGAGGTCATTGATTTTGAATATTATCAAAATTTACAAATCCAAGATGGCGGACCCAATATGGTGACCAAGATTTCTCGATTTCAAGGGATTTTAATGAAAATTGGTACAATGATTATTCTGAGGATACAAGTTCCGAATATTATCAAAATTTGTAAATCCAAGATGGCGGGTCCAATATGAGACCAAATTTCTTGATTTAAACGGATTTTACTGAAAATTAGTACAATGATTATGCTGAGGCCACTAATTTCGAATATTAGCCAAATTTCCAAACTGAATATGGCGACCAACATTTCTCGATTTCAACGGATTTGAATGAAAATTGGTACAATGATTATTTTAAGGCCACTAATTTTGAATATTATTAAGATTTGGAATTTCAAGATAGCGGATCCATAAAGGGGTTTTCGGGTTGAAACAATTTCTAGGATATAACAAACTAGAACATTTGAGAAGTGTTTAATTAGTAAGTATTTTCCCAACACCGGGTGAAACCGGGTAACCCAGCTAGTAATTTATAAAGTAATTTTTCAAGCTCCCATTTGGTGGTCTCAATGCGCAAAGATACATTTAAATAAATGACAAGTATTACAAAAAATATTCTTAAAATGATAAATGATGTAGACAAAATTAAGCTTATTGTTGAAAAATCCTTTGCACAATTAACATGGTGCGAAAATCCCCTAATCAGGGAATTAAGTATATAATAGATTAATATAAGTTTTACTTAGTCTGTAAGAATAGTTTTTTTTTAATTTACTCTCACTGTGTGCCTTGTAATTAATTTATGTCGCAAAATTAAATATCATTATTTAAATTTACTGTTCTACTTTACTCCTCTAAAAAATTTGTTATAGATGAATGGATTGTAAATTCATTAGTTACTTAGAATATTTTAAAGAAATTAATTTATAAATTAACTTCATTATCTTATACCATCTATCCGCTGTGCCGGATGAAAACCACATTTATTTTATTTTATTTATATCAACTATCGGCTAGTTTCTTTTAAAAAATGCTATAAAATAAATATTGTTTAATATTTTTACAACTTTATTAATTTATTGAAAAGAGTAAACCTTCCGATTAGTTATGGTATATAATTTTATTTAAATAGCTGCCTCTGCGAAGTTGTGGAAGTAGACCATGAACACAACTTAATTTTGCAGCAAATTATTGATGTTTTGGGATTCTGTTTAACGAATACTTCGATCAATATTAAGCCTAAATCGTTTCTGAATTATCACGATAATAATCGGTTAACCCTAAACTAGGCTGATCCAGAAAGGGTTAGAGTCAGACGATCATATCAAGTAGAGTATGCCCTTTTGGTAGCCTAATCCGAGACTGGCTGTACTCCGGCTTGCCCTAGTTAATTTCAAACTTTTCAGTAGTATGTATGGTGTGGTCTTTTAATAATTTATTTAATTTAAATTAACCAATTCTATTTTTTCTGAGCTGTAAGCCGAAAAAATGAGCTTTGGTGACAAGCACGCATCAATTTTCATTGTAAAATAGTAAAGAAAATCGACCCTACAGTCCTTACAGATCTCAAACTCTAGGTCAATTTTTCTTAAAAAGAAAAAAAAAACTAAAAAAGGGTCTTCACTCACCACATTTCGATGGAACCCCTTGCCAATATGAAAGGAGTACAAAATAAAAAAAGGAAAAAGGAAAAAGGAAAACGAAATAATCAAAGTCAAAATCGATTATGATTTTCAAGTCAAGTGAAAATTTTGTAATTTGTTCCCTTTTTCTCGTTCGTTTTGTTTTCGTTGCAAAATAATATCGAAGGGAAGAGGAAAAAAATAAGAATAAAAATAAAAATGCGTCTGGTCCACGATATCGGATGCTGTTACTCTCTGAATGTTACAATTTTTCCTTTTTTCACATACGCGCGCAGCGGGTAAGAGAAATCTCCCGACGACTAATTTTCATGTGCATTTATTTTATATTCTTGTTTCCAATTGTAAAGGAGCCAGAATATAAAAAATACAATTGCCATAGGCGATTTTGCTTGCTTCGATGAGGAATTAGGCTTTTTCTCGGGTACGCTCAAATGGAACAGCTCATTAGGACCAAAAAATGTGACACGACAACGCCGGACCTCTCGTGCCGCGCAATGGAGAGCAAAAGCATTTTCTATTCTTGGAAGAGGTAAAAAAAAAAAAACAAGTTTTTGCATTTATTTAATATACGAAAGGGGGCACACCGGAACCTTTGTAGAAATTCATTCAAGCGCAAAAATGTTCCAGTCATAATTTAACTTTTATTTCATATTCTTCTTTTCTCTTCTCTATATGTATTTTTTTCGTATTACCCTTTTTAGCTTAAGTTTGTGCGCGTCAAAGTCTTTCCCTGACCCTTTAGATAGATTTTTAATGCGACCTATTAGCGATTTTTCGATTATATTTTCTCTTTTCAGAATATATATATATAAAATAAAAAGAATTATTTTTGTACACGCCCAAAAATAGGGAGAAAAATCACGAATATTCAGTAATTTTTATGTACGCGTGCGCGCGAGGATTTGTTTAGTCGACTTGGACCCTGAATAGCCCCAACCCTCAAAATTCTGGTCGATTAAGTTTATTTTTTCCTTCTAATTGAGAAAAATCACTGAATTTGGACAATCGCATTAAATAGCAATTCGGGTGGAAATTTTTCTGATTATTTATTTTCAGCATATTTTCAATGATTCTCAATGCGGCGGCGCGACGATGTTGGCGAATATTATGCGATTTTATGTTGTCTCGATATATGACAATATGTCCATTGTTCATTTATTCATTTATTTATATAGTTGTGGAACAAGAAGAAACCATTTTTTGTCAAATTTCGTAAAATTTTTCAAACTATGAAAGAAGTGCGCAAATATAACGAAAATTTTTGACCAATACTCGAGGGAAGGTTATAAAGAATAAACTTGAAATTTTGATATGAAAACTTATTACTTTTAGGCAGCGTATTCATTTTATAAGAATACGTATTGAAAGTAAACGACTCTTGATG
Source organism: Dysmachus trigonus (assembly GCA_949715965.1). NCBI lineage: Eukaryota > Metazoa > Arthropoda > Insecta > Diptera > Asilidae > Dysmachus > Dysmachus trigonus. The sequence goes on from OX454324.1 coordinate 3,801,122, forward strand.
AGGAGCCATATCGAAATCATTCGTACTATCATTACGGAAAAGCTTCTTTAAAATATTTTCTTTGAGTTGGAGGCCCTATAATTGTTTCTATATTCAATTGAAAGTGCTCAGAAAATGAAAACGTCGAGTATCAGGCTTACGGTTAAAGATACGAAATTGATAGCCCTATCTATACAAAAAAGTTATTTTCTAAAAAAGGGCACCCCGGATCGCAATTTTAGGCTAAATCGACTCTCAGTAAAATAACTAGATGATTCTAGCCAAAAACCAAAAAAGTCCCGATGAAAATATCGCAGAACTTCTTTTTTTACATTTTCCCTTATATTTCAAGCCCTATCTAGGAAAAATATTATTTTCTAAAAAAGGGCTCGCTGGATCGCGATTTTAAGCTAAATCGACTCTCAGTAAAATAACTAGATGATTCTAGCCAAAAACCAGAAAAGTCCAGAAGAAAAAACCGCAGAATTGCAATTCTTACGTTTTCCCTTGTATTTCTTAAGCCCTATCTAGGAAAAAAATTATTTTCTAAAAAAGGGCTCGCTGGATCGCGATTTTAAGCTAAATCGACTCTCGCTAAAATAACTAGATGATTCTAGCCAAAAACCAGAAACGTCCAGAGGAAAAAAACCGCAGAATTGCAATTTTTACGTTTTCCCTTGTATTTCTTAAGCCCTATCTAGGAAAAAAATTATTTTCTAAAAAAGGGCTCGCTGGATCGCGATTTTAAGCTAAATCGACTCTCGCTAAAATAACTAGATGATTCTAGCCAAAAACCAGAAAAGTCCAGAAGAAAAAACCGCAGAATTGCAATTTTTACGTTTTCCCTTGTATTTCTTAAGCCCTATCTAGGAAAAAAATTATTTTCTAAAAAAGGGCTCGCTGGATCGCGATTTTAAGCTAAATCGACTCTCGCTAAAATAACTAGATGATTCTAGCCAAAAACCAGAAACGTCCAGAGGAAAAAACCGCAGAATTGCAATTTTTGCGTTTTCCCTTGTATTTCTTAAGCCCTATCTAGGAAAAATATTATTTTCTAAAAAAGGGCTCGCTGGATCGCGATTTTAAGCTAAATCGACTCTCGCTAAAATAACTAGATGATTCTAGCCAAAAACCAGAAAAGTCCAGAAGAAAAAACCGCAGAATTGCAATTTTTACGTTTTCCCTTGTATTTCTTAAGCCCTATCTAGGAAAAATATTATTTTCTAAAAAAGGGCTCGCTGGATCGCGATTTTAAGCTAAATCGACTCTCGCTAAAATAACTAGATGATTCTAGCCAAAAACCAGAAACGTCCAGAGGAAAAAAACCGCAGAATTGCAATTTTTACGTTTTCCCTTGTATTTCTTAAGCCCTATCTAGGAAAAATATTATTTTCTAAAAAAGGGCTCGCTGGATCGCGATTTTAAGCTAAATCGACTCTCGCTAAAATAACTAGATGATTCTAGCCAAAAACCAGAAAAGTCCAGAAGAAAAAACCGCAGAATTGCAATTTTTGCGTTTTCCCTTGTATTTCTTAAGCCCTATCTAGGAAAAATATTATTTTCTAAAAAAGGGCTCGCTGGATCGCGATTTTAAGCTAAATCGACTCTCGCTAAAATAACTAGATGATTCTAGCCAAAAACCAGAAACGTCCAGAGGAAAAAAATCGCAGAATTGCAATTTTTACGTTTTCCCTTGTATTTCTTAAGCCCTATCTAGGAAAAAAATTATTTTCTAAAATAGGGCTCGCTGGATCGCGATTTTAAGCTAAATCGACTCTCAGTAAAATAACTAGATGATTCTAGCCAAAAACCAGAAAAGTCCAGAAGAAAAAACCGCAGAATTACAATTTTTACATTTTCCCTTGTATTTCTTAAGCCCTATCTAGGAAAAAAAATTATTTTCTAAAATAGGGCTCGCTGGATCGCGATTTTAAGCTAAATCGACTCTCAGTAAAATAACTAGATGATTCTAGCCAAAAACCAGAAACGTCCAGAGGAAAAAACCGCAGAATTGCAATTTTTGCGTTTTCCCTTGTATTTCTTAAGCCCTATCTAGGAAAAATATTATTTTCTAAAAAAGGGCTCGCTGGATCGCGATTTTAAGCTAAATCGACTCTCGCTAAAATAACTAGATGATTCTAGCCAAAAACCAGAAAAGTCCAGAAGAAAAAACCGCAGAATTGCAATTTTTACGTTTTCCCTTGTATTTCTTAAGCCCTATCTAGGAAAAAAATTATTTTCTAAAATAGGGCTCGCTGGATCGCGATTTTAAGCTAAATCGACTCTCAGTAAAATAACTAGATGATTCTAGCCAAAAACCAGAAAAGTCCAGAAGAAAAAACCGCAGAATTGCAATTTTTACGTTTTCCCTTGTATTTCTTAAGCCCTATCTAGGAAAAAAATTATTTTCTAAAATAGGGCTCGCTGGATCGCGATTTTAAGCTAAATCGACTCTCAGTAAAATAACTAGATGATTCTAGCCAAAAACCAGAAAAGTCCAGAAGAAAAAACCGCAGAATTACAATTTTTACATTTTCCCTTGTATTTCTTAAGCCCTATCTAGGAAAAAAAATTATTTTCTAAAATAGGGCTCGCTGGATCGCGATTTTAAGCTAAATCGACTCTCAGTAAAATAACTAGATGATTCTAACTTAAAACCAGAAAAATCCAGAGGGAAATATTCACGCGTTTTCTTTGGCTAATTTCAAGCATTTTCCGTTTTATAAAATTTGTATGGATCCATTTTCGTTTAAAAATATCGCGAAATTTTTTATTACATTACTGTACAAAAAGACCATTTTGCAAAAACCAAGCCAAAAACAAAAATTTCAAAACTATGGTTTGAGAAAGTTTAGATATTCGGACCGCGATTGCTGGTGGTTATATGATCATTCAACAGCAGCAATATCAAGATAATCGACTTTGAAATGAAAAAATAGCAAAGAAAATCAGTAGGTATTTAAAAAAAAAAAAAAAAAAAACATAAAATAAAGGGGTTTTTGAAGGTTTTATGCAAAACAAATGCCAGATTCTGAAAGAGCATCCCGAAAAACCCTTTTTATACGATTTTGGCAGTAATTCGCCCTAATTGCGTGCACAAAATTCTCATTTTGCGCATTAATGGGTTAATGGGTTAATTAGAATCAATACGTCTATAGAATTATTAGAAGAAGACGGAATAAATAGGATCTAATGAGTTTTTGTAATATATTTAGGTTTAAAAAAGGCGTTTATATAATGATGCTCGATAATACAAGTGATTGAAAATTTGAGAATAGCTACTTTTTGGCTTGGAGACTCATTTTCGAAACTTTTTAACTCCGGTTCTATTTGAGCTTCTTTTTTTTTTTTTACTTTTAAAGCTAAAGGACTGAATTTTGAGAAAAAAATATTTTTAATAAAAATTATTAACAAATTAATTATTAAAAAATTTAATTGTTTAATTCATTTTTTAATAATGGCCCCCACCTCGTAGCAAGTTGTTAGTATTTTTATCGTATTCTCCATCAAATTTTATATAAAAAACATGTTTTCAAAATATGATACCTATTGTTAAAACATTAATTTGTATAGCGCGACACGTAAAAAAAAAAACGTTTTTTGTTAATAAAAAGAAAATTATAGCTCGGATCAAAAAAAGTTAGATATAAAAGTTGTAGATAATAAAAAGATCTAGAATTTTTGACCGAACTATTTTTCGACATAACCTCAAACTTTTCGAATAAGTTGGAAAAAATGTTAAAAAACACCTTTTTTAAATTATATTTGCCACATTTTTTGCCTCATGTCGTTTCTTTTTTTTTAATATAAGTAATTATTATTTTTTTTTCCAAAATTCAGTCCTTTAGCTTTAAAATGAAAAAAAAAAAGAAGTTTGTAGCTCAAATAAAACCGGAGTTTTACATTTTTAAAAATGAGTCTCGAAGCCAAAAAACTAGCTATTCTTAAATTTTCGATCACTTGTAATATCGAAAATATGCGAAAATAAAAATCTTCGGACACTTATCACTTATTTTTCGATATAGAATCCGTGAAAAAAGTTTCAGCCAAATCGGAGATGTGTTGGTAAATTTTTATCAAAATCCGTACGGTTGCATACAATATGAAAATTAGTATAATTTCTACATTGATGTAACTTATTAAAAATAATCAGTGATGTTTTTCTCATACCACAAAGGTAGATAGCATTTACCTTTTCAAAGGTCTTTTAAGAACAGCGCTATGTGCTAAAAAAAAAAATTGATGTATGAAAAAGATGTCCTCGAAATAAAACAAATAGAATACTTCAGATATCGCAAATTTCATTAATAAAAGTAACATAATAATAGGTCCTCTCCACTAGGCAATAAATATTGGCGCTTTTGCTCAATTTGAAAGTAGTGGAATATTATAAATAGTACATTTTAGATGCGATCAGCAAACACCTTTAGCACCTATTGATTTACTCAGATTGTAACTGATAACTGAGGAAGTTCAAACATATTTTTTAAAATATTTCTTACTCTTTCCTTCGCTGTGAAAAGTCGAAAACTAGATTCTTTTTGTGAAATCGTTTTTTTTTTTTTTTGTAAGTTTGTAAGATATCTTTTTCAAAAAACTAAGTGTTTAAATAATAATATTCAAAATTATTAGCCTTAAAATAATCATTCTAGCAATTTTCATTAAAATCCGTTGAAATCGAGAAGTTTTGGTCGCCATATTAGGTCCGCCATTTTGGCTTTGTAAATTTTCATAATATTCAAAATCAGTGACCTCAAGATAATCATTGTACTAATTTTCATTAAAATCCGTTGAAATCGAGAAGTATGGTCGCCATTTTGGATCCGCCATCTTGGATTTCTAAATTTTGATAATATTCAAAATCAGTGACCTCAAAACATTCATTGTACTAAGTTTCATTAAAATCCGTTGAAATCAGGAAATCTTGGTCGCCATATTGGATCCGCTATCTTGAATTTATAAATTTGGACAGCGGATTTGAAATCCCCATCCCGCAAAACCCCTATATACCAATTTTCATGAAAATTGCTTCAAATTTAAAATTTTCAGCCGCCATCTTGGATCCGCCATTTTGAAACCCTACAAAGTATCCTATGTCCGTTTCCTGGTTTTAAGCTACCTCCCCAACAATTTTCAGCCAAATCGGTTCAGCCGTTCTTGAGTTATAAATAGTGTAACTAACACGACTTTCTTTTAGATTTTCCACTGATTCTTCGCTCCTATTGGTCGCAGCGTGATGTTATATAGCCTAAAGCCTTCCTCGATAAATGGACTATCCAACACAAAAAGAATTTTTCAATTCGAACCAATAGTTCCTGAGATTAGTGCGTTCAAACAAACAAACAAACTCTTCAGCTTTATAATATTAGTATAGATTTTTTTTATAAGAGTTAGTAGTATAGATATTTTGCAAAAATATTTAATTAAATATATATTGAAGATATAAAAATTAAACTTTATTTTAAATTAATATTTGAATGCTATTTGAAAACAATATCAATTTAGTTAAAAAATGTAAATTACCACCTCCTCCTCTTCCACTTTTTATTTTGAGAATTTTAGTATGTTATTTTTAAAGGTATATATCGAAAAATGCAACAAAAAAAAACGAATTTTTCAAAATTTCACACTATTGGTGCCCCTTAAGGGGAGGTTCTCATCTAGAATCTTGAAATTTTCGATTTTTTTTTTATTTCATATTATTAAAGTTTAATATGTCTAGAATGTTGCTTTAAAATATTTAGTCGATCCGAGCACTAGAACGGATTCTACAGCCCATTGATTCTGGCGGTGTCATGATCGTAGTGGGGCGCTCAGCCTGTGCCGTGCCGTTCAATCACGATTATCTCGGAACTTTGTTTTTCAAGATTTTTCAAATTTGCGTACAAGATAACTCAAAAACGGTTCAACCGATCAACTTCTAGTTTCGTGCATATTAAAGTAAACAATTTTCTTCATAGAAAGAGTGGAGCACATTTTGAAAATTGTAACATTATCTCCTTTTTGTAAGTGATAAACTATGAAAAAAACGGCCGAAAACGGCCTTAAAATTTCAAAATCGCGCCATTCCGTCAATTTTAAATTTTTTTTGAAAGTCGTCCACTCTTTCTGAGACAAATTTAGTCTAGTTTATAATAATGTCATCATTATTTGATTTCAGACCAATCTGCGACCCCTAAATTGTACGCAGCTGGGCCATTTTCGAAAAACATGCCTCCGGAGAAGTTGAATAACGGGCGCCATTTTGTTTTTTTTTTAATAAAAAAATTTTTTCGTACAGATAAATATACAATAAAAGATAATGCCAAATATCATTTCCCTATGTCTTGTCATTTGCCTTCAAAAAAATCACGAACTTTACCTACTTTTTGACGTTCTAGATGAGAACCTCCCCTTAAATGACATAAATACAATTTATTTTCTATATGAAAATAACCTCCCCATAAGACCTCGAATAGTCGGTTACCGGAAAAATAGACACTTCAATAGTTTTTTAAGGCGTTAAAAATTTATATATCCATTATCCTCGGACACGTATCTCTTATTTTTCGATATAGAATACGTGAAAAAAAGTTTCAGCCAAATCGGATGTTTGTATCTTACATGTCTTTAACATATTTCATCATCAGAAAAAAAAAGAGCGGAAGTTTTACTCATCTGACTTTTCAACCCTTGTTCTGTTCTTAAAAAATCATTTAAATTTTTAGTTAAGTTTCAAAATTTGTGGGGGGGGGGGGGGGGGGGGTTCAAACCCCCTGACACTCCTTCCTGGCTACGGCCCTGGTGCTGCCCCTTAAATTCCAATAAGGAGAATCTTTTATGTTAATTATTTAACTTTTAAGATTTTCAGAAAATTTATCCGCAGAGCCTAGAAGTGCGACATAAAATCTGTTATTATTATTATTTTTATACAATAAAATTGAGAGAAATTTGTTAAAATGTTAAATAAATAAGAAAATAATATTGATATCACACAAAAGTTAAAATTATTTATTTCTATTTATTTTCTTCTTACGAAATTGAAGAGAGATCGGGCAAAATGTTTGCCGGCAAAGTAAGAAATCAGGTCGAAATGAACATTTCACACGGTTCACCGCAGGAAATCGGATTTAATGAAAGGTGTACCTTTCGGGGCTTATTGTCCTGATTTTGAAAAATGGAGCGCAAATCCGCTGATACGAATTCACGCACGGGACATCCCGCTGACGTGCCGCTTACGAGGACGCGCCCTTACATCTATTATATTTTTATGTATTTGCCCCTTTTTTTTCTCCCAACACGCTGAGCTGAGTTGCGTTCTTTTTTCATTATTTTTTTTTTTTTGCGCGGATTAGATTGCGGGGAGTGGACCGCTTAAATTGACTTTTTTTCGTTTTGGCAATTACGAGACGATAAAATTGGTTAGAAGAGAAAATTAAGTCAATTAAGGTTAGATTCGAAATGGAAAAAAAACAAATATAAGAATAAGAAAATTATGGTCATTATAAAATTTATAAATAAATACAAATTTCAGGATAAGACTAAATAACATAAATTGCAAATAAATGCTATACTATAGATATCCAACAAAGAATATGTTTATAATGTTGTCTCAAAATTACTTTTTGGCGCCAAATCATATTTGGAAATTTGTTTTGTATGAAATGAAATTTATCTCGTTATATATATATATTTTTTTATTAAATTAAATTCAGTATTTAGTGTTTTAAATCATCATACATATATAATATAAAATATTTTTAATAATTGCTTGATTTTATAGGTCATAATTTTTTTCTTCCAGCAATCTTCCAGAAATTAAAAAAATTAGCATTCAAGTAACAAAATAAAGCTTAACAAGAGCAGTGCCAAATGTGATCCTTGTGGCATCCCATAAAATTGTGATAGCTCTCCGGTTTGTTTAATAATTTTTGTCTCCTAAATAATTTATATAATTTCATAATTTATAATTATTTAATTAATTAATCAAGTATTATTTTAAAATAACTTTTATCCACTTATTAACCCTTGACTAAATAACTTGGTGTGTGAGAGTGACGTTCGTGAAGAAAGTGTGAAATTTTGGGAAGAGTTTTAGGGTAGTAAACGCGGATGGATATTTCGATTTAGAATGAACGATTACGTTTTTGGGGGTTTTGGGGTAGAGGGTGGTAACTAACCCCTTTTGGGGTTGCCTAATTTGGGCCGTGTGCGATATCAAATTAAAGCTCTTGCTGTGTTCTATTAAATGGAATTATTTTTTCTTCTGTAAGAAACGTTGTAATAGACTTTTTTCACCCGAATATCATTAAAATGCGTGATTTTCAAAGTTGTGTAGAGAGAGGAGTGTAGGCTGGTGTGAGGGGGATGGGGACGGCTGATTTTTCTTTTAAACGCTTTAATATAATGTTTTACATATTTCATGGGAACATTTCAACTTTCTATATTTAACCTCAAAACCCATATGATGTGAAATTAATATTTTCAGTTTTTTATGTAAAATTCCTTTTATGAGGAAGTACTTACATTAAAGTTCAATAATCTTCTAAACTACATATTTATCACAGAGAAAAAAAATATACCACTACAATATTCGCAAGAGAACGTAGATGCGAATTAATATGCATATGTTGGATAGATTATGCATCGTTATATGAGTTGTTATCGATAAATTAATATAAGAACTCATTTTGAAGCTTGTACTCTCTACTTTGAAACCTAAAGGTTTTTTTAGGAACAAAAAATATGATCCTTTAATTTTCAGTTGAATATTGCGGTTTCTGTAGGCTTGAACAAGATTTTGCGAGTAAATCCAAGTTTCCCCTATAAAATGTTGTTTTTTTTTTTAATTTTACTGTGATGTTGTTGGACCGAGATATGAGCTGTCAAAGCAAAAACGTCATTTTCAACTTTGAGCTTGCATATCTCTCAAAATAATGATCGTAGAGGAGTGTTTTCAGCGCCATGAGAAAGCTGAAAATGTCCCTTTGAAAATGTTTATATTTACACACATGCGTGCGATGCATTAACCAAATATTTCGAGAGTAAAACTTTCCGATTTTTTGGGTGATACCTTAATTTTGATCGCCAGTATACTATTATTAAATTTTTTGTTTATTAAGGAGGAAAGTTGAAAAAATCACACCTTTACACTAAAATATATTTTATCTCTTTTTGAATAATTTTCTGTATATCAGGGAGTTGGAGCTATATCCCCATAATTTTAATTATTTTCCACGACCTACCCTCTGACCTGGACAAAACCGTTTACATCTTTTACTTTTTTTTTCAACTACCTTTTTTTGCTTTAAATTTTATTTTCGGTCAATTTACATTCAATTAATTCAATTAATTTTTTTCCATCCAAGTGTACTCTGAACCCTCTGCTAATTTCCTGCTTACCCACTTCTTCTAATAGCCTGCGCCAAACTCGGCAAAATGCAATAAATTGAATATTTAAAATTTATATTTAGAAAATTAAGCTTCCAGTGTAAGATTTCTGATATGTACTACTGTGATAAAAAAGTAAAGCCAATTTTGAATTTAAATTGCGCGAGTACACCGATTCGAGCAAATCTTCTTGTTTTTAGGTTGGCAGCACTGTCACTCATATCTGCGTAAAACTTCAAGCCAGTACGTCATTTGTTTGGTTAGTTTCGTTGTGTTTTCTGAGCATCTAAAAGTGAATTTTTCGATTTTTACAATGTTTGATTTTATTAAGCAAAGAAATTGCATTCAGTTTTGTTTGCGGAATGAAATTTGTGCTACAGAAACATTTAGAATGTTGCAGAAGGCCTTCGGCGATCAGGTTTTGTCTGAAAGAAATGTTTACAAGAGGTATAAACAGTTCAAAGAAGGTATAGAAAGCATTGAAGACAAAGAGCGTCCCGGACGACCATCAACATCAATCAATGAACGACATGTCAATGAAATCAAAAATGTCGTGCGCAAACATCGTCGGTTGACAATTAGAGACCTTGCTGATACTGTAAACATTTCATTTGGATCGGTTCAAACCACTTTAAAAGAGTAATTGTGCTTGAGAAGAGTCACATCTCGATTGGTTCCTAAAACATTCAATTTTTCATCTCACACATTGGTTGTTCGAAACTATGTATTTCATCAAAAATTCGATTAATGTCGTTCCACAACCACCGTACTCGCCCGATTTAACTCCATGTGACTTTTGGCTATTCTCGAAGCTCAAAAGACCGCCTCGAGGACACAGTTTTGAATCGACTGATGAGATAAAAGAAAAATCGAAGAAGGAACTGAAGGCCATTCCAATCATCGAGTTTCAGAGGTGTTTCGAGGATTGGAAAAATCGCTGATATAGGTGTATTGTATCTGGCGAGGACTCCTTTGAAGGGGATGATATAGATTTGGAAGAATAAATAAAAAATTTTAAAGTTATAAACAAATTGGCTTTACTTTTTGATCACAGTACTATATCCCAATTATTGTCATTATTTTCCACAACATCCCCTCTGACCCCGACAAGACCGTTTACACCTTCTACTTTTTTTTCAACTACCTTTACCTACAATTTTGCTTTAAATTTTTTTCGACCAATTTATCTTCAATTAATTCCGGCCTTTTTCCATCCAACTTTCTGCAAATCCACTTCTTTATTATTGCTAATAGTGTGCGCCAAACTCGGACCGGAAGGCAAAATGCAATAAATTGAATATTTCAAATTTGTATTTTGAAAATTAAGCTTCCTGTGTACGATTTGTGGTATATGTATTTTGTTATCAATTCGTGTCTGCTTATTAATAACTCGTATCTGTTTTTTTCCACCACAACGGAAAATTGCAAAAGTGATTCCTGTACTTAAGCGTGAAAAGCCTCTAAAAACCCAATCAACTACCATCCTAAATCAGTATTTTAAGAAATTTCGGAAAAAAAAAAATAATTATTTATAGAATTTGTGGGAATATGCAAAAAATCTCTTCAGAAAAAAGTCACTTTTTAAAATTTCACTACTAAATATTTTTAGAAGTACAATCAATTTTTTGTATATATTCTTCATATTTTTTTTCCCCAAATAACTTCATCAAACTCAGTTTAAAATCAAATACGAAAATTTTCATGTGTAATGAAGGATATACTTTTAAAAATTGCGCCCTAAAGATTACTTACAATTTAGGAAAGGATCTTAATAACTTCTTGGAATTTCAAATCATATTGGTTTTTTGTCAGCTACAATATTATATGTATTTTTTTCAAAAATTTTTGACGGGCAATTCAAATTTTTAAAAGCGTTTGAAATTTTTAAAATTCAATTTACAAAAAACTAAAACAATAGTAACGCCGAAAAAAATATATATTTTTTTCTTGATATCAAGCTATATCAACGAATTTTTTCAGATTTTTAGGTGTATAGCAAGAGGGTCAAAATATCGAAAAATTGTTTTTTTCAGCATTTTTCGGTACTTTTACCTCTTTTTTAAGACTGAATTTTTTTTAAGTCATTTCCGACCTTGAAATCATCCAAGCAGTTTTTGAAATTCACAAAGACACCATATTTCAACATTTTCCCCTTAAAGGCAAGATTAAGAAATGAATAAAACATAAATAAGACATTTTTAGATTATTTTTTGTTTTCAATCCTTAGTAATATCTTGTAATCATCCAAATATAAAGTGGAATATGTATTTGAAACATTTCAGTTCATAAAGAAATCATATATCAATGGTTTTCCACCTAAAGACAATACTAGTGAGTCGACAGAATGAAACCGAAGCTAGTTTGGCATGCACACTATCCATTCACGCATATTTGAAACTGGGTGGAGTGATAAAAAATCCTAATAATTGGAATATATTTCTTAATAAAAGGCGAGATTACCTCACAAAGTAATAATATTGCTCCACTCTCTTAAAGTAGATACAGAGATTAGAATCGGAGTTCTTTACATTCTGGGATTTAATTGGATGTTGAATGTTGAATGATAATCTCGCACCGTTTGGCAGTTACAGGGTGATTCGTAAATCAGGATTTTTCCTTATATGGGAACCACTCTTGTATTTTTATCTTTTTTTCTACGCATCGCAGCGGCCCCAAACTGATTTCAAAAAATCACTATTTGGAAGCCCTTTCCAAAAAAGTTTACACCACCCCCCTATCCCCAACCCCTTGGCCACAATCCCCCCTGGAAGTTGAAAAAATTAACTTTTATTTCACGATTTTTCACCTTTCGCCCCACTTTTCTCCGAAATTCATGTTATTAACATAGCTACTTTTTATTTTTTTTAAGTTGCCTATCTAATTACCTTTCCAAAAAGGTGCAACATGCCCAGGTAGAAAAGGGTTGCAAAAGTCCTGAAATTAAAACATCCTCACAGGTACCTAATTACTTTATTGCACCATAATGGAAAAAGTCGTTAAGTAAACAATTTTTATGACAGCAAGTTCGCAAATGTTTGTTTAGGAAACACAGTTAATACATTTTTATTATTTCAGCAAAACAGTAGTAAAATAATAAATGTAATCTCGTTAAATAGCGTTATTAGTTTATTATATCCAGTATTGACTCTTAAGTATCTGGACGCTCCGTTTCTAATACCTCCTAGGAATTATGGTATAAAAATGGGTAAGTTTGAAAGGACATTGACCACAGTTGAAGAAGCAAGCGAAAAGAACGGGTGTTTAATAGAAAAAATTAAGATAAAATGGCAGAATTCAGTGTTGACGAGTATGCCGATATAATTTACGTGCACGGTTTAGTAGAAGGAAATGATAGTGAGGCCGTACGAGAATACCAAAGGAGATTCCCGAATCGGCGGGTACTCAACAGAAGGGTATTTTCAAGGACTTTCAGAAGGTTAAAAGAAACCGGAAGTGTAACCGCCCCCAGAGCAGAAACGCGAGCAAGAAAATCAGCCGATTCAGCGGACCCCGACCAACAAATCCTCAACATCGTCAGGAACAGCCCTGTAATAAGCATCAGGCAGGTCGCACGAAGGTCAGGATTGTCTTCAGGGAGAGTTTGGACCGTTGTGAACCGAGAGGGACTACATCCATACCACCATATCCCGGTCCAAGCACTAGGGAAGGAGATTCCGAAGGACGATTGCAATTCTGCACTTGGCTGTTCGAGTCTGACATCGAAAACAGAAGGTTTCTAGACCGAATTCTGTGGACGGATGAATCGCAATTCACCCGGGATGGCATCACAAACTTACACAACCTCCACACCTGGTCAGATGTGAACCCATATAGGACCAGGTGTCGGTCCTTCCAGCAAAGATTTAGTGTCAATGTCTGGGCTGGCATCATCGGCAACCAGTTGATAGAACCCTTCATCTTGCCCCAAGTGCTGAATAGTCAGCTATACTCGGACTTTTTGGAGAATACCCTTCCGGATCTGTTGGAGGACATCCCCCTGGCCATCAGAACCGCAATTTATTTACAGCTCGACAGAGCACCTGCGCATACTGGGAACATTGTTAGGGCAAGGTTAAATGAAAATTACCCAGAACGCTGGATTGGACGAGGTGGACCGATTCCTTGGCCTGCTAGGTCACCGGACCTTACTCCACTGGACTTTTTCTTATAGGGAATGATGAAAGATGAAGTTTACTCAAGACCAATCAACACCAGAGAAGAATTAGTTACCAGGATTGGGACTGCAGCCACGAAAATACGGGAGAGACTGGCTACCATAGACCTCAAACGTGAAATAAAACGAAGGCTACTTGCATGCATCGAAACTGGCGGAGAACATTTTGAACAGCTTTCAAAGGACAAACGTTTTAATTGTAATTAGTTTTTAAGCGAACAATATGTATTTTTTAGTTAACTTAAGTATAATTTCCTAAAAATTCGAATTATCATGATATTCTGTAAAAGGATTTTTGTAAATAAATTTTCGTATCCTTTTCCTACCTGGGCATGTTGCACCTTTTTGGAAAGGTAATTAGATAGGCAACTTAAAAAAAATAAAAAGTAGGTATGTTAATAACATGAATTTCGGAGAAAAGTGGGGCGAAATGTGAAAAATCGTGAAATAAAAGTTAATTTTTTCAACTTCCAGGGGGGATTGTGGCCAAGGGGTTGGGGATAGGGGGGTGATGTAAACTTTTTTGGAAAGGGCTTCCAAATAGTGATTTTTTGAGATCAGTTTGGGGTCGCTGCGATGCGTAGAAAAAAAGATAAAAATACAAGAGCGGTTCCCATATAAGGCAAAATCCTGATTTACGAATCACCCTGTAACTGCCAAACGGTGCGAAATTGTATATGACAAAAAGTGTTTATAAAAGTTCTGAAAAAATTCACATGTATTCTTTGGCTAATTTGAAGCATTTTCTGTTCTATACATTTTTTTTTGTAAAGTTGATCCTTTTCGTGTAAAAAAATCACGAAACTTTTATTACATTGCTGTACTAAATGGCCATTTTGCAAAAACCAAAGCAAAAAAAAACTTTCAAAACCATGGTTTGAGGAAGTTTAGACATTCGGACCGCGATTTCTGGTGGTTATACGATCATTCAATAGCAGCAACGACAAGATAATCGACTTTGAAAAGAAAAATGACCAAAAAAAATCAGCACTTTTTTTTAAAAAAAAGCCAAAAAATAATAGGGTTTTTGAAGCTTTTATGCAAAACAAATGCCAGATTCTGAAAGAGCACCCCCAAAAACCTCTTGTATACGAATTTGGAAGAAAATCGCCCCAATTTGCTATTCGAATCGTATAATTGAACTTGCGTGCACAAAATCCCCGTTTTGCGCATTAATGGGTTAATTTAGAATTTCGATTTATGAATGGATAAAGGGATTTTATTAAATTATAGATCTTTTGAAGTGTTGAATTGAATGTGTCCGTCAAAAATGAAGTTTTTGTCGAAAATGATGCCAAGATATTTTAGTTCATTGCTCCAAGTAATACAAGAGGAGCCTACCTGGAAATTCTGTTGGGGTAACTAGACCTGTTTCCTTCTATGAGCGAAAAAAATTGCTTGGGCCTTGGTTGAATTTATTTTAATTTTCGACTTTTTTCATTAATAATAATGCGAGGAATCAAGTCCGGAAGCGAAAACACCTGTGTCGTCTGCATACAGAGAGAAGCAGAAATTACGAAATTGAGGGAAATCAGAGATAAAGATTATTATTCAATAGGGGGCCAAGGACAGAACCTTGAGGTACATTAAAATATCTACCCAGTTAGAAAACTTTAAAATTATTTTTATAACATAAACCGGGAAGTTGCCTAATTTTATAAATTTCATAAAAAGAATATCCAACTCATTAGCCAAAAAAGAAGGGTGCTCTCTCTGAGCGAAATTTTGTGGCGTATGTCGGCGGTGGGCGCGGAATTTGAAAATATAATTTCAAATAAAAAAGTTTTTTTGTTTTTTTTGATTTTATGTTGCGGGTGCTGCGCTATCATACCGGTGCGTTGAATTGCGTTGTGTTACCCTGCAGAAATGCTACGTGCGACCGATTAGGAATGTAATATCCATGCAAAATGATCAAATGAATGAGCACTCATGGATGTGTGAAAAATTGATTAAAGAGATGCGTTATCCCATCCCTGCACCGCAGCCTAGAGTACACCCAAAGATACCTACATAAATATTATACAGACATACATACATATTCTGAGCCCTATTACCACTTTTTGGGGAGGGGGTGGCGCTGTCCGCGGGCCAGAGGGGCACATCGATGATGATGATGATGATGATAACGACAGGGATGAGGCGCTCTCCTGCTGCAGCCGCACAAATTCGACGAGGGCTGGACCACAGGCTGTGTAAGTTTTTGTAACGATATGGAAGCAGGCATAGGTTGTGAAAGCGGCAGAATTTAATAGGCATATTTGCAGAAATTAATTTTACACTATCCTCCTATATCCCCCCCCCCCCCCCCCCCCCCCCCATCCCCCCCCTAGAAATAGAAATTCGACTGCATGTGCATGAATAAATTTGCACACCGAATTAATTTCATCCAAAGATCCCATTGGCATTTTCATTACAAAATTGGAGCCTAGATGTAGAATCAAATTATTGTACATACATACAGACACCAAGCAGTATATAGTATATAATATAATTTAAAATAATATTATAAATACATCTAATTCGGTTTTTACACCTATAAATATGTTTAAAAAAAAAAATCGTGTAAAAACCCGATCTTGATGGCTAAAATATATGTTATACAGAGTACCAAAGCAGTCTTGTAAAAAAAATTAATTTCGTTAATAAGAAGGAGATAAAAAAAATATTTAAATGTTCAAAAATAATTTTTTTACCATATTATTCTTCATTCAAAAAGCAAAAATATTTCATATTCAGAATTTTCAAAAAAATTTCACAGTATTTTTATGTTTAGGGGAGGATTTCACCCCCTTAAAGAGTAGCTATACTGGGCTGAGGGTCATTTTTTCCTCAAAACTGACAAGAATTGCCAATCACGTGTTTTTATAAAGTATTTTACATTTAGAATTTTGAAAAACATTCCAGATTATTCCAATATTTGGGGGATGGTTACACCCCTTTTTAACATCTATAAGTGGATTTTTAATCATTTTTTGTTGAAAACACATCACATTGCATTTTTAAGATTGATTTGATGTAAATTAGAAAATTATAAGAAACATTTTTGCACTAAATGACTTTTTGATAAAATTAATCTTTTAGAGTGATTTCAACCCTCAATTAAGGGTAATTTTTTAATATTTTAAAAAAATTAAAAGTAATGCCTCTCTGATACATTTTTTTATGTCTTTTCCTTAGTTCGCTGTGAAATGTGCAAAAACAGGCGATTTTTAAAATAAGTACATTAAAGGTTATTGGAATAGCTGATTTTTTTATAAATCTACTATCAAAAAAATTAATTTAATGCAAGATCACTGATAATCGAATTTTAAACATTGTACAATTTTCATGAAAATTGGTACATGGGGTTTTACGAATCGAAAGAAAGAGGCAGTCTTTTGGCACCCGTGATTAAGAACCATGAAATGTTAAAGTGAAACTGTTTCTGTGGCTGTTACGAAAGAATTCATGCAAAAGCAAAAATAAAAAATAAAAATTATGAAAAACCACCTCCACAAAGGCGGAAAAAAAAGAGGGGATAAAAGGACACGTTATTCTGTGTTTTATCGTGGGCGAACTAGGAAGGGGGTTGAGTAAAAAACAAAATAGAAAAATTGAATATAAAACCGGGAAAAAAATCACCGGCATTCTTCTGTGAATTTACCACCCCACATATACATACATATATCCGTTAGGGATACGAAAAAAAGGCTTTAAAGCTTGTTATCATCTTTAAACCGCAAGATATGAAAGAAAAATCATCATAATAAAGAGCATTTTAAATAATACAAAAATTGAAAACAACAAATCCTTTCGTGGCATCACCTAAACAGGAAAAGAAGTGGGTAAATCGAACTACAGGAATGATTCTGTCTGTCTGATCGTAATATAAAATGTTAATTATTAAATTGTTATCGTCGTGTGTGGCCCCAAATAAAAGGTCTGTGGATTTTTTGCTAAAATGCCTATTTCACATCGATTTTAAAAAAAATAATTAATTATCACCATAAACCGCAGTTTGATCATACTTCTGTGATCAAAAAGTAAAGCCAATTTTTAATTTAAATTGCGCGGGTACATCGCTTCGAGCAAATCTTCTTGTTTTAA
Organism: Dysmachus trigonus; assembly: GCA_949715965.1. Classification (NCBI taxonomy): domain Eukaryota; kingdom Metazoa; phylum Arthropoda; class Insecta; order Diptera; family Asilidae; genus Dysmachus; species Dysmachus trigonus. Next base: position 3,818,730 of record OX454324.1, read on the forward strand.
GGTTGGCAGCAATGTCACTCATATCTGTATAGAATATCGCGTCAGTACGTCATTTGTTTGGTTAGTTTCGTTGTGTTTTCTGAGCAACTAAAAGTGAATTTTTCGATTTATACAATGTGTGATTTTATTGAGTGAAGAAGTTGCATTAAATTTTGTTTTCGGAATGAAATTTGTGCTGCAGAAACGTTTAGAATATAGCAGAAGGCCTTCGGCGATCAGATTTTGTCTGAAAGAAATGTTTACAAATGATATAAACATTTCAAAGAAGGTAGAGAATGAATGAAACAAAGGTAAACAATGAAATCAAAGATTTCGTGCTCAAAAATCGTCGATGGACAATTAGAGACCTTGCTGATACTGTAAACAATTTCATTTGGATCGGTCCAAACCACTTTGAAAGAACATTTGTGCTTGAGAAGAGTCACATCTCGATTGGTTAAAAACACTCAATTTTTCATCTCACACTTCATTGGTTCTTGGAGACTTTTTCATCAAAAAATCGATGAATGTCGTTCCACAACCACTGTACTCGTCCATTTTAACTCCATGTGACTTCTGGCTATTCTCTAAGCTCAAAACACAGCTTCAGGGACACTGTTTTGAATCGTCTGATGAGATAAAAGAAAAATCTAAGAAGGAACTGAAGGCCATTCCAATCATCGAGTTTCAGAAGTATTTCGAGGATTGGAAAAATCGCTGGCATAGGTCTATTGTATCGGGCGGGAACTACTTTAAAGGGGATGATATAGATTTGGAAGAATAAAAAAAAAATTTTGAAAGTTATAAACAAATTGGCTTTACTTTTTGATCACAGTAGTAGTAATGGTCTCCGGAAAAAATATTATTTTATGTGAAAAATTACTTAATCCTGCTTATTATTACAACCTTAATTATTATAGTAAAATATATTAATATAAAAACGTTACCTATACCATACAATAGTAGGATTATAATTGCATCATATATTGACATATATATATTTGACAGTTGGTCTTTTTCTAACATTAATCCATTATGGGTCTTGTGAATTTGTTTAGATCTCCTATCCTTTTTATTTCTTCCGGTAAGTTTATTATATATGTATAACTTGTGCTGTTGATGAGTTCTTAAACTGGGTATTTAATAAGTAAAATAATATTAAATTTTATGCAATTTGAAGAAATATATATACAATATACAGCTGTGGACAACTAATTAGAAATACCTATATTATGTTTAATTGAGTTGAAAATTCTCAATGTTCTTGTTTCATATGTACGAAAAGGAGCTAAATTAACGTTCTCTGAATTATAATACATTAAAACTTATCTTTAAATTTCAACTGTTTTTTTTTAACGTTTTGAATATAATGCCATAATATTTCCAATACATAAATTTCGCTGGACAACTAATTAGAAACACTTGTTTTAGATGGAATCAATTTTTTTTTTTTTATATTTTGTAGGAAAACCTGTTTGTAATATTATTTCTTCGAACCTTTTCTTCATTGAAAGTAGAAGTCGCTTACATCTCCCCATAGGTATATTTTCTCAGGCTAATTTAATTGCAGTGAAAAGTTCGTCAACATTTTTCAAGTTTTTTGAAAAAACTGATTTCTGACGTCGCCCCACAGGTATTCAAAAGGATTGAGGTACGCACTTGATGAAGGCCACTCCAGCACACTAATAAAGTTGTCTTGAAAAGAGTTGTTGGTATGCTTTAGTGTGTGCTTAGGATCGTTGTCCTGTTGGAATGTCCAGATCATAGGCAAATTTTCCTCAGCCCATGACAGCACTACGTTTTCAAGTATGTCGACGTACTTTTCCTTCGTCAGGGTGCCTTCTATGCTATGAATGGGACCAACTCCATTCCAGTAGAAGAAGCCCCATACGATGATCGATCATCCTCCACACTTTACAACAAGAGTAGTATATCTCGAATCAAATGCAGCGGCTTTAGATCGAAGAACAAACGTCCTACCGTCTGATCACATTCCATTAATTGTTGTTTCGTCGCTCCCCAATACATATTTCCACTGGTTTGCTGTCCAGGCCAAATGAGGCTTGGCAAATTCGGTTCTTTTCCTTCGGTTGCTTGCAGACACCAACAGTTTCTTCCGTGAAACTCTGCCGTGCAACCCAACCTCAACCAAACACTTTCTAACGGTTCTCGCTGAAACTGTCGTTACGTTAGCACCGAAAATTTTGCGGTGAATGTCAGCAGAACTCTTCCTAGGGTCCTTTTTCGATGCTCTGATGATTTGTCAATCTGTTAGAGACGTTTTCCGACGTTTTTCGAGATCTTATTTTTTTTAGAACATTTGCCATTGTTCCGTATACTTGGAAATGTTTTAATGCTGCATAAACAAGTTTTAAGGAACATTTCAATTAGTTTGCAATTTAGCAATAAGACTTCCATGTGCATGGAATCATTCACATTTTTTGTCTTGCTCATATTTATAAACAATGTACTGACAAAAATAGTGTCCTAACATGAATATTTAATGTAACTTAAATATTTACCAATGCAATTATTTAGAGAAATCAATTTTTGTTTATAAGATACGATAATTGTCTACATAAACCACAGGATGTTTGTGTCGGCGTGAACTAGTACTAAAAGTGCAGTTTTTAAGTAGCTCGTGGTCGCTAGATTTTCACTTGTAACATACCGTTAGATTTGAAACTAAGGATAAAGAAGGAGAGTACAGAAAGCAGTGCTGTTCAAATTGTTTCTAATTATTTCTCCACAGCTATAGGGGAAACGGCGGCAAGACGGGGTATCTGGCTTAAATCAGAAACCAATTGACCAAACTCGATCGTTTTTGCATGTGACACTGTGGCGCCATGGCAGTTTTTAGTGAGCGATGTCACTAGATGACAACACCACGTTCTTTATTTATAAAATGGAAAAATCGGTTTTTGACGATTTTATTATAGTTTTTTCACTTCATTTGGAACGTGTTTGTTCTATAAATAACAGAAATTCGAAATACAAATAAAATTATTTATACATGTCAACGATTATGCTTGCAAGTAAACTCTTGTTTATGTGTGTGTGGGATCATTTTTTTTAATTTTTTTTTTTTTATTAATAGATTTTTTCTCTGTCGCACTTCACAGCGTATTGCTGGAAACATTCACCCAACTCTTCACCGTTACGGTACAGGAGTTTGGGCTCTGTGGATCCTGTCGAACCTAAATCTCAAAAAAGAATATAACAATTACAAATTTCTTCGGAGCCGCTCAATCAGCTTGATGCTGGTATAAGAGCAGCTCAGCCAGCTTTCAAAAATAACAATAAATTGACTTAAATTATATTTTAACACTTAATCCTAAATTACCAAGCGCGCACCCATTCACTCAAAGCTTTTAATTTTTATTTTTGTATCTTATTCAAAAAGTCACCATTCATACCTTATTTACAATTATTATACGTCCTATTATTAGTTTATTACAGCACCTGCTCTTACATATTTTTTTATTGCACTTGTGAACCTTTTTATATCGTCTATTTTTTTTATTTCCTCTGGTAGTCTGTTGTAAATCTCGATTGCGCTGGTGATGAGTCCTGTGCGATTCCTTTCCGTTCTGGCCTTTTCCACACGTAGTAGGTTCCTGATTCGTGTGCTATAGTTGTGTATTTCCCTGTTCTTTGTGAATACTATATTGTTTTTCACCGCGCTTGTTACTGCTTTGTGTATAAATTTGGCTTTTTCTATGTAAATTACTTCTTTCAGTCTAAAGTTATTGGATATGTCATAAACTTCTTTTGTTGGTGTGTCCCACGGAAGACGGTGCAATACTTTTAGAGCCCTATTCATTAGTTTCTGTATACGATCAAGATTATATTGTGATGTTAATGTGATGTGTGTGTTTAGAGGTCATTTTTTTAATTCAATTGGGTACCCCATCTTGCCTGCACTAAAATGGTTTTAAAGTTTTTTTTTTGCTATGTCAGTAAAAGTGTAATGATTTGTAAGATACTGTTATTATTTTTTTGTCGTTGTAATTTGGTGAAAACTTATAAAAGAAAAACAAATAGAGGAAATTGATCAGAAGAGAGCATGAGAAATGCTATGGACTCTGTGGTACAAGGCAAAATGGGTTACTATCTAGCAGCGAAGACTTTTGATGTCTCCCAAACTACTGCAGAAAGAAAACTGAAGGTGGTTCGTGAAAGCTCTAACGAAAATGCTCCAGTTGCAATAAAAATGAAGGTTCAGTAAGGCCCTATAGGAACAGTTTTTACTTATGATGAAGAGAAAGAGTTATGCAATTATATATTAGATATATGGAGAGCAGTCTTTACGGGCTAACTACTAAAAATCGTAGAGGTTTAGTCTACAGATTAGCAATTAAAAATAATAAACCACATCTATTTAACGATTTAAAAAAAAAAGCTGGGAAGATGCGACGTTTGCTTGCATAATTTTGTCAACAAAAATAAAGTGATTTTTGCAAACCCCATATTGCCCCTTACGGGTACCCCATCTTACCCGAGGGAGGGGGCAAGATGGGGAGAACTGACTTTTGCTACTCTTTGTAAATTTTCTATTTAATTATGTATCATATGTTCCTAATTAGACTTGATCATAGAAGGCTGATTACCAAAGATGATTATTCAAATAAAAAAAATAATATAGACACGAACATTTTAGTTTTGTTGAACTTCAAACGTTAAGTGCCCCATCTTGCCACCCTCTTCCGCATATACTATATCTAAAATCGATCACTATTTAAAATTTGGGCCATGACTAGTTTAATTTTTTTTTTTTTTGCAAAAAGTATATCTTTTAAATTTCACTTTCACAGTTAAATATACCCTATATCTATAAAACATTTTCTAGATGCTAGGTCAACAGAATTTGTACCCTTTATTCAATATATCATATGTTACTATTATTATTATTTATTTATTAATTTTCTTTCAAGAGTATAATTATACAAAAGTATATATATATATATATATATATTATACATCTATAACTCTATGTAGTATGAGAAAATTCCACATTCCATGTGGCGCCCCCTTTTGGCTGCCAACAACAGGCATTTAAATCATAATTTCATACATCACATCCGATTGGTTTAAAGGAGGGGGCGTGCTGATTTTACATCCGCAAATGCAAACCGCACCAGAGAGAGACCTGCTGAGCCGTGGGCTCCCCCTCAGCTCCCCTCTCTATATCGAGAAAAAAAAAAAATCTGCAGAGACGAAACGATTAAGGTTTTTTTTTTGTGCTCCCCCTTTTATTAAAAAAAAAAAAAAGGAACAACACAACGAAAACAAAAAAAAAGGTAAGGTTTAAAATCTTAAAATCCGTTGCCTGTTAAATGCCTTACGAAAGTTACGTACGAACTCCCCGATATGTGTTGTTTGTTCGGTCGGTGCGACGCCACTGTGCTCCCAACAGTGCTTGACATGCTCTCAGCGGCAGCAAGTCGTACTACAGTTTCTGTTTCTCGTTTCTCATTGAAACGCCTCTGTTCTTTCTCTCGCTCTTTCTCCTTCTCTCTGTCTGTCTTTCGATGTTTCCTCATAAGCGAACTTAAGCGAACTAAACCGAATTTAAGCGGGCATTTTCTCGAAGTTTTTGTACTCACCACACACCAGAAGGAACGATAGAATGTCGTGTGTGTCTGTTCGTTCGTGTCCCTCCTCCTTTCATCTCATCAGTTGGGCGCTGCTTGGTGTGGCGAGTAGGAGGTACGGAAACCAGCAAAACCAGAATCCATGACCTACACAGCCTGAATGGGTCCCGCCCAGTTTTAGCTTTAGCCGAACAGCATCACGTCGACTTCCATTTACTTTCTCATTTTTAATCATGCGAACATAATCGAATTTGCTGGTTGGTGGGCTCCCGGCTGGGTTGCTCCGGTAGACGGGAATATGATGATTAAAATATATTTTTTGGTAGAGGGGATGAGTGGATCGTATTATATCTTTCTCTTTTTATCATTTTTAGTAAAGTAATATCTTGCGCTTGCTCTCAAAATGTTTGTGTTTGTTATTTGTCTAGCGTGCGAATGAGATAGATATAATAATACTCAATAGATTATTCTTTTTTTCACATTCATGTTTATGGACACGATTTTAACCAGCTGTGTGCTTGTTGTTTGCACGCAAGCCACATTTTCACTGGGATAGGAGTTTTATTTTATTCTATTTTCTCCATGGGGTCAGGTAACCAATCATTCCACATGATTCTCATTCGTGCGTGTGATGCGCTTCCTCCTCTCATGTTCCACATGTTTCGCACATGATACTCAGGATTCGCTACAAATGGGGCGGGAGAAATTTTCAAGAAGGACGACGACGACGACGACGATGATATATATCTTTTTTTTGGTTCAACATATATTTCTGTACTATTCTATCATATTAAGATTTTTCGTACGTATATCATGATTATATCCAGCTCTTTTACGCTTTAACCGAATATCGTCGTATTATAGAGACACGGATGGGTCGAGGCTTTATTATTAATGCGAGAGGCACACGATCTCCTCAAAAGTAGAATAAAAAAAAAAAAAAAAAAAAAAAACATGTTTCTGAATGTTTCTTCACTTGAGAGCTAGAAGAGCAGAACAGCAGGAAAAAACAAAATAATACAACAGAAAAAAATATATTTAGAGAGCTTTATGCTTTTTCTGTTTGCTTGTTGCCTGCTGCTGTCCGCCGCCTAAACTGCCTCTAAACCGCCTATTTTGCCAGGCTCGTCGTCAACTCTCGGCCTCTACAAAACTGTGGAACCTCTATAAAATAAGTAGATAAACATATTTCATACATGTATGTATATATTACATATGTATATAATACATATATATATATATGTACCAAACAAGAAGAGCAAGAGCATACACAAAACAGCCGGCTTTCGAGTCTTCGGTCCTTCGGTCTTCGGGATTTTTTCAATAGAGGAACAAACCGTCTTTTACCCCCGGAGGCCAAAGTGAGAGCCACACTGGTGTACGCACATACGGCAAACTCGGTCGGACGGTGCTTTGTGGCTGCTGCGTTTTGTTTCGTCGAGACCAATATTTGACTTTGGGGCACCGATTGAAAAACGTAAAACATCCAGATATATTTATTGGAATGTTTATCGTACGGTTCGATTCGGTAACTAACTAACCATTATATTTTTTTTCTTCGATACATTGGGAAAAAAGAAAAAAATTAATAATAATAATAATAATAATAATAATAACAAAAACGACACGTCGTTTATTTAATAATAATAATAAAATATAAATTTATACACCTCATAAAAGTTGTTTAGAATACGAAAATCGTAACGAGTAGAACACATATCTTTTTAAAAATCCCGCGTTTTATACGACTCGTGTGGTGATTTTGGTGAATTTTTGTGAATTTTGTTTTTGTTTAAACCACTATTTAAAAAATTTTAATTAAAAAAAAATAAAAAAATATACAAGTCCCAATTTTATAATCGAAAACCGAAAAATCAAAAATTCTAAAAGTGTGGTGAATTTGGTGAATTTAATTTTATTAGAATTTCTCACAAAAAATTAATTATAATAATAATAATATTAATAAAAACAACAAACAAACAACACTATATAAAAACTGTGTCGTTACAATAAACGTGAGGTGAATTTGGTGAATATGGTGAATTTTATGTTTTAATTAAGAAACCAATTTAAAAGATAATATTAATATAATATAAGATATAACACCCTCATATATTAATTAATTGACTCCATTGTTCCATTGTTCCATTTTATATTTTATTTAATTCACCACACCGTCTGTCCGTTTTACTTGGATTATAGTGAAATATACCTAACACACGTTTTTCTTAGTTGTTTGCAGCAATTTTTATATGTTACCAATTTTACGACACTGAGATAGACGTATTTTTTTAATTATTTATATAGGAAACAATCGGATAATTTGATAGGCGTTTTAATATTAACACATAAAAATATATATGAAAGTTTTATAAATAAAAACAAACAATTCTACCGAATAATGTGCGTCGTTTTAAGGCGCACCACTAGTGTGACCGCTTGAAAAAAAGGTGATTTTTGGGAATTTTTTTAAAGACAACTACTGCATGGAATGTTTTAATATTTCAAGGATATATTTGTGGATATATAATAAATACATGATACAATTTTTGGACCAAAAAATAGAAAATTCAGCGAGTTATTCGCAATTTTCCAAGGCTCCAAGAAAAAAGTTCTCCCACTTCTTCGGTGATAGCGACCTTCACAGTGCATGAAATCAAAGAAAAGAAAAAGTTTATTAAACTATAACATATTGTCCGTATCATGACCTTCGACCGAAAAAAAAATATTGAAATTTAAAAAAATGCCCGATTTTTAAAAAAAAATCAAATTTCGCGCGAAAATTTGATGATTTTTGACCTGCCAAAATTATATTTTTTATTCGATCGGAAAACTGGACGTTCATGGTATGAAGAAACATATATAAAAGAAGCTGCAATAAGAATCAAATCGATCGGATGATTTGTCTTCGAGTTATAACTGCAACAAATTTGAAAAATGTAGTTTTATCGAGAAAAACGCATTTAAAGTTTAATTCATACATTTTTCAATACCTCGATACGATGAGCGGCTGCTCTTCAGATGGCTGTAACTCAAAAACTATTTGAGATATCCACTTGAAATTTTATATTTGTTAATGTTATATTTTAGCGAAATATGCAAAAAATCGACTTTTTGTTTTTCTTCAAAATTTCGCGCTAGTGGTGCCCCTTAAAAGAGATTCATTATATGAAAATTGTTACTTAGTGATTTTCAGAGTATTCGAATTAAAGTTACGACAAAAAAATTCTTTATTTCTTTATTAAAAAACAAAAAAAAATTTTAAACGATTTTGAGATATTGGAGAAAATGTTTTTAATAGTCCGCATCTCAAAAAACGTTTTATATTATCAAATTTAAAATTTTCTTTGTAATCTCCTTTTCAGTAAAACATTTTCTAAAAAAAACAAAACAAAAAAGGGACTTTTAACAATTTATTATATAAAATTATCGTTATTATATTAAAATAATGTGACAAAGAAAAAATGTTAAAAACCTTTTACGTAAAAGTTTAAATATAAAAATAAAAACGTATAAAATTAGTGAACATGATGAAAATAAATTGTGAATATTTTAATTTTGTGTAAAGTAAAATAAAAAATTTTTGTTATATATATATAAAACAAAAAGAAACAACAAAAAGCCCAAAACAGTGTGCTTAGATAGATAAATCTCAAATAAAAAAATTTAAGTTATAAGCAAGAGAACGAACAAAATCGATATAATATTAATAATAATATTATAATTTTTGTGCTTATACAGTGAGTGTATCGTAGTATTAGTAGAATAGTGACACGTGTGTGTACCTCTGTGCGCGTGTGTGTGTGCGGGGGTGAGTTTTTGTGTGTGACCTTGAGAAGAAAATTTTTTAATTTTGTGGTAAAAACGAAAAGAAAATCTTCAACAAAATTTTCGCGTTACAACCGACGCCGACCATGGGAGCGGCTGTCACTCCCTGGCCCGGCTCAATGATGGACAGAGTCGCTTCGCTCGATGACATGCCGCATAAAGGTAAAGGTAATTTATTATATAAAAAAAAAAAAAAAAAAACATACAACCCATATTTCAAAAAATCAATTTTTTCAAATTTAAACCCTTATAACTTAACGAAGAGGGGGTCTAGAGAACTGTAGTAAGTAATCATTAGAAAGCTTGAAGTGTTACGTATTTAATAAAACTAAAATAACATTCATAAGATAAATAATGAGAAAGTTACAGGGTGATTTATAAAAAAACATCAAATAATTTTAGAGTAAAATATAAATATTTCGGGTTTATTTTTTTAAGAATATTCTATGATAATCTCGTTAAAACGTGTAAAAGATTCTAGAAACTTACAAAAACAAGGTTTAAGATTACATTACTTAAGCTAGATTTAATCCAGATATTATCCAATCTTACGCTAGTAATCTCTTTAACGATCGAAGTTCAGATTTTAAGGTCTGAACAGAGGTCGTTTTTGTATCTATACGCCTAAATCAATTTTTTTTTTTTTAAAAGCATTACCTTTAGATATATTATATAGTACATAAAAACGGCAGTAATTTGTTATTTCCTTTAGTACATATGTGCATTTTTTTCTTCATTTTTCTAGACAATGTCATTGAGATGAAAGTGAGAAATTCCGGATTAGCTGTGGAGCACACAACTGCTGGAGCCTACTTTGCCTCAACCTACCGCCTTGCGACAGATGATGAATGTATGTGTTTGTAAAAAAAAAAAAAAAAATCCCAAAAACCAAAAAAACAACAAAAAACAAAAAAATAAAAAAACCAAAAATTGTTCTTTCGTTTTTCGTTTTTATTTATTTATTTTTTACCTGTTTTTCTTTGTTTTTTTTTTTTTTTAAAGTAATATAACAATTTTTAAACTTGAAACTTCTTTACTTATTATAATTTTTTTTTCTATATAAATATAAAACAAAAGAATCTTTTGAAAGTATTATTAAATGCATATAACTAATAAAAAATAATAGGTCATAAGGCAATAGTTTGGGGCAATGTGGCAGCGACAGTGTCCGTAGTAAAATTTGAATAAACAAATAAAATTTAGTTAAATAGGTAACACAGCATCAAATAAAAACATTCCATTTAATGGCAAATATTGAACCCTTTGAGGCTAAAGTAAAATAAATTATCATTTTTGTTAATATTTATAACATATATAATAAATATTAGCGTCTTTAACTAAAATATCTAAGATGTAGCGATAAAATCTTTAAATTTTCTAAAAATATAGAATTTATATGAAATTTACGTTCGTAGAAATTGTTTTTTTTTTAACTTTAAGGGTTTATAACTTTTTAACGAAGATGGGTAGAGATTTGTTTACAGAGTTTACAGATAGCCTGATCTGTTAACAATTGAATAAAATTTCAGTCGTTTCCTTATTACGTATAATATGAAAATTATAGGGTGATTAGTAAAAACTGTTTTGATGCTGTGTATATGTTTCCTTAAAAGTCACGATAAAAGAAAAAATTTATAATACCTACCACAGAGTTAGATGCAAACACCTGACGAACGGTGTACGTTGAAATTGAATTTTCAATTTTTAAAAAAAAAAACCCCTAATAGGATACGTTGATTGACGGCTTTTTATTTTTAGTTTGTCTGCTCGCATTCCGTTGGCGGGACAAAAATATTAAATTTCACTCTCTCGTCACATTTGTCGCATATATATATATATGTATAAAAATGATACGACACTTCCTCCTCCTCCTCCGCAGCCCCCTACATGTGTAGCGCCTCCTTAGTAAAATAATAAGGGAAAAAAGGTAATTTTTCCTTTTTTTACAAAAAAAAAAAAAGAAAAAACTAAAAGGGAAATAATAATAAGAAAAAAAGGTAAAACTTTAAGAATTATAATGAAAAAACAGAGCCCCAAAGACGTTCGCTTCGAGTTCTATCATTTTACCTTAAGTATCAAATTACGTCCGATATTTTTTCTTCATAATATATAAATATATATATATATTTTTTTTTTGTGTTATAGTTAAGGCAAGTTTTAATATACACAAAAAGGAGTTCCACTTGTTTTTATTTATTTTCCTTTGTATTCTTGGAGGAGGTAAAAGTTAATTTTTACCCAAATGGCGTGACATTTTTCGATAGAACGTTTTTTTTTTTTCGTTTTTATCCCCCAGAGGATATACCTATACCCAAAAAGAGATTACCTTGATCGCACAGATTGAGATAATCCCTCTGGATAGTTTTTAAAACCATAAACGTAAATGAAACTATCAAATATCATTTTTTTTTTTATAAATCCCTTAGAAAAGGTTTAGTTTGAATATTTTTCTGGGGATTAGATAACCCAATTTTAGAAGGATCAATTTCAAAGAAATGTTAATAAGAAAATATTTAATTAAAGAACAAATTTGCACGTAATTTGTGATTTAAATTAAATAATTTACAAATTATTATTTAACTCAAACTCTCTGTTCGATGCAAAATGAATTGAATTAGCAAAAAATTCAAAATAAATTATTTGAAAATAAATATTTTAAATATTAATTGAAAATGTTAGGGGGTTTTCTTTTTTAGATTTCGACTATCCAAAGGAATTCTTATAATTGAAATTAATTAGATATTCGATATTCTTACAGAAAAATGATTTTATATCTATTTTTCTGATTATCTGTGCAAAAATTGCATAAAATAATGATTACTGAAAGTAATTAAATAGTTTTTCTACACTCTTTTTGGATTGTTTATGTGAGAACACGAAAAATATATTAGATTTTAATATTTTACTCTAAAGGTTTAAAGTCCTAGTTTCTTACGATTTAAAAAGAAAAACGAAAACCCAGCTGAATAAAATAATTAAGGTATACTTTTGTAAATCCATTATTACTGAGTTTCCTTCTATAAATAAAATTATAAGGTAAATCTATGTAAATCTTTTATGTAAAACTTTCATAAGATTGTTTTATACCGTGTAAAATGATTAAAACAAATCAAATTATCAATTTAATTGTCTGGAATAATTTCAAAGGAATTTAAATTCGCATTTAATAGTTCTGTTTGTTATTTATTGTAGAAATCGCGTTTTAGTCAATTTTTTATTAAAGTTTAGACCACAAATGAATCAGTTTTAATCCTTTTCGATTATATTTTCATTTATTTATAAAAATTAAACCAATTAGATTAGAAACTAATAAATGCACGGGATTACTATTTAATTTTAAGTTAATATATTAATTAGATTTTGTTCGAATTAATTATAGTAAATTTTTAGTTTTCAATTCGAAATTGTGCGCCCTTGGTAAAAGAAAATTTAACTGATGTTGTGCATTACAACTGAATTTTATGGTAAAATTCTGAGGGTATCATAATCATAATCATAATTATCCCTTGTCATATCTCACAAAATATCTCAATCATCTGTCCAAAGGGAATATGTTTTTTTTTTTTCATTTCATTCATTCCGACAGACATGAAAAAAGATTTTCTATATCCCTCGGGAGACCCTCAGGGACGACCGGTGTCGGATCCAGGAACCAGGACCAATTGAGCTTAAGCTAATCCAATTTTTCGGATGACCTTAATTTAGACATTTTTCCACATTATATATATTATATATATTAAATTGTAACATCTGTTTTTCATCTTGCAAATCGTTCTTGCAAATCTTTAAGCCAAAAATCTCCGATCATGTTCAATTTTTATGTTGTTTGTTTGAATTGTACAAAGAAAACGATGCCGCAAAAATGAGGAAAAATGAAATATTTTTTTTTGTTTCGGGTCCAGGTCACACGTCGGTCACAAAGATCTAACTTTCGATAGAGTAAAGTAGCCGAGGTCCCTTTTTTTCGTTTCGAATCGGGGATTTTTTCGGCAGACATCTGAGGGATCATTCACTCTTGCCATAAAGTGCGAGATACAAAGATACAAAAAAAAAAAAAAAAATATATATATATATATACAATATGTAGGTATGAATGTGTATTATTATTTTTTTCTTTTTCATCCTTAAGAAGCTGACGACACGACGTCTTAAAGGTCCGAATCAAAACATTAAAAATTTTACTCTATGAATAGATGAATTTAACAAATTGTATATCTTTCTTTCGACCCCGTAAAAACCGATAAGTAGTCTGTCTGTTTGATTTTTTTGAACAGACAGCGAAACGAGAACAAAAAAACACCCATCAATGAAAGGGCAGACAGACACGACAAAAGAAAATTGGAATCTTACCGGCAATTTTTCGGAAGAAGAGAAAACTACTTCAGAAGTTCAGGTATACACGCGTATACACATATTTCATATATATGTTTTCGGGTCAGGTACCTCTTTCATTGACCCCAGGGTGTCAATTTTATGGCAAAAATAGGAAGAAAAGAAAAGAAAACGAAAATAAATAAATCCCGATCATAATTAAGTCCTTTCTGCGGCTTTCTTTAAAAACGAAACACCCTTAAAAAGTCTTGAGGATAACCCTCTTTTCAACTTTCAGTTTTTCAAGAGTCCGCCTTTTCTTCTCTTAGTTGACATTCTTGAGACGGTTCTTTAACCCGGTGGATAAATTCAACTTTTTGACCGAATTTTAGCAGAAAAATTTAACTCTTGTATATAAATAAACATAAATAAACAAACATTCGAATTTTTAGAGGTCATATAATTAAGCCTGGTTCAAGTTTGGTATACAAAGGTTACAGGGAAATAAGAATGGATATCATCCCTTAATAATTAACAATCTTAAAAAAATTTTATCATTTGAACGGGGGTTCATCGATTTGGATGGGATTTTGATATGTTATAGATAGGCCTAAAAAGTGAATATAACCTCAAAATAATTCTTTTACCATTTTGAATTTTGGTGCAATGACCAAAATTTGTTTTTAACTTTCTACCATAGTTTTCTAAATCATAGAGACACCAAAAAACAAAAAATTTCTTGGGAAAACAAATTTTTTGAAAAAGCAAAATTATATTCAGTTTTCAGGTCTGACGAAATTTTTTCTTTAATGCGCCTCAGTGACATCTATAACATGTCAAAATCCCATCCAAATCCGTTGACCTGTTCAAAAGATATTAATTTTTTTTCGACATTTTTAAAATTAGTTCTAACCCCTTAGGGTTTAATTATTAATGAATGAAATTTGGTCAAATTTTTACTTGTTCTAATCCCCCTATGATTTTTTATTACAATTATTATTTGGCTCTATTATTATTGTGGTATTTTAAAGGTGAATCGGAATTAAGAACAAAAATTGCTATTACATGATTGTCGAAATTCTAACGACAAATGTCAATTTTATTGATAACTAGCTGGGTTACCCGGTTTCACCCGGCGTTGGGTAAATACTTACTAATTAAACACTTCTCAAATGTTCTAGTTTGTTATATCCTAGATATTGTTTCAACCTGAAAACCCCTTTATAGATCCGCTATCTTGAAATTCCAAATCTTAATAATATTCAAAATTAGTGGCCTTAAAATAATCATTGTACCAATTTTCATTCAAATCCGTTGAAATCGAGAAATGTTGGTCACCATATTGGATCCGCCATCTTGAGTTTGGAAATTTGGCTAATATTCGAAATTAGTGGCCTCAGAATAATCATTGTACTAATTTTCAGTAAAATCCGTTGAAATCAAGAAATTTGGTCTCATATTGGACCCGCCATCTTGGATTTACAAATTTTGATAATATTCGAAATTTGTAGTTTCAGAATAATCATTGTACCAATTTTCATTAAAATCCGTCAAAATCGAGACATTCTGGACGCAATGTTGCGCCTGCCATCTTGCATTTCGAAATTTTAATAATATACAAAATTAGTGGTCTCAGAATAATCACTGTACTAATTTCTATTACAATCCGTTGAAATCGAGAAATTTTGGTCGCCATGGTGGATATGGAAATTTTGATAATATTCGAAATTAGTGGCTCCGGAATAATCACTGTACTAATTTTAATTAAAATCCGTTGAAATCGAGATATTCGATTGCCATATTGGATCCGCCATCTTGGATTTATAACTTTTGATAATATTCGGAACTTGTATCGTCAGAATAATCATTGTACCAATTTTCATTAAAATCCGCCATGTTGGATTTGGAAATTTTGCTCATATTCAAAATTAGTGGCCTCAGAATAATCATTGTACCAATTTTCATTAAAATCCATTGCAATCGAGAAATCTTGGTCACCATATTGGGTCCGCCATCTTGGATTTGTAAATTTTGATAACATTGAAAATCAGTGACCTCAAGATAATCATTGTACTAATTTTCATTAAAATCCCTTGAAATCGAGAAATATGGTCGCCATTTTGGATCCGCCATATTGGATTTCTAAATTTTGATAATATTCAAAATCAGTGACCTCAAAACATTCATTGTACTAATTTTCATTAAAATCCGTTGAAATCAGGAAATCTTGGTCGCCATATTGAATCCGCCATCTTGAATTTCTAAATTTGGACAACGGATTTGAAATCCCCATCCCGCAAAACCCCTATATACCAATTTTCATAAAAATCGCTTCAAATATAAAATTTTCAGCCGCCATCTTGGATCCGCCATTTTCGAACGGGATAAAAAGTATCCTATAGCCGATTCCTGGTTCTAAGCTACCTCCCCACCAATTTTCAGCCAAATCGGTTCAGCCGTTCTTGAGTTATAAATAGTGTAACTAACACGACTTTCTTTTATATATATAAATTTTAATCTTTCAGGTTTTTGTTTCCGTCTTATTGGCGATGATAACCCGTAATAATTTATTTATATTATGGTTTTCACCTATCAAGATTCCTAGTAAGCATGACTAGAGAAATCTATTTAAAAATTATAAAACTATTTTCTTATTTAAACTAAACATCTACGATATAATGAAATTAGTTCAGATAATGACGCTTATTGTTAGCTTTTTAAAACAACATAAATCTACTAGTATAAACAATGACACTCATTTTTAAATAAAATTACGAGCTTGTTGAATCAACATGGAACTAGTAGTTCACACAACCAAGTCTATTGTTTAACCTATTTGAGGAAAAATAAGAAAAAGGCCCCTATCACAAAATAAAAATTTTTAATAATTATATTTGGATATTAGTTCAATATAATTCGTCTTCGTTTTAATGATCTAATTTCGTCTTTACTTTCATTTCTAAGAAAATCATTTAGGAATGGTTTTTTAACAATTCCAAAAAATTCATATTGTATTAGTGCTAACAGAAAATATCATGGGTCATACGCAATTCTCTTGTGATAAGGAACAACAAACTTAAGCGTATATATACGCTCCGGTTATAGTGACCAGGAAGATTGTGCGTATATATACGCTAATGATGCAAATGAATTAAATATCTCATAAGTTTATTGAATGGACGTGTAACTAGCGATTCAGACAATATGAACGCATTGTTAAAACAATTTACGAGCTTGGTGAATTCACATTGAGCTATTAGTTCAGACAAGGAGGTCCATTGTTGAAACATTGTTGACATGAAATTTCTAGGTTATACAATGAGACCCATTAGTAAAACAACTTACAAGTATGAAACAAACGCTTTTATTTAACTTGACTGTATTGTCTGTTTGTCTGTGAATTTTCTGTGTAGTTCAAAATTATAAATCGAATTTTAATTATGTTCGGATAAAGCTAAAATCTTGAAGTAACTCATTTAAATTTGTATTTTTACTAAATATTCAAATAAAGTAAAAGCGTGGTTTTTTAAATGTTTCTATCATACAGTGATATGGTTTTTTTCGGTATAATAGTGGTTACTTGGAATCAGATATTAATCGCATGCTATATAATAACTATACATGTAGCACATCTAACAAGAAGTCTAGTCAATCATAATATTGTTTTGAATACCTTTAAAACAACCAGACATCTAGTAGCAATGATTAAATAAAAAATATTGATTATGTTAGGTTATGAAGAATACCTAGTTAATTTAAAGTGAATTTTATTTAACTATTCTCTAGTGAAATTGATATTAAAATAGTTAGATGAACTAGATTCTAGGTTAATTGAAGTAGAAATTGCGGACCAGATAAATTAATAAGGTGTCATATTATTGAATCTACTAGAAATATGTTTTTTCAGTGTATAAATATTAATATTGCACGCGGCTATATTAAAGTGAGAATATGAATTATTATATTTAAATAAAATGTTTTACTCATTGATAGTGGCAAGAACTTTTGGGACAACCTGATAATTAACTGAAGATTAAATCGGATCATATTTCAGTTTCCTTTTCTTGTATTATATACGTGGATTTGTATTCTCAAAACTAAATTAATAGATGAATTTGCGAGTCTCTTCGTAATGTTGTAAAGGGCCTCAGTCTTTTCTATCTCTGTTAGTTGCTTCAGGTTAAATTTGCCTGTACCTTCATATATTTACAATTGAATTAGAATTATCCCGAGGAAGATTGAACACTTCTTCGATGACTCTATTTAACAATCTCGATATAATTTGCAAGTTCTTTGTTGTGGTTTGACTCTACATTATTAGCCCAGAAGTTACCAAAAGCAATATATTGGAATTGTAAATTACATTTTTAATTTTTGGTAATATTGATCATCTATTACCATTCCTAGGTATTTGCATTCCGAAATTCTAATATTAATATTAATGGCGTTTTTATATTTTTGCTTTATAATCATATAGTTTGTTTTTTGCATGCTCACTACTAATTTGTTGCCTTGAGATCTTCATTTATGTTGTTTCCTAATTCCTAATAAAGTGTCGTCTGCATGTATAATGTATTTTGCTCTCAAATTTTAGAATTTAATTTAATTTATAATAGCACTGGGCCTAGTATTGACCCTTGAGGTACACCGATTTTGATATTCCTCTCCTGGCTATAGATGCTGTTTAGTTTCGTTTTGATGATCATTTTGTCCAGATAATCCCTTAATAGCTGGAGTTGCTTTCCTCGTATGCCTAATTCCTCAAGACCTTCGTATAATATTTCGTTGTCCACAGTGTCAAATGCCTTTCTAAGGTCGACAAATATTGCTACTATACACTTGTTTTTATCTAAAGCTGTATTTATGTAATTCATATTGATTGTAGCTAAAGTTATATTACTTCTGCTTTGAAATCCATAATATCAAATATCAAAATAATATGTGTATCAGAATCAATCCCACAATTTTCTTATGATTTCCATACAAAACATATAAAATTAATAATAAAAATATCAATTTCATATTGTTGTCTTATCAATAGAAATTATTTATTATTTTCGTATTGTTTTGATATGTTCCCAATGTAAAAATTGAAATTCTGCAATTTTTTCTTCTGGACTTTTCTGGATTTATTATCTAGTTATTTTACTGAGAGTCGATTTAGCCAAACATCGCAATCCAGGGAGTCCTCTATTAGAAAATAATTTTTTGCCTAAATATGGCAATAATTTGATACGAAAGCATATCAATTTCATATGTTTAAGCGTAAGTCTTATATTCGATGTATTCACTTTCTGAGCTCTTTCAATATTTTTGTTTAGGAAAGGATTTAAAATTATATTATTGTTTGAATATAAAAACAATTATAGAGCCTCCAACTCTTTATAGGTACGTTTTTAACATGTTTTCGTATCACTTTTAAAGGAAATATTTTAAATTAAATTTTTTCGATATGGTTCTTTATCAGGAGTCGTTTACTTTCAATATGTTTTCTTATAAAATTAATATGCTACTTAAAAGTAATATGTTTTCATTCAATATTTGGGAAAGACACATAATTTAAAATAAACAAACAACGAAAATATTGGTTCAGCTAAAAAGATAAAACATGCACTAAAGCCTCTTTAGAAAGCCGAAAGGAATTATTAATTAATTAATTATTGCGAATTAATAATTGTAGACTAATTTTACGTTGAGCTTACGATTAATTTCTGAAATATATTGAGTCCAAGTGATTGCCCTTCATTTAAAAAGTACCATAATTACTATTAGAATTTTACTATATTTATGTTTATGTTAAACAATTATCTCTGATAGTATTTATATGTTTTTTGGGTCGTCAATTATGAATTTATTATTGTTAAAATCTAGTTGTTATACTACTATTATATTATAGCAGTTGATATTTAATTGTTTTCATGATATATTGCATATTACTTGAATTCGATACTGTTTGGCATATGAACATTGATGGATTTATATTAGAACTATTTCTATTATTCGACTTCTAATTAAAAATTGTATGTTTATGATCACTTCATTATGGTTTCAAGACTTTTAATGATAAGAATTATAATGAAAACTTGTTGCAACAAATGAAAATCGAGGTGAAAACAATATTTTCCAATAATTGAGCGTGAAATTTAATTTTAAGGAACAAATTTACTTAGCAAGGAATTGTTATCTATACTATTCATGTACCACATAGCATTTTCTGTTATAACTTTTACACAAAGTTTAAATTTATGCTTTATTTGAAGAGAAAAAATAGGATATTGGTAGTCAATCAAAAAGTAAATTTTTACAAAAAAAAAAAATAAAAACCAACTTTGGCTATTTAAAAATAATATTTTTTCTTACCTTAAAGAAAATGCCATTAATGGACAATATACAAAATTATTGATCCTTAAATATTTATCATATCTAATCAGCTATTTTTAGAGTCGGTACCAACCAAGGCAAGTTTATAGACCAAGAGAAATTTGAGTTTCGCGAAATCGCGTAATATATACACAAAGAGGTGGAATATTTTCTTCAAATTTAAATGGAACCACCTCCAAAATATAGCCTATTTAATAAAATTAGGATCATTAAAATTTGTTCACAATCGGCGAAGATATCGCATAACATACACACAAATATTAAAAAAAATAATATTATAATAATAATACATTCAAATTGAAAACCTCCTCCTTTTTTTTTTTTTTTTAAGTCCATTAAAAAAGAAATGAATGCATTAAATGCATTTATGTTTAGTCGAATTTGAAACATAAAAATTAAAAAAGAAATGAAGCCTTAATCTTAATATAGGATGACTGAAATTCCTAAACTACTTATAAAAATTGTTAGACTAAACTATTGAGAGAGTTTTTAAAACAATTAGAACAAAACATCTTATGTACTATAAAGGAAAAAATTTAAATAGGTCTTTTTGCTTGATCTTATTGGGTCTTAAACGCGAAAAATGCGTTAAACATCCAATTTTCTTGTGGATGTAAATGTAAATAAATGTTTTGTTTCTATTACATGAATTTATTTTGCTTCTTTATAAATAAATGATTCCATCTATTCTTTGGAAGTAAATATATCTAAAAATAAAAATTTCCTAAATACCTTATCTCTCTAGTCCAAAATTATTACAATGATAATTATTTTAAAGTCTATATAAGATCGCATAGTGCTAAAGCATGTAAAATCGTAGCTGGGGTTCCCCAAGGTTCAGTACTCGGGCCCAATATTATAAATATATCAATTTTTGGAGATAATACTATTATACACGGATAGGTCTAAATGGACGATTAAACTATTCTATTTATATTTATTTTAGTCTATCAATTACATATGAATTTCACAGGCTAGAAACAAGAGTTATATTAGTAATAATTACCTCATACCTTTAAAATTTCCAAATAAACTAATCTACTTTTATATTCTACTCTAGAAATTGTGAAATGTATGTGGACATTCAAAAAATTCATCTTGTCATAATTTCACATAATCCATAATTTAATTTGTTCGAAGTGAGAGAATAATAAACAAATTTCTTGATATTCGAATTTAATTTATAACACAAAAATCTGGCAAAAGCCTTTTACACTGTTTCCATTATAATGTCTTGTATAGCATAGACGGGATTCCACATAATAGCAGCATATTCAATAATTGATATCACAAAAGATGTATAAAAGTTTTTAAACAAGAAATTCTAGAAAATTTAATAAAGCCAAGTGATTTATTTGCTTTAAGGGGTTACATGGTTCTTAAAGGTATAAAAAAAACGACTTCTTTAAAAAATTTTATTTCAAAAACGAAAAATCTTTTTTATTTAAAATTTAAACATATGAAAGTAAAGTACTTAAAGTACTTGTAAAAAAATTTTCACCCAAAAATATTGAAAATTTTCCATTCTCCAGCCGTTTTTCGCCGTCAACCTTTTTTTTTGCGGTGGACACGATTTCTCGAAAATAAATTGACCGATTTGGTTGAAACTTTGCACAGTTATTCTTTATAGTATTAACGAAGGAATTTTCATTCGGTCAAGTCGTTCTTGTTTTATACGAAAAAGACCTTTTAAAAATGATGAGAATCGGAAAAACGCATAAAAATTTGAGACGAAAGTTGATTCAAACTTATGTCAAAATGTCAAATTTCATTTTTTTTCAATTCCTTCGTTCAATCACGAGCCAAGGGCATAAATTACAAGAAAATTTTTGAATTTTTGATTTCAGATGAATCCACACCGAAATATCATGTCCACCGCAAAAAAAAAAAGGTTGACGGCGAAAAACGGCTGGAAAATGGAAAATGTTCAATATTTTTGGCTGACAATTTTTTTACAAGTACTTTAAGTACTTTACTTTCATATGTTTAAATTTTAAATAAAAAAGATTTTTCGTTTTTGAAATAAAATTTTTTAAAGAAGTCGTTTTTTTATATCTTTAAGACCCATGTAACCCCTTAAGTATGACATTATCAATATATTTAGAGAAAGAAATCTTCCTATCTAAAATAATAATATCACTAACCTATTCTAGCACCTCACCATTTAAGTAGTTAAATAAAATGCTAGTTGTCAAAAGACAAAAACAAATGGTACGGCACTTAGATATGTTCAATTGAATTTTATTAATATTACACCAACAGATTAACCTACCTAAAACCTAAGTTTCAAGTCATCAGCATCTGTAAGACAGCTTGCATGCAAAAAACAATTAATAAATTCATTGATAAACAGAGAAAATACAATGGGACCAAAATAACTACCCTGAGGCACACCCAAACTAACAGCAATTATTCTAGAATGGACATTTTCTATTAGGACAATTTATTTTCTGTTTGTTAAGTACGAACATATTAATTGAAGAAGATTCTAATAAATTCCCATATGGTGAAAATTATGCATTAAACTAGATATGTTTACTTTGTCAAAGGCTTTCGAAAATTCAGTTCAAATCGCATCAACTTGAAATCCTTTTTCTATTAGACAAAACGTTGCTATTTACCATTAAAATATCGTAAAATCGAGTAACTTTAGACAAAACTAATTGTATATAATAATGTGGTTTTTTCAAACTATACGATAAATAAATATATAGAGCTTCCATTTGGTACAATTATGCAACCACACATAAGACAAAATTTTATATTGTCCAAAATAAGCTCCTTAAAATTATTACAAAATTTACCATAGCAAGAAATTTTATAAATATGTATATATTAATAATAATAGTAATCTTAGATCAGTTAGTGTAGTATAGCGTAAATAGGATAAATTATGTTCAAAGAGCTTTTGTACAAGTTTTCCCTCATAATGTAATTTCAATATGTAAATAAAAAAATACTTCCTTAATTAAAATATTTAAGGTATACAGAAAATCTGAAATCTTTAAGCTTCAATATCTACTATTATATATTTACGTACTCTATTGAGAATAGTATTATATTAAAAATTTCCCTGAGTTTTTTTCTACTATTCATTAAAATCTTGCCTTTTAAATAGCAAATATATACTACTGTGTTCAAAAAGTAAAGCCAATTTGTTTATAACTTTGAACATTTTTATTTATTCTTCCAAATCTATATCATCCCCTTCAAAGTAGTCCCCGCTCGATACAATACACTTATGCCAGCGATTTTTCCAATCCTCGAAACACTTCTGAAACTTGATAATTGGAATGGCCTTCAGTTCCTTCTTCGATTTTTCTTTTATCTCATCAGTCGATTCGAAATGGTATCCCCGAAGTGGTCTTTTGAGCTTAGAGAATAGCCAGAAGTCACATGGAGCTAAATCGGGCAAATACATTGGTTGTGAAACGACATGCATCGAATTTTTTATGAAAACGGCTCGAAGAACCAATGCATTGCAATGCAAGAAATTGCGTGTTTTTGGAACCAATCGAGATGTGACTCTTCTCAAGAACAAATGTTCTTTCAAAATGGTTTGGACATATCCAAATGAAATGTTTACAGTATCAGCAAGGTCTCTAATTTTCAACCGACGATTTTTGAGCACTTTGATATCATTGACATATTCATTGATTGAAGTTGATCGTCGTCCGGAACGCTTTTTGTCTTCAACGATTTTTCTACTTTCTTTGAACTGTTTATACCACTTGTAAACATTTCTTTCAGACAAAACCTGCCGAAGGTCTTCTGCAACATTCTAAACGTTTCTGCAGCAGAAATTTCATTCCGCAAACAAAATTTAATGCAACTTCTTTGCTCAATACAATCACACATTGCAAAAATCGAAAAAATCCCTTTTAGTTGCTCAGAAAACACAACGAAACTAACCAAACAAATGATGTACTGGCGTGAAATTATACACAGATATGAGTGACAGCGCTGCCAACCTAAAAACAAGAAGATTTGCTCGAATCGATATACACGATATATAATTTAAATTCAAAATTGGCTTTACTTTTTGATCACAGTAGTACATGCTTAACTAAAAAATGTTCTATGATTAATATCTCATCACATTCAAAAGCCCCAAAACGAGCATTTTTTTCAGTCGTTCTTTAACACTTGAAATTATAAAATCAAATTTAATTTCTTTACATTCGTAATTGTTGATTAAAACATTACATATATATTATATAACATATATTCTATAATTTTAATTTTAAAGTCAATTCCATTCCTTTAGACAATACTAAAATCAGTCATTCACAACAGAAGAAATTAGCAATGAATTGCAATCGCCAGGAAAATCGCAATAGTTATAATTATGTTTATAAAACTATAACTTTTACACTTACGTATAAAAATTACGATTAAAATCCTAATATCGAAAAGTATGTCATCATAAAATGTTTTGCCCAAAAACCTCTATCAATCAGATTACGATGAAATGAAACCGTCCGAAAATGCTCAAAATTCATGTGATTTAATTGCTTAAAAGATACAACAGCGACTAATCCCCGATATAATAAATAAAATAAATAAACAAAAGACAAACAGACAGTCAGACAAGGGATACAATTTTTGGGTATATACGATGAAGAGCCAAACACAAGAAATCGATCAAAAAATCTATTGACAATACCTAAAAAATAAAAAATGAAAATATAAAGTTACCTGAACCGCACCAAAATTGTTTTTGATATTTAATACCTATTTTATATTTATATATATATATATTTTTTTTTTATTATTTCCCCGAATGGGAATATTTACCCTCGATCAATTAATCGCGGCATCTTGTAATTCTGTCAAAACGTCTAATAGCTTTCGATGTCACGAATATTGCGCGAGATTTTGTGTCGGCAAAAACCTTTTTTATGTATTTTGTTCCTATCCTTTTTATTATATTTTGTTGTTTTATTTTATTATTAAAGCTAGCTTAAAAGGTAACTTGAGACTCCGACAGCAGGTCAAGAATATGATTATCAATAAAATAAAAGAGCGGAAGATTGCCTTTCGGCGTGATGAGTTGTGATGGTCAATTTGTATATGTATACCTAGTTTAATAAAAGTAAAGTGAATTTTGAAAGTTTTATTGTTTTTTCTATTTATATTGTTTATTTTAATTTTAAAATAGACCCATCTCCGTCCGTTGTCGGTGACTGTTTCACGTCAATTCTCATTGGAGCACCTCTCAAAAGTGCAGAAAGCGCACTGATTTATTAAAATGTCGTAAGATAGTATGTTATATATATGAAAAATAAAATGCTTCATTGCCTTCTCTATTAAATTGCATCCTCTAAGTAAATTGAAGCGTAAAAAATATATAAAATAAAAATAAGGAAAACAAAAATAAACGTAACTTATTGAATAAGGGATGTTGTGTGGCATAAGGCCCCGTCTTGATGAAATCTTTTTTTTTCTTTGACCAACTCAATCGCGTCTCATGGAGGGGGAGAAGAGAGGAAACAGCTAACGATGGGGGTTTCGGTGTCAGGCAACGATGACGTCGAGGACGACGATAACTGAGGGCCCAACCACCCAGATCTCCTCGGACCAGTATTGTGCTTCGCTAGAATAATTTCCAATCGACCGATTAATGTGGTGTGGCATTCTTCAAAAAGTGTCAACACGAATTAGTGAACGGCTCAACTGTGCACAAACTGGTGGCGGTGGCGGCGGCGGCGGCGGCTAGAGGAGCGCCCTCTCTCCCAAGTGGCCGAAACGAACGCCTTTTCACCTCGACAACGACGACGGTGACAGCAGCGGCGGCAGCGGCTGCGGCTGTCTCTGGCTCTCCCTGAGCTCCTCCACCCTCTTGTTCGTGAACAGAAAAGTCCAGAGAAGTGGTATATATAGGGTATAGAAGTGGAGGCACTATAGAGGAAAGGGCAGTGCTAGCCAATTTCTAGGGTCGGACAGGGAACCCTATCAACAAAAATAATACGAAAAACCAAAAAAAGGGAGAGGTTGTGGGATATTTAAATCGTAATTTTTTTTCATTAAATATTGATTTGTTTCTCGAAAATAAATTAATAAGAATAAAGAAGAATAAAAGACGAAAAATAAAACTTACATCACCTTGTTGTAAGAGGAAGAGGAAACAAATGAAATTAAGTCAAAATATAAAATGATAAACCACAAAAACCACAATCATTTGTCAACATATCGAGCAATAAATTGAAAGTTATTCGATTTTCTTTTATATTTATTTTTTGGTACTCATTTCATTTTTATTATTTTAACATCGATCTCTTCTACCAAAGTATTTAAAAAGGTACTGAGAAAATATTAATAATTTTTCTGCATCACGTATAAAATTTGAATAAAGAATAGGGCGTAAATTTAATAGAATAAAAATATTTAAGCACTTTAAACTTCGATTAGATTACAACATACAGATTCTATAATAATAAAAATCTATTACTAAGACAAGATATCATTTAGTTAATTTTCAAAACTACATTATTTAATGAAATACTTGCAAAATCCATTTAAATAATAAAATCAACTTTCCTCAGTTGTTTTTTGACGCGAATGCTTTTAATATATTTGGTGCCATTTATTGCAAATGCATTAAAAGTTTTGAATGAAATAAAAACGATAGCATCAAATTATATTACTCTAAGGTATATTGTACAATTAATACATATAAATAAATATGTTTTCAAAATGTTTGCCTGATTTCCTGTCTGATTGTGCGAATTAATCTCAGGAACGGCTAAACCGATTTCAGTAGGATTTTCACTGAAATGTAGTGCATTTTATCAGTCACGATTTAGACTAATAATAATAAATAATTAATATAAATAATAATTAAGGAAAACAGACGTTTCAAAAATGTTTTTTTTTTTTTGTATGATATTAAACAAATATCCAAAAATATATGAATTCATTGTGTTCTGTGCTGGAAACTTGCTGTTGGTTTCATTCCGATTCTGATATAAATATATACATACTACTGTGATCAAAAAGTAAAGCCAATTTTTTTATAACTTTAAAAATTTTTATTTATTCTTCCAAATCTATATCATTCCCTTCAAAGTAGTCCTCGCCCGATACAATACACCTATGCCAGCGATTTTTCCAATCCTCGAAACACCTCTGAAACTCGATGATTGGAATGGCCTTCAGTTCCTTCTTAGATTTTTCTTTTATCTCATCAGTCCATTCAAAACGGTGTCCCCGAAGCGGTATTTTTTTTGAGCTTAGAGAATAGCCAGAAGTAACATGGAGCTAAATCGGACAAATACGGTGGTTGTGCAACGACATGCATCGAAAAAGTCTCGAAAAACCAATGCAGTGCAGTGCAAGAAATTGAGTGGTTTTGGAACCAATCGGGATGTGACTCTTCTCAAGCACAAATGTTCTTTCAAAATGGTTTGGACCGATCCAACGATTTTCTCTACCTTGTTTGAACTGTTTGTACCACTTGCAAACATTTCTTTCAGACAAAACCTGATCGCCGAAGGTCTTCTGCAACATTATAATCGTTTCTGCAGCAGAAATTTCTTTCTGCAAACAAAATTTAATGCAACTTCTTTGCTTAATAAAATCACACATTGTAAAAATCGAAAAATCGACTTTTAGTTGCTCAGAAAACATAACGAAACTAACCAAACAGATGACGTACTGGCGTGAAATTTGACACAGATATGAGTGACAGTGCTACCAACCTCAAAATAAGAAGATTTGCTCGAATCGATGTACGAGCGCAATATAAATTCAAAATTGGCTTTACTTTTTAATCACAGTAGTATATATTCAAATGTATAAATTGCATTTCTATTTATGATATTAGCTAATAAAGAAACCAGTTTTTTGAAAATTTGGAAACGTATCTACCCTCAACAACAACACAAACTCGACTCAATGATTCCTTATTAATTTTTTTATTATGATTCTAACTAACCCATGAGTTTGCTTCTAAAAAATTTTCAAAACAAAAGTTAACGTGATCCCTTCTTTTTCGATGCATTTTAAAACAATTTGTCTGTTGTTTTTTTTTTTTTAACTTTTATTAACTCTTTATTATTTTAATCATCATTTTTAAGATAAATCTTGCAATTTCGCATATAAATTATGGATTTGTAAGTGATTGGGATTTTAATACATATTGAAAAATTTAAAATCTTAAACTGAAATTTTTTTAAAGTAATTTTTGACTCAAAAGTAACAATTTGATTTTAATAAATACTCATGGGAAATTTCAATTCAAGGGATAATTTCCTTATATTGTTGATAGACGATAAAAAAGCTATTATTAAACTACTATTCTACATTTTATTTAGTTTTATTCACTTTTTCAACCACTATCAAAATTTAGAATTTTTAGACTTAGTACGTTTTGGATTGAATTTTATGTATAATGCTGTGGAAAATAGCTCAATAAAATTTATAGGGTACATAGTCAATGAAATGAAGTTTTTTTTTTTCGAAATAGTACGGACTATGGAATCAAATATTTTTTTTTATTAGACAGGCCCAACATTAAACTGAAACTTAAATTGGAAAAATTATTCAAGTCATTATGACCTAAAAATGTCCTTGTTTGGTCAATTTTATATTAAACTTAGCGTTAAAAGAGAGAGTGGGTTTTGTATGATTAAATTTAATAAAAATATCATTTTCCCTGAGTGTAGATTGGCTTCTTTAAATATAAACCCATACCTCAATTTACACTGTAGCTACAATATTAAAAAGAAAGGAGAATACGCCTCAAATAAGCTTTAAACCGCGTAAATCGAATCAGAGAATATAGAGAGAAGTTATAGATACGCTCATAATGGAAACTGATTTAAATTGAAGCTCTTGTATTAATATAAAACATTCAAAGATTCTAATTTTTTATGTTACACGCTATTTCAATTAATTTATTATAAAATTAAAAGCAAAAAAATATGAATTAGTATAATAAAAACCGTGTAAGAGCGGAAACGTCTGAATCAAATACCGTGCAAATCGGTAGCTTCGTTATCTGAACTAATTTGGTCTTATCGTTTTAACTAGATATATGAAATTTGAATAAGAAAATGATTCCATAATTTTTAAATAGTCTTATTTAAGAAGTGTACTTCCGGTTTGGATTTGAATTTATTTTTTTTAATAACTTATACCTTGTGTATCATTTCGTACATCTTTATTATAATTAGATGAATCCACTTGCCCGGAAACTGATCTTAAAACTACTAAAAAATACTAAATTAAATTATAAATGTAACCTTTTTTAGCTTTTAATTTTCTTATCTTATTTTATATATTTTTCAATTTCTTGTTTTTTATTTTCCGCTCCAACTAAACTCAGGTCACAGTGGAGTAAATCAACTGGGCGGCGTTTTTGTGGGTGGTCGGCCCCTTCCCGATTCGACGAGGCAAAAAATCGTCGAATTAGCTCACTCAGGTGCACGTCCCTGTGATATTTCCCGGATACTTCAAGTATCAAACGGATGTGTTAGTAAAATTTTGGGAAGGTAAGTCGTTTTCTAAACATACCCTTTTATTTTATTTTTTTTTTTTATCTTTTTTTACGTTTCTCCAAATGCAGGTCAACATACCCTTTAAATTAAAATTTTAGTTACATTTCAGTGATTTTTCAACTCGAGATATGTTTGAATTTTAATTTTAATTCTAAAAAAGTATCTCATAAATCGGCTTTCATTTGAACTGATGATAAAGGTTTTTATTTCAATATAGAATATGAATATGGAGGTAACGTGTGAAACTTGTTCGCAACAACTAACATTTAAGCAATGTAAAATAATCTCAGGAGTTCCCCAAGGATCTGTGCTAGGGCCCACACTCTTTAGTCTATTAGTGTGGTTTATCTACCTTAACGAGTAATCTTACAGAGTTGAAATTGGATGGAGTGATCGTGTAAAATATCTGAGATGATTTTATTAATTTTTATATTCGTCTAATGTAATTTCAGTGTCAGAAATGTAGAATTACAATATTTAAAAGTAACATTTAAGAACATAACTATTAAGAACGATTTTTAACTTCCTCTAGCACTATCCCACAAATTACAGACTATAGTTTTAGCGAAGATAGACTAAGAATTTAAGATTTATTCAAAATTTTTGAGAGTTTTCCTCGAAATATAATATTTAATTATAAATCTATTTCGTAATCTAAATTAAAATATGTTAAAATAATGAAATAAATGACGATGATAATCTTCTAGGCAAATGTTAGGATTCAATATTTAAGATATGTATTAGGTAGTAGTAATAGTAGAAGGGACTTGGGATTTTTGGATATTTATAAAATCATATACAGTCATTTATTCTATGTGACCGTATGATTTAATATGATTCTTGTATAAGTTTAATATGAAAAAATATATAAATATAAGAATCCTCTGTAACATTCATGCAAATTTCGTATGTAATATGAACTTATCCAAAATATATCAAATGTTCAATCTTTAGACACAAAAACAATGAAATGCTCCATGATTTAACCTCAAAATTTACTGATGACAACTATGATATGTCAATGTTCTATAGTTGAAAATGAAAGCCGGTTTTGAGATACCTGTCATCAATTTACGTCAGTCAAAATTGCTATTTTGTTCCAGAGACAAGCACGCATTATTGAATAGTTTTAAAGGGATAAAGGCGTTTAACAGCCGGAAAATTTTGAATAATACCATAAAATATCATAGTAACATTTGAAATAAGCTCATTTAAGAGAAATTAATCAATTTTTTGATCAGACGCTTATTTATTATTTCGAGTTGAGAAATTTTCTATTGTAAATCATTGAATTTAAAAGTTATAAAATGTTTACTATTTAATTTATTTCCAGATATTATGAGACTGGTAGTATACGGCCGAGAGCAATTGGCGGATCAAAACCTCGTGTTGCAACTGCCGAAGTTGTTAGTAAAATTTCCCAATATAAACGCGAATGTCCCAGTATTTTTGCGTGGGAAATTCGAGATCGATTGCTTCAGGATGGAATTTGTTCGAATGATAATATCCCTAGTGTGAGTCATAGATTTTATAGTAGAAAAATTTATAAAATTAAATACCTGTTCCCATTACAACATTTTTGTAATTCCTGCAGGGTGGTTTGCGACAACTTGCAATATCGTAAAATTAAAAAACGACATGAGAGGTTTAAAAATGACTTATCTATATATATATTTCAACCTTTTTTATTTATTTGGAACTAATATATACAAGATTATCAATAATTCATTTATGTAATTTACTTTTAACTATAAAGAACTAGAAGAGTACTATGAGAAAGTTATTAAAATCATATAATGTTTATGTAGACAAATTTAGAGCTCGACCATTCTAGAAAATCTAAAAATAAAATATTAGGAATTATCAAATATCGTATTTGATATATTACTACAATCAAACCTCCTACAACGCTGTACTAGTATAACGCATTTTTCGTACAAGAATATTCCAATGAAATAAATGGCTTAACAAGTTTATCTATGACATTACTTTTTCGATATATTATATTTTGGCGGTTACAATTATAAGAAAAATATTTTATAGCCTACACCTCTGGCAAATGTACTACCATTACAATTACAATTACCAGCAACAAGTAATGCAAGCAAGACAAGTTTTACTAGAACCATTATCAATACTGGTACTATACAAAATTTAATTACCATTACCAAGTACATTACCTTGCATTACTCAGCATTATCTGGCATTACTTATACAAATACAGAATAATGCTAAGTAATGCTGAGTATTTTCCAAGTAATGAGAATTTTATTTGGAATTTTTTTCCGTAACTTAATGTAGTGTATTAAGATTAGGGAATTTATATTATATAAAATATACATATTTGTAAAAGTGGCACTCGTTCATATTAGAGAATGTCCGCGGAACCGTTGAGGCTGGCGAACCAAAAAATATGAATTTGTCAAATATCAAAAAAAAAAACCCCCAGGCTTAATCTTAGCTATATCAGTATCGAAGATTTTGGGACTAACATATAATTGATAGAATAATTAGCTTTTGAGATATGTAGAGCGTTCCACACAGGTGGATTTTCTTAAATTTTTGGTCAACTTATCGATTGATTTAAACGTTTAAAAAGTTGAAGGAACCGAGAAAAAAACATGATTAAACACATCTGCTATATTTTGAGTTTTAATAAATTATCTAGAATAGTGTTCAGGAGATTTTAGACTACGATCTTTTCTTAAAGTCATCTTAAGGGCGAACAAAAGTTCACTACTGGATTTTTCCATACGTAAGCTAACAGTTTTTCTCTCTCAGAAAATTTTTTAGAAGGTCTTCCAGCAACTTGTTTTGGAATATTTGTTTTTTAACAATAAAACAAAGACCCTTATTGAGCCAAGTAGATTCCTTTTTATTAAAATAGACATTGTTTCTTTTTGCAGAACACCATTTCTGTTTATATTCGAATTTAAACTTCGATAGTAATTGCTTGTAGCCATCTATGGTATTAAATCATCCTCAATACTTAAAACATTTTTTACTTTAATGACAAGATTTTCGAATTGTTCATTGCTATATATTATTTAATTAGTAGGAGAGTAGCACATATTAGCAACTAATATTAACACAGATATTAAGCTAAGATATGTAACTTTATTATAAACTTGACAAAGTAGTCTGATTCTAATGAATTTATAACTTTATAGCGCAAAAAGATCAATTCGAATTTAAAATTTAACTTATAAATTAGTTTTATTCTGGTTTTTATTAGGTGGTCGCATTAAAAGTCGCTGTTTTTTATGTGTTTTGAACGTTTGTTCCTATGATAAAAACTGTAATGATTTTAATCAAAATATGCCTTCGGCAAGTTGGGCAAAGGAAATTTACTCGTAGTCTTTTGAGTAGATTTAATATATCCTTTTCTTCCTACTCGGATAGACTTTCTATTCTTAAACTTCCACCTCTTGCTAATAGAAGACTCTATCTCGCGCTCTA
Organism: Dysmachus trigonus; assembly: GCA_949715965.1. NCBI lineage: Eukaryota > Metazoa > Arthropoda > Insecta > Diptera > Asilidae > Dysmachus > Dysmachus trigonus. Next base: position 3,851,782 of record OX454324.1, read on the forward strand.
TCGTATATACAACGGATTACTCAAAACATCACCATTCGATGAATTGAGCCTAAGGGTGCCTATATTCAATAGCAGGAACAATAATATTCTCATGCCACCCAGAGCCTTGCTAGAAGTACAGTGCTGTGCAAAACATTTGCAACTGAAACTCCAATTTTCTATGTCTTACTACAACAAACCTTAAATTCTTAAAAACAAAAAAGCTAATACAGTATTTTATTCTTTATTATATCTAATTTAAGAATATTAAAAAACTAAAGGTAGCTATTCAATAAAAAAAGAGAAATATTCGTTTTTTCATACTAAGATACAAAACTGACTGTGCAAAACATTTGCAACTAATTGACATTAACCCCCCCTCATATTCTTCTTAACCAGTTGCCATAGCTTTTCTATGGGGTTGAGATTTGGGGACTGTGCGAGCCATTTCAAAACTTCAATGTTTTGCTGCGAAAACAAAGCCTGAAGAAGTCTAGAGGTGTGCTTGGGATCATTGTCCTGTTCGAAGCGCCAGTGCAGCAGTATTTCTTCCTCTGCGTAAGGGAGCATAACATTTTCCATAATGTTTTTGTAGTCCTCCGCTTTCATTATCAGTGGTATTTCATAAATAGGTCCCACGCCCTGAGCTGATAAACACCCCCAGACCATTGTATTACGACTTCCATGATTCATAGTTTATCGCGGATTTAGTCGTTTGTTCGTCGGTTGTCCTACTTTTTGCCCTCCATCTAGCCCCACTAAGTTAAACTTAAAGTTAAACACTCATCCGAAAAAAGGACAGTTCTCCATTTTTCTAGGGGCCATTCTAAATGACTTTGAGCAAAGACAAGTCGAGCTCAGCCATTTTTTTCGGAAAGTAGTGGCTTTTTCGCTGGCCTGTATGTCTTAAGATCGATTTCTATGGCTCGTCTTCTTACTGTCGAAGGATCCACATCCAGGTTTTATTCGTTTTTTACCTAAGTACCTTGAACTGAGGAAAGGCCGAGATTTACTTAAAATTTAAATTCTACGATCAGCCTTTGTCGTTTTCCTTGGTCTACCACCCTTTATGAATATTTTCAATACTCCCAGTCTTTTTAAAACTGCATATAATTCTGGATATGGTGGATTTAGCTATTTTATTCGGTTTTTTATTTCGTTGTAAAATTAATTACTCACATTTTACGAACTTTTAGTTTAATTGCGTTTAAAGGAAAAAAAAATATTTTAATAATACACTTCCGCGCATGGACCTGACCGACAGACTGGATTTTATATGCCCTGCAGTAGTTGGATAGGAATAGAAAATCATTATTATTTTTTATTAACTATAGATGGAATAGAAAATAACAGTTAACTAACAAAGTACTGCCAATTCTCATTTATTCCGAGAAAAGTATTTGTTGATATATAAAGTTGCAAATGTTTTGCACAGGCAAAATTGTTACGTTGAATAAAAAAATGGATATTGCTCCCTTATTATGGGATATTACATTCTGCTATTGTTATATCTGGAAACTAGACATAATAAAGAATAATACACTGTACAACTTTTTTTGGTATCAGTGGTTTAGGAAATTTTATAATGATCTGTAATAAACTATGATTTTAGTTGCAAATGTTTTGCACAGCACTGTATACTTCAATGCTCCAATGGTGCGCCTTCAAAGAAACCATGACAGACACCAAGTTGGTCCTCTGAACTGTCATTTTAGCAGATTAAAAGAGATTGTGCTTGAAATGTTAAACAATTAGTCAGTTTTCATTTAAATTTGTATACCTTTCTTTGTCAGCTATTGTATAATTGGAAATTTTAATTTCTGTACAAAGCTTACTATAAATAAATAAATAAATAAAGTACGGTAATGCTGAAGTATTAATACCATTACTTGATAATGATAATTAATTTTTTTTTTTGTGTACCAATACTAGTAATGGTACTGGTAATTTGTTTTCCTTACATTACTTGTAATAGTACTGAGTAATGGTAATGCACTCCAAGAATAATGCATTATTTTACAGCTTTGATTATAGCGTGATTCTTTTAATTACGTGTATATTTAGTAATAACACTGGTCAACACCAAATTTTTACCGGACAAGTACTAAATAATTTATATACGATATTTTCCGTAGATTATGAATTCGTAAATGAAAATTAAAATCCTCAATCAACTCCAGTTTTCAAGGAATGGTTGAGTGAAAAAGTTAAAGGACCTTATTTTGAAAAATCATTGAAATATAAGGGATTATTATAAAAGTTTATAACGCGGCAAAAATCAAAGTTGGAACCTTGAGCTATTATCTCAAAATACGAAAGGTCTTAAAAATGTTCGAAATATGTCTTGAAATTCAAATTGTTGACCATATCGATTACTTCCTACAATAGATGTTGAATGAAGAGATACCTATAATAGATACGTGCTTATGAAAGTCTTTTTCACTAGAATCTTTATAGGAAAAGCTATAGAAATTATTGATATCTAATATTTTCTAGGTTAAAATTCAGGCTTAGATTTGAGCCATATTAAAAGTTATTTTATTGATGATTTTTCAAAAATTCTAAAAACGCGATATTTTGAATTTTCCACTCTATTTTTTTCTCGAAAACGAGAGCTGATTGAGAATTTTTACTTAAGATACTATTACCGTATAGAATTTTCAAAGAATCGATTTTATGGTTTTTACATTTTTCGGATCCTTAGACCTCCAAAAAAACCTCCTAAAATACTTTAAAGAACTTCGAAATTTTTCAAACTGCGGACAGTTAATGTCCAGATTGGCTGAACCAATTTTAATAAATCTTAGCGCGTTTGGTGTTTATTAACCTGTCCTGTAGGGTAATTTACCACAATTTGGAAAAAAACGAAAACAACAAAAAATTTACAAGGAAAAAAACTATGAAAAAGACATCGTTTTTCACACTTTTTTTCAAACATCATATATTTTTATCTATTTTATAGATTTTTCAATAATGGTGGTAAGTTATCCTGTACAAAATCTGCCTCTTTAAGAAACTCTTTGAATTTTTTGTTTCAGACTTAGCAATCCTGAGATTAACTGTCCGCAATGGGACAAGCATTTTTGGAGCAGTCAAATTTGGCGTCTTCTGCTTAATTAGGAAAAAAAATTAAAATTTTTTTATATTCTCAAAAAATTAAATAATGTTTTGGAAAAAGTTAGCCTTCTAGACGGTAATAGTACCATAAAAATTCGTAATATACGGAAAAAATCCTATAGAAATGATCTGATACTCGTTCGGAAACAGAAAGAAACATTACATTTGTTGACCAGTGTAATTCTAAATTTATTCCTTAATCAATTGATATTAATAATTTCAATTTTTATCATATACTTTCGGAGATGAGATGACCGTTTAAAATTTAAGAGGACTTTGCGTTTCATTTAAAAAAAAAAAAAAGAACGGAATTCTATTCACAAGACTAAATACTAGTAACTAAACCTTAATAAAACATTTTATTTTTAATATTTTTATCATTTTATAAACATTTTTCTGAAAAATCAAAAAAGAAAACATTTTTTTGTGGGTTAAACTACCCGTGTATTAAAAATAGGGGTATGGTAAATAATATTTTTAAAGATTTAGTTACTAGCATTTTTTATAACGAATCGAATGTATTTTGAATTATAGAAATCCGTTGAGTACTTTTCGAGTTATAGATGCAGGCAATTTAAAAAATGTAGTTTCGAGAAAAACGCGTTTAAAGTTTTTGTTATATCATTTTTGCATATAAAAGGCGAAGAGGTATCGTTACAAATATAGATATAACTTGTTCTCGTGTACGAATTTCTTAAAACGGTTTTAGGACAGTATTTCAGAGTGATGTTAAAGAACACTTTTATGTAAAAAAAAAAAAAATTTTTTTTTAAAAATTAAATGAAAGGTCACTTAACCTAATTTCGTTAAGAGTAAAATATTTTTGAATATGTCGTTTTGGAGGCATTTAAATATAAATAAATTGATTTAAGTTAAAATAAATATCTTAACAAAGAAGAAAATAATAGAAATAATAATTAAAATGAAAAAAAAATCTGAATTAGCCGGTCGGACACAAAAAGAGCGACGAACATTCAAATGGCATGAAGGGGAGGGAAACAAAATTCCCGCCGCCACATGATGGGCCCTCAGCCAACAACCTTTTCTGGCACCTTTTTTCCTTTTATTTTCCCTTTTTCCTGCCCAACTCTCTACCGGTTACGTCCCCGAAAGAATGAAATCTTTCTTACTCGATATGAGTTTTTTTTTTTTTTTTTTTTTCTTGATTGTATTGACGTTTACCAGCGTGTAATAGGGTCCGTGTACCGTATTCGGTACACGCGCTAAACGTCATTGTATAAGTGCTAGGCGTTTATTATTCGTTCGTGATCATTATATAATAACGGCCGGAGCGGAGCGGAGCGGAAAAAGATTCTCCACCCCTCCGAAGATAAGACTGTCCTTCTTTTATATTATCCTTTTTTTTTTCTTTTTTGTGTTCCCGTCGGAGGTTTTTCCCTTCGCACATTTTTATATTCGAACTGAACTGTGGCGGCGGCGGCGGCGGCAGAGAGAAAATTCCGACCCTCTTACGACACACTACTTGGGGATTCCCCCTGAGTACGCAAGGGTATTTTCAGCAAAATGTCCTCAAGGGGTGGTAGTGGCGCGGCAGATTTTGTTGCTGTTGCTGCTGCTGCTGTTGTGATTTCTTAAATACACTTTGCGTTCAAGTCCCCCACCTCGTCCCCCTTCTACCCTACAGAGCCCTATTTCCGCTAACTAAGTGTGTAAACTGTCTTTGGATGTGACAAAAATTCCTTTTTTTTTTTTTTTTTGTTGGGTGTGCTTCCTTCGCTTTTTGGGTTGATTTGCTGGGCTATTGTTAACAGTTATTCTAGGGTGGGGTAGCGTCCCCCCAGTCAGTCAGAGTCAGACCGCCCTCAAGCTCATTCCTCCTCGATTAGGATATTCACCCATAATTTTACTGCCGCCACCTTGGTTCCTTAGACCAACCCTCACACCCCCACACCGAGAGAAGTTATATATTTTTTTTTTGTGTGACTTGAAAATATACACTTCGGGGTTTTTGGGGGTTAACTTTTGTTCATTGAAAGAGAACATTTTCTTTTTGTCCGCGCCGCCGAAGGCTTTTACCTTTATTGGCCGCGGATTTTAATGTTTTCTAGGGCTCTTCCTCCTCTAGCCCCTCTAGCATCCTATAGCGCCCTCTAGCTACCCCCTCGCTCTAATGCTAAAATCTCAGCTTGAAGGTGGGCTACGGGGGGACTGCGATTAGAAGCTGCTGCTGATTGCTTTCTTCTACCACCTCCTTCTTTTTTTTTATATATATTTTTTTTTTTTTTTTTTTTTTTTTTTTGTAGGTTATGTGTTGACGCCCACGTCTTTGTTACGTGTCATGGAGAAAAATTAAGGGCGAGGGGGTGGAGGGTTTACGCGTATTATTCAAATTTTTTGACACTACATTCGAACAAAAAAGAAAGAACAGCAGCTGCGATGAAAAGTGTAATTACTTTCTTTTTCTGAGGTAGGCATTAAATACATAAAAATTAGGTTCGTTTTATTTATTTTATCGTGAAAAACGTGAAAAATATTTAATACACTATAGATAGGTTCGTCAGAAAGCTACCCAGCAAACAATATTTTTCTTATAAAGCCCTTCAATAGTAGTTTCAGGCTTTTCTTCTTTCAGGTGATCCTATATATAATTGTAATATACTTATTAATTTGTATAAAACCGTTTTGAAAAGTACGTGTGAAGTGAGTGGCACAATATTATTACTTTGAAATATGGTCTCTTTGTGAATTTCAAAAACTGCTTGGATGATTTCATGGTAGGAATTTACTTTAAAAAAATTCAATCTTAAAAAAGAGGTAAAAATATTGAAAAATTCTGAAAAAAAACAGTTTTTCGATATTTTGACCCTGTTACAACACATATAAAAATCTGAAAAAATCCATGGAGCTTGACATCCAGAAAATATTATTTTTTTTTTCGGCGTTACTATTGTTTTAGTTTTTTCTTAATTGAATTTAAAAAATGTCAACGTTTATAAAAATTTAAATTTCCCGCCAAAAAATTTCGAAAAAAATATCATATTGTAGCTGACAAAAAACCCTACAAAGTGAAGGAAAAAATAAGTTTTTACGTCCACAAGAAGTCGAGATATCGCCAAAACACTGAAAATCATGTTTTAATTTTTTTTTTGAGGTTATGTGCGAGTCTATGGGTCTGAAAATTTCAGCAAAGATGTACTTTTTCATGTACTATATAAGGGTATTTTTTGTGTTTTTCAAAAGAGCTGGGGGCACTTTTCACCTTCGTAATCGGTAAGACCTTTTCAGCAATTGAAATTTTGTATTTGGGACCATCCATCGGAGCATTTCTAATGAAAAGGATATATTTTTCTGAATAAAAATTCATTTCCAAATTAATTATGGACTGTAAACGTGCCTGTGTAGAAAAGAAATTTAAAAAAAAAATACGAATAGAAAAACTACTGTCAAGAGGTCTTATAAGAAATCAAACAAAATTCTTCTTCCCCACAATGATGTTTGTTTGTGCACTGGTTGCTCCTGGCAGCGGTATTTAAACCCAGAAAAATAATGATAATACATATAAGAAAAAATTATTAAATATGAGCAAAGGAAGATACATTTAAAATAATAAAATTAATTGTTTACTTCATTTATATTAAAGCTGCGAATATAAGAGAAGCAAATATTTCTAACAAAACAACTATGCCCGTACGCCTTGTGATGGATAGAAAATCATTTTGATCGTCCATTTTACGGCCTTTTCCAATAATTTCTGATAGTATTATTCTTTGTTAATAATAAATTTCCCAAAGAGTTATTAAAAAAAAGTCAAGCCAACGCCACACACAAATGAAAGCACCTCAGCGTAATAAGTTTCTTCTTCTTTGAACGCTGACATTTGTTTAAAACATGGGGAACCCCAGTGCTTGTCAGTCAAATGAACAGTTTCTTAAAAATGAGAACTGTCATCTGGTCTTTTGCACAAAAATTATAAAATAAAACCACCACTTTTTGATAATGTTCACTTCGAAATGCTAAAATTAAGTTCTTGTGCCCGCAAAAAGAGTTAATTCCACTTTAAATACCGTGTCTGTTAACAATTAAACTGATATTTGTCATTAACCCTGAGTTTGTACCGGATTTTATCTGGGGTAAGCCCAGGGCGCACCAGGGCGCCCCAGGTTTATCACAAAACACCGAACTGGCATTTGACGTTTAAAAACCAGTGCAGCTAGGGCGCACTCTTGTGAAGTTATTGAAGTTATTAAGATCCTTTCCTAAATTGTAAGAAATCTTTAGAGCGCAATTTTTAAAAGTATATCCTTCATGACACATTAAAATTTTCGTATTTGATTTTAAACTGAGTTTGATGAAACTATTTGGGGTAAAAAAAAATATGAAGAATATATACAAAAAATTGTTTGTACTTCTAAAGATATTTAGTAGTGAAATTTTAAAAAGTGACATTTTTCAGAAGAGATTTTGTGCATATTCCCACAAATTCTATAAATAATTTTGTTTGTTCCGAAATTTCTTAAAATACTGATTTTGAGTGGTAATTAATTGATCGGGTTTCTAGAGGCTTTTCACGTCAGAATTGAGCCATCACATCACAGTTATTTCCTAACCTAAAAAACATTTAAAAAATAGGAAAAATCCAAATAAATGTACAAGGAAAAATACAGGAATGTTTTTTTTTTCATATCCAGATGTATATTTTTATGTAAAAGAACCCCGTGAATCAAAATCCACCGTCAGAGTTGAGGTGACACGTCATGTTTTTTTCCTAATCTCAAAAAACCGGGTCAGAAGTAACGATTTCCAAAAGTCAACCGATTTACTCTAAATTTGGTTTAGGGATCGCTGATCACAAATCTAATTTTCGAAAATCATCCGATCTACGCCAAATTTGGTATGTGGGGGTTTTTTGGATCGCTGACCGAGAATCTTAAGTTTAATTTGCAGAATTAAAGATGACGAATCCAATATGGCGGACGATAATTTCGAAACCAACTGACCTGCGCCAAATTTGGTATGTGGGGGTTTTTGAATTCGCTGAGCGCGAATATACATCGAAAACCATATATCGCATGTAAAGTACAGACCAATTTTTTTATGTGTGGCTGTGTAATCATCAAGCGTTTCAGTTAATTGGTCAGTTAATTTTTTTATGTGATCGAAATAAGTGTGATATAGCTTAAGTGTCCGAAATTAGGCCAATTTACCTTAATAACATAAAATTAGAAAGCCTTTTCTGCAAGTTATATTTATTAACATCAATACTACAATTATTTAGTGGTGAATCAGTACTTTCCATTTCCAATAGCAAAATCGATATTATTTTTGTTGTATTTTGGCGGAAATTGAATGCTTGGTGCCATTTTGGCGCTCTTTTTGCGGTTTTTACTCGGATGAGTTTAAAGGCACTACTAGTGTGACCGCCTGAAAAAAAGGTGATTTTTGGGAAATTTTATAAAGCAAACTACTGCATGGAATACGTTAATGTTTTAGGGATATATTTGTGGATATATAATAAATACATGATAACATTTTCGCACCAAAAAATTAAAAATTCAGCGAGTTATTCGCAATCTCCCAAGACAAAAAAAAAAAAAAAATCCCCCACTGCTGCAGTGATAGCGACCTTCACAGTGCCTAGAATCCAAAAAGCCAAAAAGTTTATTAAACTAGAAGATATTGCCCGTACCATGACCTATCGAAAAAAAAAAAAATTGAAATTTAACAAAATGGCGGAGTTTTTAAAAAAAATTCAAATTTAGCGCGAAAATTTGATGATTTTTCGCTTGCCAAAATTACATTTTTAATTCGATCGGAAAACTGGAGGTTCATGGCATGGAGAAACATATACAAAAGAAGCTGCAATAAGAATCAAATCGATTGGATGATTTGTCTTCGAGTTATAACTGCAGCAAATTTAAAAAATGTAGTTTCGAGAAAAACGCGTTTAAAGTTTAATTCATACATTTCTCAATACCTCGATACGATGGCTGTAACTCAAAAGCTATTTGAGATATCCACTTGAAATTTTAGTATGTTATTTTGAAAGGTATAGACTATCGAAATATGTAAAATTTCACACTAGTGGTGCCCCTTAATAAAGGAAAGGCTTCATTTTCATTTCATCTCATTTTTATTATAAAAAAATTAAATGTATTTAATACAAACCATTAATTTAAAAATATAGTTTTAGAATTATTAATGATATATATTTTTGAAATGTGAACTATCTACACAAATGGTGCATTTCTATTAATTTTTCGTCGCCGGAGAGACGTACAAAGGGATGTTAGAGACCAAATCCTTTCATCATTCGAAAAAGAGAGATCTGGTTAAATCTTTTTATTTTATTCAAGACGGAGCAGCACCTCGTCGCACACAAGAAGAGTTTGAAGCCTTCAATAAATTTTATGGCGATCGAATTATTGGCCTAGGGTACCCACGCCAAAGATCGTCAATGGCATGTCAAATGAAACGTTAAAACATGTTTTTAATAATTTAAGAAAGCAATTGGATATTTGTGCCAATTTAGATGGTTACATTATTGAAAATATATATCATAAATAACTAACGTTTTTCACTATATTTTTAAATTAATGATTTATAATAAATTTTAAATTTTTAATTTATTTTTTATGATGAATTTGTATACCCTACATGGTCAGTTAAAACATTAACACTAGATTTACGGAACCCGTCAATTTGACGGGTTTTAGATTTCTTGGTGAAACTAACAGAAGTCGTATTTATTAATTTTTGGAAAAATATTACACTCAATTGATGTAATAATACTACGATGTGTTCTTGTTGAATTCCTTATCTCTCGAGCCCTTTATATCCAACGCGATTATATTCTAAGCTTATTTTTTCGTAATCCCTACAAATCATGCAATAAATGTCCGTAAATCTAGTGTTAAACACGTTTTATTTGGATAAAGTGTTAGAAATGTTTAATTTTATTAAAAAAGTCTTAAACATCTTTCTATTAAATGTTTTATAATAAAACTTTTCAATGTCTAAATTAAGTAAAAAAAAACACTAATGCTGTTTTAATTTTAATTCGTTCATTAAATAAAACACTTGAATGTTTTAAAATAAAACGCTAACAATTTTTTGAATTAAAACACTTCAATTTTGCAGTATATATGAAGTCAATAAATAAATAAAATATAAATACGTAGTTCATATTACATATATCAATATCCTTAAAAATTTAACCAAAAATTAAATTGAAACCTTTCTTTTTGATTGATATTATATAACTTTTATTATTCGGTAGGCGATTCTGGTTCGATGGTAGAGGAATAAGAGAAAACTAACAATTGGTTGAGTTTCAGGTTAAATCTTTATAGATCTCCTCATATTGAGTTAAGCATTTATTAATATTATTGATGTAATCGAAGAGCTTGTAAATTTTTACCTGGCTTTCATACCTTTCCCTATGCACGTACCTGAATAAAACATATATTCTGCACATCTATGAAAAAATACCTTCCGCTTGATATACATATGTTTCACTAAGATACGTGATCGGGAAATAGGTTAAAATGGGATCACAATTTTTTGCTTTTCCTATTACTTATATATTAATAGGAAAACCCAAAAATTATATAACATAGATAAAAACAAGTGACATACGGCTCGTTAAACCCTAGGTAAGAAAATTTAATTCTACCATTCTTAATTCACTGAACTTATAACTCGGTAAAAACGTGAACTAACATATATTTCCATTACAAGATAAAAACTCATTTTCTGGCATTTTTTTAGCGTTTGCGGTCTAAAATTCAAAGAGTGTAATACTTTCTGAAAGTTTTAAATGACAGATATTGTAATCTACAAGCAGGCGACCTTAAATTCTAAATTTTATTAGAAAAAGCAAGTTTTAAACACTTGGCTCCGAAAACTTTGGTCCAAATTCGGAATTTTTAGGGCGGCAAAATATCTGTGGCGATCAGTGAAGTTTCCATAATGTCGATGATCCCAAAGATTTTAGATTCACTAGTCAGCTGCAGGTTACATATTTTAGTCAATGATTGGATAAGCCCTCAAAAATATGGGCTTTGTCTCACAATTTTTAGTAATTTCACAATAAACTCGATTGAAGATGGGGCACAGGTTGATGCAATTTACACAGATATCTTTAAAGCTTTCGACAGAATTAACATCACATTGCCTATTATGAAGCTTGAACAAATTGGCTTTCATTATAGTATACTACAGTGAAATCCATTCATTTCTCTCTGGTCGTAGACAATTTGTTAGATTAAATAATTTTGTATCAAGGGTTATTTTAATCAATTCAGGTGTTCCTCAGGGAACTCATATGGGTCCTTTGTCTTTTTGTTCTGTTTATATAATGACGTATCAAATGTATTCAAGTCTTCTAATGTATTTAATGTTTGTTGATTCTTTTCTTAAATGGTGCAAAAACAATGTCCTTAATATTTCTAGATGTAGTGTCTTTTTACCAAAAAGCATCTCTCATTAATTTTGATTATAAAATTGATAGTGTCTCTATTCCTAGAGTATCAATGATTAAGGATTTAAGCAATGTCTAGAGAAATCTTTAGAGGTACAAACTTAACTTTTTTTTTAACGAATTTAAATGTCTGCAGGCTTTATGAAATAAATAAATAAATAAAGTTGATAATCCGGCTCTGCTTATTTTAACAACCGTGTAAACGTGAAATCGTGTAAAAAAAAGTACCATTCAAATTGGGGGATAGAGGTGTATTTAAATGCTTTTGTAAATAAAATGAACATTTTTATACTTTCATCATTTCAACGAATTTTAATTGAATATTTTTAAAAACACAGGTATCTTCAATAAATCGTGTACTAAGGAATTTAGCTGCACAAAAGGAGCAACAGCAACAGCACCAACAACAGAGCATATCGGGGGGTACCGGGAGCACAACGAGCCATTCGGGGTCCCAACAGACCGCAACGCCCCTCGGGAGTGGCAGCAGTGGGACCAGCACCGGCGACTCGGTCTACGATAAACTGAGACTCCTAAATGGTCATCATCACCATCAAAGTGGTCCACCTGGTGGATGCTGGCCAAGGGCCCCAGCGGCGTGGTATTCGACTCCACTAAACGGGGGATCCCCTTTTCCAATTCAGCCCTTAAGCCCGAATGGACCAACTTCGTGTACAATTTTGCCAGATGATTTGAACTCGAAAAAAGGTTTGTAAAAACATTGATTTTCTTTTTTTAATTTTTATTATAAAGCCCGATTGTACTTTAAATTTTAAAAAATAACACAAAGAAAAACTCATGACATTAATATCTAAAAATGACTTTAGTCAGACCAATTTTAATTGAATTTTTCGACCAATGTCGGCCGTATGTCACGAATAATACAAACAATGTCGCTTCCAAATTGTTAGTTGTTGCTGGTTTTTAAGCATAAATCAGTGATTTCACGTAAACCCTATAAGAAATAATTGAAAATAATCAAATCAAGCGAACTCGGAGGACAATTTACAGGGATTTTAACCCATTAACCCTTATTGTCCCAATTTGTCCATTTTTGTCAGTCAACTTTAAGCTCGGACCACTTTGTTATTTATTTTTAAAAAAGTTTTGAAAATTCATCACCTGCAAATTAAAGAAAACACATCCCATCCTATTGTATTTTTGAATTTAAACAAAAAATACCTATTTCTGAGGGTTAATTTTAAATAAAATTGATATTTTCGATATGGAAAAAGCCAAAACTACAAAAACTCCTGCTCAAAATGTCCAATTAATAAACTTATTAAACCAGGAGGTATGATTTTTATCACTAAGGGGTTATAAACCTCCTCTAAAATCAACATTTTTACGCTAACTCGCTATCTTATGGATTTTTCTGAAAATAATTTGTTTTGGCTTTCAAAAACAAACAAAAATTGTAAAAAAAAAATGTAACAGGAAGGATAAGAACCTGAATTCTTTTGTTATCTAAGGCCAAATTTCATCACCACCCCAAGAAAAAGCCCAAAAGGGGTAAAATTCAGCAGATTCAACTTTGAAAGGAAAAAAGACCAAAATAAGTCAGAATTTTTTTTAAAAAACCCAAAAAATAATAGGGTTTTTGAAGCAAAACAAATGCCAGATTTTGAAAGAGCATCCCCAAAAATCCTTTGTATATGATTTTCGAAGAAAATCGCCCCAATTTTCTATTCGAATCCTACAATTGAAGTTGCGTGCACAAATTTCTCGTTTTACTCATTAAATGGGTTAATAAATGGATGGTTTGTGTCACTGTGTGGCACGTAGCCACACTCGTAGTTGAAACGACATCTTACCAGGATCAATGTCATCAATATTTTGAAAGAAGAAGGCCTATAAAACTTTTATCTAAATATATCTAAGAAAAACTTTCTTTCTAAACAAAAAGTTATAGTGGCTAAATTGCCTTCAGTTTTAATTATATCACCGAAACGTTTCGTCTATAGTGACGACAGAGGATTTTTCGTATACAATTTTTCTGTTTTCCTACTCTGTGATTTTCATTTTATTGAATAAAACATGAGTCTTCGATTTTTCTTGTTTATTCTTGTATGTGTAACGTAAAGGACATGAAAATGTTTCACTCACTACAATCCAAGAATATGTATTGGGTAGATCGAAAGAAAAGTGTTTGCCGTTTTCAGGGAAAAAATTAAAAGACTCCTTTCATGTTTCACAAAAGAGTTTATTCAATAAAATAATCTAAATCACAATCAATGACCTTTTTCCAAAGATCTTGCAGGCTCTTAATTCCATCGGCGTAGAAGTTCGGTGACAATAAGTTAAAATAGTCATTTAAGAAGTCTCTTATCTCATCTTGATTATTAAAAATTTTACTCCGAAGAACATTGCTTAGGGCTTGGAAATTGTGAAAATCGCTCGGTAAAAAAAGATCTGGGCTATAGGAAGGATGTGGCAAAATATCTCAGCCTAATAGTTTTTGTCTTTTTATAATGTGGCCTTACATTATCATGCAGAAAACGGACTTTTACGATTTTGAGGGCGCACAAGTGGTAATCTGTCAGCAAGTTTTTGTAATTGACTTTAGTAAAATGCAAGGGGTCACTGCTTTTTATATACCTAACTATAAACTTTCTAGAAACTTCCTGACTATTCGATTCAATTACCCAATATTTTCTTTTAACCAGTTAACTGCGGAATTTAGTTTTAAAAGTACCTCACGGGGTGCATAATCAAAAATCAAACGATGACGGGTATACACGTCGAGCGCAATACAAATGGTCCCATAATAAATTTTATGAAAAAACCAAAATAAAGCGAATAAAATTACAAGTTTACTATTAATAAAAAGGAAAGATAATACTAAATAACATATGTATTACATCTTACTGAAATTTTGAGTCTTTATATAAAATGGTAATTTTTTATTTTCCACGACGTGTATACACGATGATTGACGTGTATACACGTCGAACGCAGTTAACTGGTTAAGAGGAAAATAATGAGCCAAAAATAGTCCTACCTCTATGAACCACCAGCCAAAATATAGTCCTACCTCTATGAACCCTATATCTCAATATAACCAGTTTTATACACTATGTGAACCAAACATAAAAATAAGTAAAAGGAATCAGGGTCCATGGGAAAATCGTCGAAAACCTGAACATCATCCCGCGTTAGAACTCTCCTAGTAACCGAGGTACGTTGTAACAGGTGTATATATTCGTGGATTATAAGGAAGGAAATTTAATTTAAATACTACTATAAGTGAATAAAAACTAAAATTTCTTAATAAAAAGAAGCATAACATTCATATTTGGTTTCTTTCCGTCTTAGATTTCTTCTTTTTCCTCGCTAAAAAGACTCTACTTCACGTTCTTTAACTTTCTGCTAACTTCTATAGACGCAATTTCGTTCTTAACAGGTGTGTCAGTTAAATTGATTTAGATTAATTAGATTTGTGACCATGGATGAAACATGGATCACTGTACTCCATAGACAAAAGTACAGTCTAAACAGTGGAAAAGACCAGAATCTTCTATTCCAAAAAAAAAAAAAAAAAAAAAAAAAGTAGTTTTATCCGCCGGAAAAGTAATGTCCTCAGTATTCTGTGATTCAAAGGGTATAATTATGGTGGATAGAAAAAGTTGAAACTATAAACTTTGCTTACTATTGCAATCTGCTGCAACGTTTAAGAGAAGAAATTAAAGATAAACAGCCTGGTTTGCCGAGAAGAAAAGTTTTGTTTCACCAGGATAATGCACGAGTTCACACATCAATTGAAAGCATGGCAGATATCCATCAGTGTGGCTTTGAATTGTTACCTCCCACTTGATCGTAGTATAACAAAATGAATAACGAAAATTTCAATAAACCGATTACAAAAATTCTCTTATAAATTTAACACTTTAATTGTTCCGCGTGTTGTCACACCACAGGAAAACAATGCTCCCCCTCCCCTCCTGCCCATGACCGCCACTGTAGTAATCGTCATCACATTACACAAGAAGACCTCAGATTATAATGAAAATAGCTGCGGGCTGAGATTTTATCCTTGCGGTTGTTTACTTAATCTGTTTTTGTCAATTACATGTTCCCCTTTTTTTTTCTGTGCACTGTGGCCGATTTTGGTACACGGATTGATAGCGCCCGCTCACGACGGTCGCACTTTTTGACGATGACAAGAACGATGAGGACGAATCCCCCTCCGGGGCGATGCCTTCATCAACAGAAATTCTTTAGAAAATTTATCTCCACCCTGTGTGGTGACGGTGAGTGATATAATTCGCTTAAATATCTCATCCTACTCCGTTTACTTATGAACTTGATATCTGATCCGCCTGTCTTTGGTCGGTAGAGGAGAAAGTGAGGTTGATTTTTCGGTTGACGGTCTTCCCTTTGATTATATATAAATATATATATATATATATATATATATATATATATATAAATATAAATTTAGCGGTAGCGCATCATCACCCCTTTGCTAAAGCAGCAGCCACCTTTCAGCCAGAAAAAGGGATTGGCTCTAAACCGTTAAATCCCCGAATTATACCTCTTTTGTCGTGATAATAAGTTGTAATCCCTTTGATTAGCTACAGGAGGACATACCGCTTTGTGGGAGGAAAAAGAAACTTTCCTGAAGGGTTCATCACCCAAAGGTCTAAAGGGGGAAATACAACCGAGGGGGGGGGGGGGGGGTCTATTTTAAAATCTTCATGACACCATTCATTTAAGGAGAACTTCCCTTCAAAAATTAACTCTTTTATTTAATGCATTTGGCCAAGTTTATATTTTAAAAACAAATTTTATACCATGTGTACCGAATATGGTACACAAATAAAAACTCTTATATCTCTTTAATCAAATGTATTAATTAATTCATTTCAACATTATTTGATAATAGAATCTTTAAACTTTTAATTAAATACAAAATTATTACTCTACACTTATTTAATAAAAAGTTATAAGACTTCAAAATTTCAAAAATTGAATTTTATAATTTTTAAATCAATTCAGTCATATTGTGCGATTTTTTTTTGTTTTTTTTTTTTCCTATAAATAAAACTCATGGAACAAAAAACAAAAACATGACATTCAATGACATTGTTTGGAAAAGGGGTAGTAGGGAGGCACAAGAGGCCCAACTGGGCAACGAATGAGAAATGAGAAGAAGAAAAAGCAGACTTAGAGAGACACAAAATTTTCTTATCACAAGCTTTCTGCTCGAATGATTTTTCCCTCATGCCTTTCGCCTTCTCGCCAGACAAGGGATGATGCACAGTGACGGCGGTGGAGCATTGGGGAGTGGTGGCGGGGGAAAATTCTCTCTCCTCATCGTTTTATACAAATGTCGTCGTCGGATACCATAAAAACTGCACACTCATACAAAATTTTGAATGTGATAAAATAACTGTGTATCTTATGACTTTCATTTCAGGAAACCCTTCTTTTTTTTACCTTACCCCCTCTCCTTCCCCCTCACCCGATTATACCCCTTTGCACGTTAAAATGCACAATCGTGCGCTTATATTTCTTGTTTTTAAAGCAAAATTGTGTCGACTGTGAGGGCGTTATACCTTTTATTTTTTATTTATATACATGCATATACTTATGGTATATACATATCTCTTTTTTAAAGAATTGTCTTTTTTTCTCTTGAATTTAAAAGGACTTCACTTGCAAGCAAATATTTTTTTTTTGTATTCTAAGAAATGCATTTTGTATGTGAAATATTCACCATTTTTGGGGTTAGGGAGAAATATAATGTGATTGGAGATTTGAATATGTATATTTTGTTTGTAAAATATTTCATAAAAGTAATTGATTATAGTAAGATTTGAGAAAAAAGGTTTAAAGTTAATTGAAAATTTCTTCTATATTATAAATCGAAAAAGAAATGGACGGACATCATTCTGATGAAACTGGTTCGGGTGAGGGAGATAATTCGAATACTGGTTCAAATATTGGAGCTAACGATGATGATCAGGCTCGTTTGAGACTTAAAAGAAAACTCCAGCGAAACAGAACATCTTTTACAAATGATCAAATCGATAGTCTGGAAAAAGGTTTGTGAACTAGTAAAATTTATTTTAGTTGTTTTCGTAAATTACTCATAAACTTTTTCGGAGACTAAATAGACAAAATTCATATATATATATATATTTATTTCTCTAAAATAAAATAGAATTCGAAAGAACACACTATCCGGACGTATTTGCCCGTGAAAGACTTGCAGCTAAAATAGGTCTACCAGAGGCTCGTATTCAAGTTTGGTTTTCAAATCGTCGCGCCAAATGGCGTAGAGAAGAGAAATTAAGAAATCAAAGGCGTACACCAAATTCTGGAAGTAATCCAGGTGCAGGAGGAGGCGGTACAGCGGGTGGAGGTATTTTAAGTAAATTATATTTTTATTAATTTAATTCCTGGCAATGTTTGTAATTAAATTAAAACTGAAAGAAATAACAAAAAATTTAAATCCATTTCTTCCAATTTATTTTATTATTAGCATCATCCCTATCTGGTCTTACACCGCCGCCACTGACTGGAAGTGGATCAGGTGATCTCCAATCAACCGGAGGTCTTTTGGGTAGTAGTATAGGAGTTGGAAGTGGTCACCACTTACCTACTATACCCTCATTATCGCCACGATTAAATTTAAATGGGGGTTTCGGTAGTACAATGGGCGCCATGTATTCTTCCATCCATCACCCGCCAATGCCAATGAGTGATTCGTACAGGTATGGATATAATAAGAAATTGTTATCTACTTTACCAAAACCGCCCTATATTTGAATAAAGTATAAATTCTATCCACTAAATTCTCATTTCAATTTAATCGCATTTAGCCCAATGACATCAATGTCATCTTTTACACATCCTTCGATTACTTCAATGCCGTCCTCCCCGAATATTGGTGTCGTACCGACGGGAATTGCATCGAGTGCATGTCTCCAACAGCAGAGAGATTTGACACCTCCGTCACCATATCAATGTCATATGTCATCACGTGGTCCAATAACACCGGTTGGTGGTCCAAACGGTGGACCACCGCCCCCACCACCGTCACACGGACATTCAACATATGATACATTAAGTCTACAATATGGACCACCTCCACCACCGCCACCGAGCACAGCAGCAGCTAGACATTCGCCATGCAGCCCACATCAGGGTTATCAAATGGTGAACGGTAGCGGCTATCCGACCAATAATAATAGCACTGGTAAGTTAATTATTCTAATCATTACTCCTCAATTAGATATTATATTGATGTGGTTATCTCAGAAGACACATTTATGCCTTTATACTACTGTGATCAAAAAGTAGAGCCAATTTTGAATTTAAATTCCACGGGTACGTCGATTCGAGAAAATCTTCTTGTTTGTAGATTGGCAGCACTGTCACTCATATCTGTGTGAAATTATTACGAATGAATTACGCCAGTACGTCAATTGTTTGGTTAGTTTCGTTTTGTTTTTTGAGCAACTAAAAGTGAATTTTTCGATTTTTACAATGTGTGATTTTATTGAGCAAGCAAGTTGCAGTAAATTTTGTTTGCGGAATGTAAGTTCTGCTGCAGAAATGTTTATAATGTTGCAGAAGGTCTTCAGTGACCAGGTTTTGTCTGAAAGAAATGTTTACAAGTGGTATAAACAGTTCAAATAAGGTAGAGACAGCGTTGAAGACAAAAGCCGTCCCGGACGACTATCAACATCAATCAATGAACAACATGTCAATGAAATCAAAGATTTGGTGCTCAAAAATCGTCGGTTGACAATTAAAGAGCTTGCTGATACTGTAAACATTTTATATGGATCGGTCCAAACCATTTGGAAAGAACATTTGTGCTTGAGAAGAGTCACATTCCGATTGGTTCCAAAAACACTCAATTTCTTGCACTGCACTGCATTGGTTCTTCGAAGCTTTTTCACCAAAAATTCGATGCATGTCGTTCCACAACCACCGATTACCCGATTTAGCTCCATGTGACTTTTGGCTATTCTCTAAGCTCAAAAGACCGCTTCGGGGACACCGTTTTGAATCCACTGATGGGATACCTAAAAGAAAAATCGAAGAAGGAACTGAAGGCCATTCCAATCATCGAGTTTAAAAAGTGTTTGGAGAATTAGCAAAAATCGCTGGCATAGGTGAATTGTATCGGGCGGGGACAACTTTGAAGGGGATGATATAGATTTGGAAGAATAAATAAAAAATTTCAAAGTTATAAACAAATTGGTTTTACTTTTTGATCACAGTAGTAGACCAATTCAGCGCACTACCAATGTCGATATTGAGGCCCACACATCTCAATTACATTTTCAATTGATTTTTTAATTACTTTTTAATTAATACAACTAAAATAGATGTATTTTTCAATTCGTAATTACATTTGAATTACTTTTTAATTACTTAATTACTTTTTAATTACTTATTTACTATTTTAATTACTTAATTATTTCTTTAATTACTTTACAATAAATCATTCGAAATTTTAAAAAAAAACGAAAAAAACCAATACCGCTTTTTTTCTGAACGTAAACAGGTCTCATTTCGCCAGGAGTTTCAGTACCTGTAGCTGTTCCCGGCCAACCTCCAGATATGACGACACAATATTGGTCCCGATTGCAGTGACATTGGTGCTAAAAAAAAGAACTAACTCATCGTTGAATCCCTGCAGAAGTTAAAAAAAAACATATAAACAAAACAGACAAACACACACAAGACATCATCAGAATTGAGTTACTTTTAGAAAAGAATGATTAATGATTTTAAAATATAAGGAAACAAAAAATAAGGGATTAAGAAATGAGAGAAAATCAACTATCATTAGTTCGAATCGTAGTGTAAATTTATACAAGAAAAACTTAAAAAGCGTAAAAATTGATAATTAAAAAGAAAATAATAATTAATAATAATTAAAATTAACATTAGGATAAGAACTACAGCACAGTAAATTTTCCTGTACATATCCCTCCTGCTCTGTTAAAAATCTCGGGACAAGAGAAGACAAAAAAAAAAAAACAGACATACAGACATACATAAAACAAAGTAGGGTTAATTTTAAAAAGGAGAAGAAGATGATGAAAAAGAAGGAGAAGAAGAAGCTTTAGCTTATACATCTTTTGCTTACAGGAGAAAAATAATGTAGATAAGATTTAGCAAGATTTCATTATTAAAAAAAACAAAAACACACACACATCTCAGTGCAAAAGAATGTTTCTTGAAGAACGCAAGTATTTTTATTATTATTTAAAATGTATATTTCTTATAACTTAACCCTCAACGTAAAAGACTTTGTTACGAAACTTTTGCTACATCATTTAAATTAAATTATTTATTTATTTGGACCCCTCCAAAAAAAAAAGAACAAAAATTAAAATAATAATAATACATATATAAAAAAAAAAAACAAAAAACATACCCTAGATTCTATTTATTGGCATTAACATTTTTTTGTTTAGAGTGGCAATTTTATTTCTTAATTATTATTTTTCTTTGCGTTGTAATCTTAAAGAGATAGAAACAAAACTTGCTTGCTATAGAGTAAGACGAAAAAAAATAAAATAAAAAATAAAAATAAAAATAAATAAATGTTTGACACAAAACTTAAGTGGAAAATTTCAAAAATCTAAAAAAAAATATAAAAAAAAATATATACACACACAAAAAACGTTGCATTGTAAACGCGGCAGAATTGCACAAAATAAAATAAAATAAAAATGAAATTATATATTGTAAACTACTTTCTGTCACAGCAAGTGTGACAGAGCGCAAGAGAATAAGAAATAGTGCGAAAACGAGAGATAAACTAGTAACATTTGATATTCACAAAGATTTTGTTGAAAATTTATTGCAAATAAGATGAGAAATGAAAAAAAAGTGAAAAAAATCGAAAATAAAACTATTGATTGAAAAAAAAAAAAAACTAAAAACAGTGTGTTTCTTTTTTATCCCTCATATCGTGTACCCTTTCGCACCGTATGACAAAGTTATGACTTAGAGGAAATTTTAAATTTTGGAGATTTCTAAGTAAAAATCGTTAATTTATAAGGTTGTCCGGAGCAAAGTTGCGCATATTTCATGAAAGATATATTTTTTATAATAATATGTTGGGCCATGACTCACACATATTAGTTCAGTAGCTCAGTTATTGATCTAGCGTGCACCAGCGCTAGGTGTTCGCTTTGGGGTCCGATTCGAAGACAGAATTAAAGAATGTTATAAGTGATCGTGAACACCGAGTTTTTCTGAAATTTTTGTTTCTACAAAATCTTATTAATGCTACCGAAGCCCACCGTCAATTAGAAAATATTGTAGGTCAGCAAGCGAACAGTGCAGTTCTGGTTCAAACGCTTCAAATGGGAACGGGGCGACATTGAAGAACATCGAGGGGGTGACCGAATTTCAGAGGAGATTTTGCAAAAACGGATCGATTTAATTCAGTCAGCTTTTAATCAAACGCGTTCTTGGTCTCTTACCTCTGTGTCGGCTAATTTGGGAATTCCAATATCAATTGTGCATGAAATTATTACCAACAAAACGGAATATGAAAAAGTCTGTGCTAAATGGGTGCCTCACAAACTTAATTCGGGCCAAGTGGAAAAACACGTAGTATACTGTACTCATAATTTAGAAGTATACAATCAACCAAAAAGTCGGCTACAGCATACAGATTATATTTTATTTTATTTTATTTTAAGTACATGCAACTGTGCTCCGGACGACCTAATAATTATAGCACATTTAGTATCGACTGTTGAAGTCGAGAAATTTTAATCACCATATTGGAGCCGGCATCAAAACTAGCTGGATTACCCGGTTTCCCCCGGCGTTGGGTAAATACTTACTAATTAAACACTTCTCAAATGTTCTAGTTTGTTATATCCTAGAAATTGTTTCAACCCGAAAACCACTTTATGGATCCGCTATCTTGAAATACCAAATCTTAATAATATTCAAAATTAGTGGACTTAAAATAATCATTGTAGCAATTTTCATTCAAATCCGTTGAAATCGCGAAATGTTGGTCGCCATATTGGATCCGCCATCTTGAGTTTGGAAATTTGGCTAATATTCGAAATTAGTGGCCTCAGAATAATCATTGTACTAATTTTCAGTAAAATCCGTTAAAATCAAGAAATTTGGTCTCATATTGGACCCGCCATCTTGGATTTACAAATTTTGATAATATTCGAAATTTGTAGCTTCAGAATAATCATTGTACCAATTTTCATTAAAAACCCTCGAAATCGAGACATTCTGGACGCCATGTTGGGTCCGCCATCTTGCATTTAGAAATTTTAATAATATACAAAATTAGTGGTCTCAGAATAATCAATGTACTAATTTCTATTACAATCCGTTGAAATCGAGAAATTTTGGTCGCCATGTTGGATATGGAAATTTTGATAACATTCGAAATTAGTGGCTCCGGAATAATCATTGTACTAATTTTAATTAAAATCCGTTGAAATCGAGATATTCGGCTGCCATATTGGATCCGCCATCTGGGATTTACAACTTTTGATAATATTCGGAACTTGTATCCTCAGAATAATCATTGTACCAATTTTCATTAAAATTCGTTGAAAATCGAGACATTCTGGTCGCCATGTTGGATTTGGAAATTTTGCTAATATTCAAAATTAGTGGCCTCAGAATAATCATTGTACCAATTTTCATTAAAATCGGTTGAAATCGAGAAATCTTGGTCACCATATTGGGTCCGCCATCTTGGATTTGTAAATTTTGATAATATTCAAAATCAGTGACCTCAAGATAATCATTGTACTAATTTTCATTAAAATCCATTGAAATGAGGATATCTTGGTCGCCATATTGGATCCGCCATCTTGAATTTCTAAATTTGGACAGCGGATTTGAAATCCCCATCCCGCAAAACCCCTATATACCAATTTTCATGAAAATCGCTTCAAATTAAAATTTTCAGCCGCCATCTTGGATCCGCCATTTTAAAACCCTACAAAGTATCCTATAGCCGTTTCCTGGTTCTAAGCTACCTCCCCATCAATTTTCAGCCAAATCGGTTCAGCCGTTCTTGAGTTATAAATAGTGTAACTAACACGACTTTCTTTTATATGTATATATAGATTAGTGGCGTCAGAATAATAATTGTACTAATTTTTATTATAATCCGTTGAAGTCGAGAAATTTTAGTTGCCATGTTGGATCTGCCATTTTGAATTTATAAATTTTGCTAGTGTACTCGAAATAAGTAGCCTCAAAATTCCCTTTATGCTAATTTTCATAAGAATCCCTGGAATTTTAAAAAAGTTGTTTGCCTTCAAAATTGCTTTGTTAATTTTCATAAGCATCTCTTGAATTTCAAAAATTGTGGTCACCATATTAGGTCTACCATTTTGAATTTACAAATTATGATAGTAGATTCGAAATTAGTCGCCTCAAAATACCCTTCGTTCTAATTTTCATAAGAATCAGTTTCAAAAATGCTGGTACGCCATCTGGAATTTACAAATTTTGATAATATTCGAAATCAGTTTCCTCAAAACAATCTCTGTAAAAATTTTCATTAAAATCCGTTGAAATCGAAAAATGTTGGATTTGCCATTTTGAATTTCTAAATTTGGACAGCGGATTCGAAATCAACATCCCGCAAAACCCTTTAGTAACAATTTTCATGAAAATCGCTTCAAATTTAAAATTTTCAACCGCCATCTCGGATCCACGATTTTGAAACCCTACTTTGAAACTTTCATTTTTATATATATATAGGGATATTTTTATCTGTGTCTACTAAATAAGCCATTTTATGTGGATATTCCCTGCTTCTTAAGTGTTTGTCTGGTATTCTCCGAAATGTTGAGATGTATGGATCTGATGATGTAAGCAGCATATTCATAAGATTAACGTTTTGATCTTTTCTTGAAAATTTTCTGATGTTGAGGTATCTGTAGCGCTTGTAGTCTTTATTTTTAGCTTCCTGGGCTTCTTCCAACAATTCGCCAAGTGGCAAAAGACAGTGAAGTAGTATATTTTTTTCCATGCCTTAAAACATTGTGGACTGTTGCTGTTAATTTTCTCCATGCATATTTCTCATTCAGTAACATTTCTGTTTGTTCTGCATAAGTTCCGAATTTTTCGGCGTTTATAGGAAGACCGCAAGAAAGAACATTTAATATGGTCTTAAATCTCTTTATAATTTCCACGTCCACTTTGGTAATATCCGCTGTTATGTCCGGATATTCGAAAAATCTCTTCGCTGCTGTTGCCGTCATTTGTACTTCCAAGTCCTTGCTTAGGTGTATCAATAATTAAACTAAGTTGTCGTATGTTTTAATTTATTTGCAAAACAAACATTATGTACAAGGTATGTTGTGTTTTTGTTTTTACTAAGTATTTAGTAAATTAGGATACTGGCATCAAATTGAATCAATCGCCTCGCCTCGTTTAGAGGTTTCTTTATTTGTTTGAGCTTGAATGAAAAGTAGCCTACTTAGTACCTAAAAAACCAGACTTGTTTACCGCGAGATAATCTAGAACCTACACGAAGTAGGGTAAGGTTGCTTAAGTCGTACCACGGCCTAAGTCGTACCCCGGCAATATCTCGTCTGATACTTATAATTTGCACCATCTAGTGTCGGCAATCTGAACTATTTAGTCGAGCGAGCAAACGTCAACAAGTGGATGGCCGGCCGGTTTCGTGAAACAGAAATAATTAAAAAGTAAGTTTTTTATGCAGTTTTCATTAAAATTGTTGACTCATTTGTAAGCTTTTTATGGCAGGAATGTGATCCTTACATTTTTTCTTTATTAAGATCTATTTGTAATACTTCTTTGGCAATCATTTAGGCATACTCAAACGGTAGAACGTTTTAGGTTATGTCAGTGGTTTTAGTTTTAAACTTAGAATACCCCGCTGCTTAAGTCGTAACTGTGCAAAATTCCTTATTCGTACCGGTACGACTTAAGGCCCAACTATAATGTGCATACCGTTCCGTGTAGAAGCATATGCAAACTTGCGATAACACACGAAACCTATCCTCAAACCATAATGGGAATAGTCGTCCGTTTCGTCAAGTTTCGTTTTCCATATGCAAGGTACGATCTAGAGCGTGTTTTGCATATGCAAACTGACAACAACCGAAAATGAACGAGAAAGTGAGAATTATTTGAAAATTTAATTAATGGTGTGCAGAGTTTAAAATAAAATAAAATAAATAAATCTTTTAATTCACTTAATCCTTCCATTTTAATTATTGTCAAAAACTCAAAAAAGCACAGAGAATTATTACACTGAATATCTGACAGCTGTCGAATATGCATAAGCTTCCGTTCGTTGACTTTTGATGGCTTTCCGTACCGAACGCTATGCACATTATAGTTGGGCCTTTAGGTATTAAGAAAATTGTTTAATAATTTACACCGCCCATCATTCAACTGGACCTTCCACAATATCACAAGATACTTCACACGATAACAATATATTAACAGTTGATAAAATTACCGATAATCAACAAATAAAGTCTCATTTGAATATTTTATCTCCTGTGCCTTGCATAAAAACAGTAATTAAAAAAATAAAGAAAGGTACTAAGCCAACAATGGAATTAACTTCAAGTCCCTACAAAAATGAAATAGAAGCCAAGGAAAACATAAATAAAAGGAAGAAGCCTGTACTAGCTACAAAAAAATTAAAAACAAAAAAGGGAATAAATAAAACTATAAAAAGAAGGAATACAGATGAAACATACAAGAACAAAAAAATAAAAGCTAAAGAATCGTGGTTATGCCAACTATGTAAGGAAGATCGTGAAGAAAACATGATCCAGTGTATAAAATGTAAAGGTTGGATACATGACCTATGTGCTAGCGCTGAAAGCAAAATAAAGAAATATATTTGTGATATCTGTGTTCAAACTCAATAATTTTCTAAGCATTACTTTGTTTTTTAAGAGATTATAATTTTATTTTCTGTGTTATTTTAGTAATTAGGTTCGACTTTGTAACTAATAACTAAAGAAAAGTTGATCTCAGACTGAATTGTCTGTAATTTTTAGTTGTTCATGTAATCTATGGTTATTAAGTATTTTTCTGTATAGTTTATTATGTGTTCACTAGAATCTATTTTCTAAGTACGACTAAGGCTATAGGTGGTACGAGTTAGGGGACTAGGCGCCTTAATCGTACCGAAGGTATATTTTTGAAAAACATTAAAATACCTGTTTTGATATAAGATTTTCAAGTTTCTATGATTGGTAATTAAAAGGCAACTAAATAAAGATTCAGTATATGCAGAAGATTTTATTTTATTTCAATTGCACTAAATATTACAGTATTACTTCCTTAGGGGGTACGACTTAAGCAACCTTACCCTACTACAAATACTACAAAAATTACATTTACACTTTAAGCAGCATAAAGGAAAGGCGGGAAATCCTTTCTGCTTAAAATTCTAACTATAAATATAGGCCAAAAATCATCAAATTTTCGCGGGAAATTTTAATTTTGTTTTTTAAAACTCTGCCATTTTTTTTTTAATTTAAATTTGTTTTTCCGATCGAGGTTTATGGCACGGGAAATATCGTCTAGTTTAATAAACTTTTTGGTTTTTTTGATTTCACGCACTGTGAAGGTTGCTATAACTGCAGCAGTGGGAGCACTTTTTTTTTTGAGTCTTGGGAAATTGCGAATAACTCGCTGAATTTTCAATTTTTTGGTCCAACAATTTTATAATGTATTTACTATATATTCAAAAATATATCCTTAAAATATTAAAACATTCCATGCAGTAGTTACTTTAAAAAAATTCCCAAAAATCACCTTTTTTTCAGGCGGTCACACTAGTGGTGCCCCTTAAGTTGGTTATAGGTTTTGATACCCACTCTGTTCTTTTTTCTAGGTATAAAGTATGAAAAAATTTAAAGATATCAGAACATTCTTTAAAAAACCCGAATCGTCGGTGATACATGATAACAAAAAGATGAGAAACACAAGTAGTTCTAGTTCTTCTATACAACCTAAAGCATCAACAAATACATCTGAAGAAAATCGCCCAAAAACTGAGGTAGACGGTGCAAAAGTTTTTATAAATGGCAACTATTCTAATTAAGATTTTTGCTTGGGAATGGGATATTTTCGCGCAGTAAAAAGTAGCCTATGTCCTTTCCAGGGTACTATTATATCTTCTTGCCAAATTTTATCGAAGTCCGTTCAGCCGTTTAAGCTTGAAAAGGTAACAGACAGACAGACAGACAGAGTTACTTTCGCATTTTTAATATTAGTATAGAAGTATGGATTTAGCTGCACCATTAGACTTTCAACTGTACTAAGGAGTTAAGAAAGACGCCACATGGTGATAAGGAGAGTGAATGACTTGCATTATTATTTATCACTAGGCATAGTTTATGATTTCTCATTAAATGACTGTGGTTGAGTTCAGCTGGATAGCTGCCCCCCTCTAGGAAAAATCCTTAGCTACACCAATGGTCAGTTACAACGAATTTAAGTAAGCTCACCATAGCCTTTCAAGAGTTGACCCGAACTTATTGACCCCTCTTGACAGACGATCCATCCCCTTCGCACTATTTTTAACACTGACCGAGACTATTAAGCGAAGAAGAAGATGATTAATGGTAGTACGAGAGTCCTCATTTATTTATTTATTTACTAAATTTATATTATATTTTTTCCTACCCCTGGTGATGGTGTTTATTGCTCCTCTTGAGCAGGGACGACAGCAGACGACACCGTATAAGTGAAAATTTGTAAGTATATTTCACTTAACACACTGCGCGCCTATTTAAGTTGCCAAGTGAGCGTGACGAAAGCAGTCAATGGGGCGATGATTTGTTCTTGGCTAAATCACATTATCACCCTCAGCCCTCCCGCGGTCCCTTCTGTAGCCCTCTTGATCTCGTCCCTTCCTCCCTCCTCGGTTATATTAACCGCAGTGAGGGCTGATTCTGATTTTCAGCCTCCGAAACTCTGCCTGTTAGAAGGGCTCTAACTCTCTCTCCCTCTGTCCTCTGTTTCATCCCCGTTCTCAGACTATGTATGAGTGTAAGGGGGATGATGAATTTTTGGCAAAATACCATTTCACCATTAACAACCCCCGGACGAAAAAAAAAAAAATTTTTTTTTTAAATAGAAATATAACAATATAAAGAAACGGGCCCTTTTATTCGTTCCCGCCATTTACTCAAGTTATTACTAATTGTCACCGTTACGAATCAGAGATTCGTCGATGCCACTTCATTATACCGTTTGGTGACATGTCTTAATTTCACCATGAAACAGCTGCCCCCATTTATGCCCCTTTTATTTTATTTTATTTTTTTTTTTTGCGCGCGCCCGATTTTCACGCAATCATTCGATGTGGACTTTTGTATCTTTTTAAATTGTTTCATTTATTTTTACCACATTGTCTTCATTATTTCAATAATTAACAAAATTTGTTTTGTTCTTTTCGATAAAAAAAAATAAAAAATAAAAATTGTGGGAAAAAACAAAAACAGGAAGTATCTAGCAACAATTTCACAGGTAATTGAAAATTTGAATGGCAAATGCTCGAAACTTAATTAGAGCCATGGGCAGATTATTAAGTATACAATCTAATGCCCTGGACAAACAGCGCACTAAATTAATAATTAGTTAATTACTCATTTAGCACTAATTATCAATTAATGAAATGATGATACACAGCCATTTCTTAATCATCATTTATCAGCTGTTAATTATTCAATAGTCCTTGTGCTTTTCTTCTTCTTGTTATTTGTAATGGATAGCGCAAAGTAATGTTACAACTGGTATAGAAGTACAAAATCAGCTGAATTCTAGTAAGTACACTTTTCATCATTTAGGTATAAATGATCAAAAAATTATGGTCATTTAGCAAGTCATAAATGATCAAGTTTTTTGTCATTTAGCGCCATAATGATGATAAGTCCATGACAGACCTAAATTAGTGATTTAGTATTAATTAGTAATTTATGTGTGACAGACAACTGTCTAGGGCATAAGGACGAACAAAATACATATTAACCAAAACTGAAGGAAAACCATATTAACCCTCAAGAGAAACACTACAGTGAATTTGAAATATAGAAGTAGAGCTGTAGTACATCCCATCCAAGCTGTAAAAGCTTTTGGCGAACTATCAAATTTATATGAGGTTTCGCATTGCCTTGGTGGAACACTATACCTTTTCTATTTATTAATTCTGGCCTTTTCTGTTTAACTGAATCATTCAATTTGTCCAGTTGGTGACAGTACACTTCAGAATTGATCGTGGTATTGTCCGGTAAAAGCTAAACAAAAAAAGTGATTCCCTTGAAATCTCACCAAGCAGATAGCAGCACCTTTTTTGATGAATATCGGTTTTCAAAGTGCTTTAAGCTGGTCATCTCTTTTACTCCATGATCTCTTGTGTTTAATATTGTTGTAGACAATCCATTTCTCGTCTTCAGTGATGATTCGTTTCAAAAATGGATCATTTTCTTGACGTTTGAGAAGCGAATCACAGACGTCAACGTGATGGTGAACGGTCGAATTCGGTAAATTTAATCTCTCAACGGTCTCACGGGTTGTTATTCGGCGTTTTGCATCACTCAATGTCTTAGTTTTGTCTTAATCAGCATCAACTGGCCTTCCAGAACGTGGTGCATATTCAACATCAAAATTGACAGAACGAAATTTTGAAAACCAGTTTTGGCACTGGCGTTCTGTCAGTACATATTCTCCATACACATCAACTAATTTTTTTCTTGCTTGAACAGCATTTTTACCTTTTCGATAGTCAAAAATTAAAATATGCCGAAAATGCTGCTGTCGCCTTTCCATATTTAATAGCGCACTAAACAAAAACTATTGCTCAGAATCAAACAAACTTTTTTCACATAAAAACCTTGCTATATCTGCTGTCAAAACATATAATGACATTGCGGCTTAAGTGTGAAGTTGGCTGCGAAAAGATACAATTAATTACTTTATTGGGAAAAACGAAATTACTTTTCGAACAACCTAATAATATTGGTACTTCAAAAAATGTAATTATTATTACCAAGTAATGGTATTGGTATTTCACCATTACCGTACTTCAGAGGCATTATTTAGCATTACTCAGCATTAGCTGGCATTACTTAGAAAAACTCAACATTACCTAGCATTGCTTAACAGTACTCATCATTACCTAACATTACTCACTGGGTATTTCTAAGTAAAGGCAGGTAATGCTAAGTAATGCTTCTTAAGTATGGTAATGGTGAAATACCAACACCATTACGTGATAATGATAATTGCATTTTTTTAAGTACCAATACTAGTAATGGTACTGGTAATTGTAAATGTAATCGCAGTACTTTTTTTACTCTGTATAGAAGCACATGGGTATGGGATACCCTGTATTTAAAATTTTGTATAAATTTGCTCCTAATTTTGTATGAATAGCACATTATTACAAGTAACAATGTATTATAAAATTTTGAAAAAAAATTTTAATAGTTGTGCAATTGTTACATAAAAACTTTAACTAAGGTTGATAATTTGAAAGAATATTCATAATAGATTTTTGCTGAATCTTCTTTACAGATTGGAAATTCACACTTCAAACATTTGTACCAAGTTGTCTGATCTAAAATTTATGGGCAAAAACCACACCGTTTATTTTTCTTTTGGGCATTTTATTTTCTCCTAATAAATCACAGGGGTTCTTTAATAAACAATAAAAATATAAAATACCCACTTATAAAGTTAATTTACTGAGAAAAATGTTTCCGGCTCTCACTGGAGATAAACTTATTCAGAAGTTCTGGGCAAAGAGTATAGAGGGGACAAACGTGAGATTTTCCCTTATTTTTGTTTTTTTAGAGGAACGAAGTGGAAATTTTTTTCTAAAAATAGGTAGTAATAAAGAAGACATAAGTGAGACCAAGATAAAAATTTGGGGAGAAAATTCGACTTTAATATAATTTCCTATCAAAATCAATCATAAAAAATCTTCTTTACAAATTTGGGTGCCCTTAAATAAATAATTTTATTTTTTCTACAGTAGTTTAATTTATTTTATAAAACAAATAATACGAAGTTATTATATTATGTTTTAACTTTATTTTACAAAAGTTTTAAAACAAAATATTTATTGTAGACTTATCACCATTATTTGTTGGACCCCGTCCTACAGGTCGTGTTTAAATTTCATTTAAATCCGTTGAGTGGTTTGTGAATTACAGTAGTCATCGATTTTGAGAACATAGTTTCGAGAAAAACTTGTTTAAAGTTTTACACTCGATTTAGATCGAGCGGCTGAGAGCCCTTCAGTAATTGTAGGATATCTTGAAAAATATTCAGTCGATTTATTTGAAATTTTCAGATAATATTTCCGATTTTTATTTTACAGAAGAAATCAAGATATCGTTTTGAAATTTCGCAGACATATTTATTCATACTTTAAAAGTACAAAACATTTTTTAATTTTTTTATTTTACATTGGTTTTTCTGGTCACACGAATTTTTTCAAAAAAACGTCCAAAAATGACATGATTTCGACCGTCTGGAATATCTGAAAAAATAAATGGCAAATTATTAAGTGTTAAAGTCGCTATAGCCTGAACTAGAAAAGAAATATCTATTAATATTTTACCCATTTTTTAACCATTTCTTTACTAAAGAAAGGGGAAAAAATTTCAAAAGTCAATTTTTTTTTTTTTATCCAAAATACTTTATTCTAATTCACACGATAGAGACTGATTTATATTTTAATATTCTGCTCGAATTTTTAATTTCAGACGTTCAACAGCTGAGATTTTCTGTCAATAGGTTTTTTTAAAGGTACCTAATTGCGGTACCAAAAAATTTTTTTTAGAAAGTTCAATATGTATATTTTCAGTTCTAAAAATATTGTATCATTAAAATGAATTTTCGTATGAAAAAAAAAGAACATTTCAAAAAACGTCCAATAAAGTAAAAATTTGAAAATCTATTGCAACTTTCAAATCTTGCAATTTAAATAAACCCTGAAAAAAATTAGTCGAAACACGAAAGATGATTAGGGGGGGGGGAAAGAAATCGAACAATTATCGTGTGGTGCATGACTTCTTAAATAAGAATAAAAAAGTAAAAAATCAAATGTAAGAAAATTGACGGCTCTCTTTTTCGTGTGAAAACATGCAATTATGGTTTTATCCCCTCACGAATTCATTTAGCTACCGGCCTCACCCTGTAAATACCATAAGAATTATATTAAGTAGCTCACCTCACCGAAGGTATTTCGTTTTCTTGTTGGACCCTTTTTTTTTTTTCTTAAAATATATTCCCGATTCCCTACTGTGGGGTCCCCCGTAATGCCAGCCAGTGAAGGTCTCAATTGTTTGTCGACTGTTTTGACTGCCCAGCACAGTTTGATGCTTTTCTCTGTCGTTACCGTCCTCTTTACTTTCGATTTCTTTAATTCCCATCTCCGGAGCGCCTCCTTCAGTTCAGCACGTTCCCCCCGTTGCCCTCTTGTGCTATTTTTGACCCTTCTTTTTTAACAATCTTGTGAGAAATTATTTTTTTTCCCCGGTGAAAAAAATGGCCCTTCATTATATTATACACATCAATGTGAATAAAAAGAGAGAGGAGGGAGGAATCAGACGTTCATTAGGATAAAGAGATTTTTTTTTATTATTATTACTACTATACTATTATTATAGTTCGTTTTTTTTCTCTCTCTCATTTTTCTTACCCCTTGGGGTTCTTAAGATGAAAGGGTTTAATCGCTGTATACAAGCGAAACTTTGTTTGTCAGACCGCCCGAATCCGTTTCCTAATTATTTATTTTATTTTTTTGTTATATTGTTGCACTCTTTACCGAAGCCTGCCGACGACGTCAAGTGTGTTCAAGACCCCCAGGAGGGAGGGAGGGATCCTCTCGTGTCTTGTGAAAGGGCCAAAACAACTACAACGGATATAAAAGAGGGATATATATAAAGGGGTACGTGTGCGGTAGCTTTCACTAAAAAAAAAAAGGAGTTTAACACAATTAACACAATTAGATGCGATTAGTGCGTAACTCCCCCCTATCCCCCCCCCCCCCCCCCCCCCCCACCCTTACGCATACAATTCCCACAGAAAATAAACAAATAAATTTATGTCCTTTCATTCACTTGATTTTCTCATTTTGTGGGTGAACTAAACGAAGGGTTTGAGAGAGAACTGTTTTAGCCCTTTTTAGTATATGTTTTGTGCGCTCCACCAAGAGGTGGCCACCTCTCTCCGTCCGTCCAATGGGCTCTTTAACCACCCCCTCTCCCCAGCTTCCCAGGGCTCTCGAACATTGCCAACGAGAGGAAATTGATTAAAGTGTGCCCTGTTGCGCCCTCTCATATAAGGGCTTGTGGCTTTTGTGGTGTAACACCCGGGGCGGGCGGCGGAAAGCGAAGGCGGAAGCTGCGGGGGATGGGTACATTAATTGGGTTGTGGCTCACTGAATTAGGAGCTTTTGCAACAGGTACATATAAATACCGTTTAGATCTTTAGATGGATGGACGACGGTGGGGGACTGCACCGTGTGAAATTTTATCGAAAAATATTATATATATAAAAATTTCTTTGAAATTCCTTTTCTTTTCATTTTATGAACGCATTTTGTGTGCATTTTGTGCTCTGAATATAGAAAATAGTATTCAAGTTGATGTACTGTATAACGACTTTTCTAAAGCCCTTGATAAAATATCAATTCCGATTTTATTGGACAAAATAAAATAATTTGGATTTCAATAAATCAATTTCGAAGTGGTTTCAGCCGTATCTTAACAATCGTATACAACGGGTAAAGATAGAGAACCTATATTCTAAGAATATTATTGCCTCATCCGGAGTTCCACAAGGGAGTCACTTTGGGCCTCTATTATTCATATTATTGTTATGATTTAAAATTGTTCGCCTCAGTGAGATTCTCAGAAGATTGTGCTAAATGTTCAAAATGATTTAGATATGTTAGCTAACTGGTTTAGTATTAATGATCTTTCTCTGAAAGTTACTAAGTGCAAAATCATGACCTTTCACAGATGCGTCAATCATGCGGTGGGATTATAAAATTAAGAATTTTTCAGTTGAAGGGGTAGACAAATATAAAGATTTTGGTGTTATCTACGACTCAGATCTGTTTTGGAATATGAGGCAATTATATGGAGTCCTCGCAGTATGAAAGAAGTTTTACTCGGTTTTTATTAAAAAAATACAAGATATTAGGCAATACAGTTCCATCTTATGAAACTCGATGTCCACTGCTAAGAGATATTTTGACTAGCCATAATGACTGTCCTGAACTATAAGCCTTAATCAATATTCATGCGTCCAATCAAGACTTTAAGCTGAACTTACCACAATAATTTATTGAGAAATTATAAATTGCGCTTAGTGATAAATAATAATGCAGTTCATTCACTATCCTTATCACCATGTGGCGTCTTTCTTAACCTCTTAGTAAATTTGAAAGTCTAATGGTGCAGCTAAATACATAATTCCATACTAATATTATAAACGCGAAAGTAACTCTGTCTGTCCGCAAATAAAAAAAAAAATAAGTACGTGTCTATTATTTTTCGATACTCGTACAACATATTTCAATTTCATCAAAATCGGTGAGACACACCTGAGAACGTTTCCTTGTTAGTAGAGCGCGCAATGACAATAGCCGAACAAGCGCACTCTTGTTCCTTCTTTCAAACTGCTAGTGATTGTTCGCTTGCTCCCGCCCATTTTCGACACTATTTCCTAAGTAGGATTGGCATTAAATCTTT
Source organism: Dysmachus trigonus (assembly GCA_949715965.1). Classification (NCBI taxonomy): domain Eukaryota; kingdom Metazoa; phylum Arthropoda; class Insecta; order Diptera; family Asilidae; genus Dysmachus; species Dysmachus trigonus. Next base: position 3,887,059 of record OX454324.1, read on the forward strand.
AAATAAAAGAGCAATTAGACAGTATAGTAATTCTTCAACACTGTTGATTTTTATAGGATACGAAAAGAGGTTTTTAAATTATTTAAAATGAATAAAGAAATTATTTTTTTTAAATAAACTTAAAAAAGTTTTATTTAACAAATGGCCCATAGTTCAGAAGTTATAGATATTTTATGCAGAAGTAATTTTGGGCACGAATTGTTAAAAAATTGCCCACTATTAGAATTTGCCGCGAAAACATCAGTTTAAGATTTGTTAATTAGAAGTTCTCTAGAAGAAATGTTTCCTTACACAAAATTTATATAAGCATGTAAATTTATAGATTTTTGTAATTTTATTATATTAAAAGGTACTACTGCACTCTAGAAGGCTAATAGGTTTTACCCTGAATTTATTAAAGAGGAAGGTTCCTTACGTGAAAATTTACTGGTCCGTTAATGAAAAATCAACTAAAAAAATGGCAGATTTTTGAGAAAAAAATGTGAAAAATCGACCTATTTTTTTTTTTTTTTTGCCAAATTGTTGTAAATTGTTACATAGAAAATGTAAACAAAATTTACCAAGATTTATTAACCCTTAAAAGGTATCATCAAAATAAATCACCTAAAGGGTATCATAAGTGAAATTTCACCCCAGAATAAATATGCTTAAACACGGTGTCACAAAAGTATGGAAACAGTAAAATAACTTTCGGAAAATGCATTTTGGGAAAAAATGTTTCCGACAAAAATTTTAGGATTTTTCCCTGGCTATTCGATGGTGACCTTGGATTTGACCTTAACCTTGACCTTAAAGGTAATTCCAAGGTCAAGGTCGTTTTTCACATGGGAACCTCTATTTTTTAATGCGGATTTGGAAAGAGCGAGAAATTTTACGTTCAATATGCAAGGTCATATCAAGGTCAAAGCGATTTTTTTACATCAGAACCCATAATTTTTCGCAGATTTGGAAAAAGCGGAAATTTTACGTTCAGGTACGACCTTGACCACTAGTGTGACCGCCTGAAAAATGGTGATTTGTAGAAATTTTTTAAAGACAACTACTGAATGGAATGTTTTAATCTTTTAAAGATATATTTGTGGATATATAATAAATACATAATAACATTTTTGGACCAACAAATTGAAACTTCAGCGAGTTATTCGCAATCTCCCAAGACACAAAAAGAAAAAGTTCCCCTCACTGCTGCAGTGATAGCGACCTTCATAGTGACTGAAATCAAAAAAATCAAAAAGTTTATTAAACTAGAAGGTATTGCCCGTACCATGACCCTCGATCGAAAAAATATTGAAATTTAACAAAATGGCGGTTTTTAAAAAAAAAAATTCAAATTTCACGCGAAAATTTGATGATTTTTGGCCTGCCAAAATTACATTTTTAATTCGATCGGAAAACTGGAGGTTCATGGCATGGAGAAACATATATAAAAGAAGCTGCAATAAAAATCAAATCGATCGGATGATTTGTCTTCGAGTTATAACTGCAGCAAATTTGAAAAATGTAGTTTAGAGAAAAACACGTTTAAAGTTTAATTCATACATTTCTCAATACCTCGATACGATGAGCAGCTGCTCTTCAAATGGCTGTAACTCAAAAAATTTTAATATGTTATATTTAAAGGTATAGACTATATATATATATAGACTTTTCAAAATTTCACACTAGTGGCGCCCTTAATATTTTTTTGAAAAAACGCAAATACTAGAAAATGACAGTCGATTAGTTTCAGCAACTACTTTTGGGACACCCTGTTCAAAGAAAAAACGTGGGGCATGACGCTTATGGTATCTGCTATAGGTGCCATTACCTTACCTTAAGTTATTAAAACGCAGCCTTACCTTAATTATAATATTACACAAATATTGTTTGGATTTACTAAAATGTTTGTCAAACTATTGTATAAGGAAATTTTTACTTTTACACTAAATCCGACTATAAAATAAAGCCTTTAGCGTGGCAGGGGCAGGCAGGGGATGAACACAGACACATACAGGGCTGTATTAAGGGATAAAAATATCCTCTGTCTAAGTGGACACGAACAATTTCTCTCTATGACTGGCACGTGCCAATAACGTTCAAAGTGGAAATTTAACGATGCGTAAAGTCGCGCGGCGGCGGCTCTTCTCACTGAAATAAATTCTCTTTCTTCTCGTTCGACACATTCCAAGTAAATATACATACACACGTATATGTATATATACTGTTAAAAAAAAAAAGTCCATCCCAAAAGTTTTATATCGGCAATTGTTTTTGTGCGGCTCTTCATACAATCATTCATTCATTCATTTCTCTTCCTTTATTTTTATACGCATACTATATGTATTTTTTCTTTTTCGGACAGACGACACGAGGGACCATGAGGAAAAGATATTAACAAACCATCTTATCTATATATATTTTATTTTTTTCTCCTTGATAGTCTCTTCAAAACTTGTAGGATAGAAAGAAACAACAACAACCAACGAGAAAAGAAATCAAATCAAAGTAAAGGGGAAGGGACAAGAGCTGTCCTTTCACGGACACACGATTAAAGTGTCATTCCGGACATAATCCTCACACGATTTTTATGCATGAAATGGCAACTCTCCTTCGGATGAATTTTTTTTTTTTTATTGCTTTTCACCAATGTGTGCTAGCTACTGTCCTATTTTATTTTTATTATTGGGGCCCCCTTATCGTGATCCTCATCGATTAAATATAAGATACAGGAAATAGAAATTTATTGGCGCGCCTTACAGATAGCTTGTAAATCGCTTTTACCTTTAAACAAATAAAATAAAGAGCGAGTCGGACTCGTGGAATCAGAGTTTAGACGATTATATAACATAAATTAATAAAACAACTTATTGAGGCAGTTATCCATCTAGCAATTATCCGAATAAATGGAGAGATTTGTAAAATGTAAATAACTTTTAAAGAGCACCGGTAGTGTGATTTTTAGGAATTTTTTTAAAGAAAAATACTGCATGGAATGTTTTAATGTTTTAAGGATATGTTTGTTTACCGGTCTTGGGTAAATCCTTACTAATTAAACACTTCTCAAATGTTCTAGTTTGTTATATCCTAGAAATTGTTTCAACCTGTGACCTTAAAAAAATCATTGTACTAATTTTCATTAAGATCCGTTGAAATTGAGAAATCTTGGTCGCCATATTGGATCCACCATCTTGCATTTCCAAAATTTGGATTTTAAATCAGCATACCGCAAAACCCCTAAGTACCAATTTTCATGAAAATCGCTTAAAATTTAAAATTTTCAACCGCCATCTTGGATTCGTCATTTTTAAACCCTATATATTATCTGAAATAATATTAACGTATATGTTAAGTTGGAATATGTAATACTTTCGGACAAAAAATGAAAAAGATCGATGGAAGCGTTTAGGCGTGATTGGTCAACAAACAAATAAACAAACGAACTTTCATTTTTATATATATATATAGGGATTCAGAATATATAGAAATTATATTATAGAAGTTATAAAAAAAAAGTGATCAAATATAATACATAGAACTAGGGGCGTAGTTACCATTATAGGATTTTTAGCAATGAAATCATAAAATGTAATCCATATTTAAAAATTCACAAATTTACTATATCGTAATTTTAAGTCATATTGATATTATAATACATTGATGAAAATCTGAATTGGGAATATTACACCGATTCTATTAAAAATAAAATTACCATGTGAAGAGATACTGAATTAAATACAATTGAAATCCTAATGCATAAAACCTTAAAGGTTCTATTTGAATATTCAATAATAAATAAATAAATAATAATAAATAAACTATAGATCTTAATATAGTAAATATTAACTAGTATTGGCCAAAGAAATTCGAAATATTTAGCAACTAAAGTATACAATAAAAGAATATATTCGTATTATTAATTATTAATTACCCTATCCTACCCTACCCTCTTATCATGAGATTAATATCCTCAAAAGGTTTCTTTTTTTATGATGATTCTGCCTTTTTCCGTGCAAAAAAAATAAAAATGTCAAAAAAATAAAATAAAAAATGAAGAAACGCTAAAAAAGTGAAAAACCGCGAAAAAAACAACAACAACAAGTATATAATTGAAACATATTAAGGGAAAATACATGAAGCTTACCCTGGGGGATAATTAATAAAGCATCCCGTCCTATCAGGAGCAGATATTTCGGCTTAAATTGAATTATCCTGGTTAACCACAAAGGACTTTTATGTGCATTTTCCTCTAGAATTAGAACAACTAAAATCGTTGGTTATGTGAGTGAGACGCGGTACGAAGAGAAAAGGGCAAGGGGCTCGTCTTGTGGCCGCCCGCCCGCTCACAATAATTCCAGCCCCAGTTTGAGTTTGAGTTTCAACCCCGGCAAAGGGAAGTTATTAGACCGCAAAAGGACGACAACATATCCCTTTGGGTTATTTAAACATTACTCATGAAAATATTCGTTACAATGTTTCCTCCTTCTCAGCAAAATTTAACGACAAGGGTGCTTTGCCCTTTTTCTGCAGATGACAAGCCCCACCAGCCAGGTTACGACATGATTAAGCCTTTCTTCTTATGTTTTTTTATTATTTTTCCTTTTTTCGGCTTTTTTTGCTAAAGGCACAACGTGTACAAAAGCCCTTCTCCTCTCTCACCCCCCAAAAAAATATAATATTATACATTTGTAAATTTTCGAAAAGGACGAATTACATAAAAAAATTAAATTATCTCCATGTTCCATCTTACCTGTACGAATTAAGTATATGCAGGTAAAACCGATGAATATATCCTATTTTTATTTTATTTTTAAATCAAATTCGAGCGTTTATGCAGGAGAGGGGCATTTAGAAGTCATGCGTCTCGATTCTAATATTTATTACTGCCTTTTTTTTATTATTTATTTTATTATTATTATTTTTGTTAAATATCCAAACACCGACGAAACTCTCCACCGACTGAATTGCAACACTGACAAACATCAACAGAGCACGGCAGCAATGAAACCATAATAATGAAGATGACGAGGGCGAGGGTGCCACCTGGTAATGGGTATTTTGAGGCGGACCTTACTTTTGTGAGATCCCCAAAATGGGGGCAGAAACGCTATTATGTGTAACATATATAAATATAAATATATATATATTAAAAATGGTGTTGGACGACCACATAACAAGCGACGGACAAACCAATCAAAATTTACAAAGAATTACAACATGAAGGAGAGAAATCTCAAGCAAGGTAAAGTTATCTGTTTTTGAATATTATAAAATCCTGAGTATAAAAATGAACAGTAGCTGTACTTCGACCGCACTAGAGCCGTATCGTTTTTAGATGGAGCGATACGACGCGACGGCTGCACTAGGTTCATAGTATTTTTGAAATATATGAAACGGCTGCATCATGCACCGTCGTTTATCTATCTATCTTCTATCTATCTGGAACAAGTTAAGAATACGGTCACCTCTCCGATTTTAATGAAATTCAGTAGGAACGTTCGCCTAGGCTCAAAACGAACGGATATGCAAAACAAATTTGTTTGTTTTTTCTAAAAAGGTAATATAAAAGAAATATAACAATTTTCATAAGTTTTGTTGTATTTACCTGCACTCCCGATGACATCTTCGTGAAACCGCCATCTTTGTGGAACGTCATCTTTGTGGAACCCACATTTCGCTCCACCTCTAATCTTTATGGGAACGTACAGAAACGATCAGATGACATGTGTTCATATGTAAGTGCATTCCAAGTAATTTTATTTTTAATATATAGTTTGTATAAGGAAAATTCCCAGTTAATAGACAGTTTGTATAAGGAACGAGAAGAAGTTTCAAGAAATTTACTTTTTTAGAAATTCAAAGTTGAATTTCTCGGAAAGTTGGGCTTTCCGACAAAAATTGTTTGCATGTTCGTTCTGAGCCTAAATGAATGTTCCTACCGAGTTTCATTAAAATCCGAGAGGTGACCTTATTTTTAAGTTAAGCCATCTATCTATCTATCTATCTATCTTCTGTCTATTTAGTTTCTATCTATCTATCTTCTATCTATGTTCTATCTATCTATCTATCTTCTGTCTATCTATCTATCTTCTATCTATTTTCTATCTATCTATCTATTTTCTGTCTATCTATCTATCTATCTATCTATCTATCTTCTATCTATCTATCTATCTATCTGCTTTCAGTGCCGGATTATAGGTAACGCAAAGTGCGTCATGGCATTAGGCGGCAAATTTCTAAAAGGTGGCAAATTTAACAAAAAAATTTACTTATACGCCTAAATAAATTAAGTGGTCCTCGACCAGTCAAGTTTATAATACAATAAGCTTTCTTATGTTCATCCTTTAACTTAAAAACAAGTTTTTATATTTCGAACAATATTTAAAGTATACAAAAGTATAAAAACTAGTATCAACTCTATTTGTATTGTATGTGAAACTTCTCTCTTAATTCTACATTAAATTAGATGGCAATACAGTGCGCGCAATTTCTATAAGCGCACGTCTGATTTTCATGTGAAATGCACAATTCATTGAAATAAAGCGGTTATAGTAACAAAATTTCTTTACAGGACAATTGTTAAAGTTTATAACTATTCATAAAAGCAATTAAACAATTCCAAATATCAGGCAATGCGTGAATGCAATAGATCAATCTTTCACAATTGATCTTAGAGTGCGCAGTTTCTATAAACGCAGTTTCTTTTTGTAGTATTACTAGTTAAACGCAAAGTAATTTTGCAACTTTTTAGGAAACAATTCATGTGAGTTTCATTTTCATTTTCCAACTATAGCTTAATTCTGTGTAATTGCTGTTATTTCTTAAGATTTATTGTAATGCCACGAGGAAAGGTCCTTGACAACGACGATCGCCTCAGAATCCGTGCGTTTAGGAAAACTGGCCTTGGTATAAAAAAAATTGCAAGGAGAATTGGACGTTCAGAATGTGTGGTGCGAAATTTTATTAAAAAGGGCAATCGTAATGGATTATGGGATCATCCAAGAGGGAGCACCAAAGTTTCCAAAAAAAATATTGGGAACATAAGAGAAGAAGTTATGAATAAAAAGTTAAGTGCAGCTCAAATTATAGCGGAATTACAACTCCCAATTAAAGGAAGAGAAGTTCAACAAATTTTGAAGGACATTACTTATATTAAATATAAGAAACCGGCCAAATCTCTCCAACTGCAACAGCATCATAAATATGCGCGCCTAGATTTTGCTAGAAGCCACATAAACTGGGACGAAAAGTGGCAAAACGTTATTTTTTCTTACGGAAAACAATTTAATTTAGATAGCCCAGATGGATTGAGTACATATTGGCATGATTTAAGGAAGCCCGATTCGCCTCGTCTAAGTAGTAATTTTGGTGTTGGTAGTTTAATGTTATGGGGTGCCTTTTCTTATCAAGGAAGTTATTTTTACGGTTTGTTCCCACCCGAATGAACTCTGCCATATATACAGACCTGCTGGAGGAATCTCTTATTCCATATTTAAAAGACAATATGGAAAAAGATTTGATTTGTCAACAGAATAACGTCGCTGTGCATTCCTCTGCCGAAACAAGACGATGGTTTAGTGAAAGAAATATTCCTGTAATGGAGTGGCCATTACGTAGTCCGGATTTAAATCCAATGGAGAACATTTGGGAAATCATGGCACGAAGAGTTTACGCAAATGGTGGACAATTTTCTTCGTTATCTGAACTGAAAGCCGATATTTTGAAATGCTGGAATGATATTGATGAATATTTGTTTAAAAAGTTAATAAATTCGATGTCTAACAGGTTTTTTCAAGTTATAACTAACAAAGGAGGTAAAACACAATACTTAGAAAATATAAAAAAATTTTCTTTTCGTTAAGCTTTTAAAATAATGACTATAATATAAAGTGAGCTTATAGAAATTGCGCAGACAAAAGAGACTTTTAATTATATTTATTTTTATTATAAAGTAATTACTTACTTTAATGATTGTTTTATATTATATAATTAATATTTACCAATGGGGAATTTATGCAATATAATCGGTTTTGAAAAATAAAAAGTAGTTTTCTTTAAACATGAATAAAACTGGCTGCGCTTATAGAAATTGCGCACACTGTATGTACACATTAGGGTATTGGCTAATAAAAAGAGTAAATTCTAAGTGTTTAAAAACCAAAACATAATAATCCTTAAACCTTAAATGTCTTAAAACTTTAATTTTTGGGTAAATTTTTAGATACCATGAAAAAGAGATATCCGAATCTTAATGAAAAATTACAGGCTTATTTGTACGTAGCATTTTTAGATACCGATTTATATACTGACTCAAAATAAGTGAAAACTCAATAAATTTACAAAAGTATTCCATGTGTGCAAAAGATTTGTGCATTTGTTCGCGGTTTATCAACAAACGTCCTTGTTGTCTTGTAAACATATATATTTTTGAAAATCAAATCAAACCAAAGGCCGAAATTCGAAAATGAATTTTCGTCCCAAACCATGGCTTTATTTTCGACCTATGATGTGAAAATTAACCCTACGACTACACACCTCCAGATACAGAATTATGGGAAAACAAACGGGGTCAAACTGTCCTCAAAACATTTTCAAACTGCTATATCTGGCAAACAATGTTTTTGAAGCTTTGCTTCCTTTGGGACGTTGTGCGGGAGATTCGTTCACAATTTTTTTTCCGACGGTAACGAAATAAGGTAACGAAAAAAAGTAACGAAAAACGTCAAATTTTAAACGTCAAATTTTCAAAAAATTTTAAATTTTCAAAATTTTTTAAATTTTCAAAATTTTTTAAATTTTCAAAATTTTTTAAATTTTCAAAATTTTTTAAATTTTCAAAATTTTTTAAATTTTCAAAATTTTAAAAATTTAAAATTTTTTAATTTTTCAAAATTTTTTAAATTTTCAAAATTTTTTAAATTTTCAAAATTTTTTAAATTTTCAAAATTTTTTAAATTTTCAAAATTTTTTAAATTTTCAAAATTTTTTAAATTTTCAAAATTTTTTAAATTTCCAAAATTTTTTAAATTTTCAAAATTTTTTAAATTTTCAAAATTTTTTAAATTTTCAAAATTTTTTAAATTTTCAAAATTTTTTAAATTTTCAAAATTTTTTAAATTTTCAAAATTTTTTAAATTTTCAAAATTTTTTAAATTTTCAAAATTTTTTAAATTCTCAAAATTTTTTAAATTTTCAAAATTTTTTAAATTTTCAAAATTTTTTAAATTTTCAAAATTTTTTAAATTTCCAAAATTTTTTAAATTTTCAAAATTTTTAAAATTTTCAAAATTTTTTAAATTTTCAAAATTTTTTAAATTTTCAAAATTTTTTAAATTTTCAAAATTTTTTTAAATTTTCAAAATTTTTTAAATTTCCAAAATTTTTAAATTTTCAAAATTTTCAAAATTTTTTAAATTTTCAAAAAATTTTAAATTTTCAAAATTTTTTAAATTTTCAAAATTTTTTAAATTTTCAAAATTTTTTAAATTTTCAAAATTTTTTAAATTTTCACAATTTTTTAAATTTTCAAAATTTTTTAAATTTTCAAAATTTTTTAAATTTTCAAAATTTTTTTAATTTTCCAAAATTTTTTAAATTTTCAAAATTTTTTAAATTTTCAAAATTTTTTAAATTTTCACAATTTAAAAAATTTTGAAAAGCAAAGCTTCCATCGGCCAGTCCCGCGACTGCCATGTTTTTTTTTTCAGAATTTGTGTTATAAAATAGTTTTTAGCTAAGAGGATGCACTTTTCAGAAGAACCATCGCTAGTTCGAAAAAACGTATTTTTAACGACGCACCGAGCGCCTCGAATATACCTTACATCCTGAGATATTTCAGATCTCAAAAAATATTTGGCGTCCATGACCCCCAGGGTTAATATTTTCTAAGAAGTTTTAATTGTTAGGTATTATATTTGGTCAAATTTCGGAGTTTTTGCGGCGGCAAAATATACGTATCCGTGGCGTACCATCAATGAATCTGATAATCCGGCTCTGTTTGCCTTGCTATGTTTCTCCGAAAACAATCGGTTTTATGCGAATTCCAATAAAATTTCAAAAACGGTAAAATGATTGCGAAAATTTGAAAACATAATTTTTTTAACTGTATAGGGCGGAATTAATACAAGGGAAAATATAAATATTAAAATTCTGCTATTTCACCTTAAGGAATTTTCCGTTTTTTTGCCTGAAATCATCTAGTTATTTTACTTAGAGTCCATTTAGCCAAAAAAACCTATCTGGGGAGCCCTTTTTTAGGAAACAATTTTTTACCTGGATAGGGCGGAATTAATACAAGAGAAAACCTAAATATTAAAATTCTGTTATTTTTTCTTCAGGACTTTTCTGTTTTTTGCCTAAAATCATCTAGTTATTTTACTTAGAGTCGATTTAGCCAGAAAAACCGATCCGGGGAGCCCTTTTTTAGGAAATAATTTTTTACCTGGATAGGGCGGAATTAATACAAGGGAAAAAGTAAAAATCGAAATTCTGCTATTTTTTCTTCAGTACATTTCTGTTTTTGCCTAAAAGCATCTAGTTATTTTAATAAGAGTCGATTTAGCCAAAAAACAGATCCGGGAGCCCTTTTTTAGGAAATAAATTTTACCTGGATAGGGCAGAATTAATACAAGGGAAAATGTAAAAATTGGGATTCTGCTATTTTTCCTTCGGGACTTTTCCGTTTTTTGCCTAAAAGCATCTAGTTATTTTACTAAGAGTCGATTTAGTCAAAGAACCCGATCCGAACCGAACTGATCGCTGGACTTAAAAGTTACTACATGGTGTCCCGCAGGATAGACGTTTAGGACCACTAATCTTAATCTATATTAACTGAATGTTAAAAATTTTTATTTTTCTATATTAAAAATATTTAAGTGACTGACAACCAAATATAAAAATGTGTAAACAGGGAAAGCAACAAAAAAAATGGCTTGATCAGTTCACGGGGTATTGTGTGACACAGCACGAGACATCTCACCCTCCTACTGAGACTATTATGATTTCTATCAGCAGTAAGTACCCACTACAAGGGCTCTTCCCGAAAACCCTCAGGTACCAAAAACACCTATCGAGGCGTTATCGTCGACAATTTTCATCCGCTGTACTGATTTTTTTTTTAATCTTTTATTCTTTTTTCTCTACCATTTCCACAGTACCCAGGGGCCAGACGATTATAGTAATTTGTGAATAAGTTAATTGAACACAAATTCCTGGCAACAATAATATTTTGTACGATCATAAACGGTGACAACAAGGAAAAATTCCTGTTTTTATATATATATATTTCTTCTTTTTTATTTTCGCTTGCTGCTGCTGCTGAGTTCTGCCTGTGGTCCAGGTACCGTCCGTGCGAAAATGAAGAGAGGTAAATTTTTGAGCGGTAGCAGAGAGTAATGCAGTAAATTGATTAATTTCCAAGTACCCTCAAAAGAAGAAAAAAAAAAATGAAAAGAACCCTAGAATTCATGCTTACATCTGTTCGATTTACAGCGATATTTTTACCTCAATGGACCCGACATGATGATGCACGAGATGAGTTCTCGAGCTGAGGTTAAAGATAACAAGGGGCGTCCCGGGTACCTCTCTTCTCATTGTCATCGTGTGCCGACTTTTATAAATTTATTGCTGTATCGTTGCGAGTTAAGCGAACAAAAGATAAAGTACACAGATTTTTGTAGTAATCATTCATTCAGTTAATGGTCGAAATTTAACAGTTTAACTGCAAGTGCATGTGTAACATGAGATATCTTATTCTGATGGTATATTTAAAAAGAAAAGGAAAACCTAAAACCACCATATTTAGCCTTTTTTGTTTTGTTTTTATTTTGAAAATGATATAAGCCAATTTTTTCCTACATTGAGAGGTGTCAGAAGTAATTTTAATAATTTTATGAAATATGATTTATCTAAATCTAATAGGGTATTTGACAAATTCCAAAATAATCTACATCGGTTGATTATACCCTCTACAAATGAAATAACTAAATAAAACATGTATTAGTTGAAAAAAAAAAAAATTATGTCTCGATAATTTAAATTCTGCGCCTAAACAGTCGATCACGTGACATATCAGACCTGTTACGTCAAAATATACCAGGTATAGGTACTTATTTATACCGTATGTGATTTTCCTACGATTTCGTGAATCGTGAATAAATTCTGGAAAGTTTTTTAAGTGCCTTCGTGCACAAATACAACCATTGAAATACCCAATAAGTTATTTATAAATGTTCCCAAGTGTTCAGAACTTTCATAGTCGTCTTCCATTTTAAGTTCTTGAAATCTTAATTTAGTTAAGAATTACACCAAAATGTTCGATGAAATTTTATATATTAATTTGCATATTAATATAAACATTGTAATCCTTTTTTAACCTACTTCTTGTGCACGTATCTTAATGAAACATACATCAAGCGAAAGATAATTTTTCATAGATGTGCAGAATATATGTTTTATTCCGATACGTATATAGGGAAAGGTGTGAAAGCCAGGTAAAGTTTTACCTATAAAAAAAAAAAATTTTATTCACATACGCACTCATACACTGTGAACACGATACCAATCAAAAGAAACGGGAAAAGAATACATATTTAATTTTTTTTATTTTAAATGGTGTGTTCTATCCTATCCTATATATATATAAAAATGAAAGTTCGTTTGTTTGTTTGTTTGTTTGTTTGTTTGTTTGTTTGTTTGTTTGTTTGTTTGTTTGTTTGTTTGTTTGTTTGTTTGTTTGTTGCTCAATCACGCCTAAACGCTTCCATCGATATTTTTCATTTTTTGTCCGAAGGTAGTACATATTCCGACTTAACATGTAGGCTAATTTATTTTCGGATAATACGTAGGCTTTCAAGATGGCGGATCCAGGATGGCGGCTGAAAATTTTAAATTTGAAGCGATTTTCATGAAAATTGGTACATAGAGGTTTTGCGGGATGGGGATTACAAATCCTCTGTCCAAATTTAGAAATTCAAGATAGCGGATCCAATATGGCGAGAAAGATTTCCTGATTTCAACGGATTTTAATGAAAATTAGTACAATGATTGTTTTGAGGTCACTGATTTTGAATATTATCAACATTTAGAAATCCAAGATGGCGGATCCAAAATGGCGACCATATTTCTCGATTTCATCGGATTTTAATGAAAATTATTACAATGAATATCTTGAGGTCACTGATTTTGAATGTTATCAAAATTTAAAAATCCAAGATGGCGGAACCAATATGGCGACCAATATTTCTCGATTTCAGCGGATTTGAATGAAAATTAGTAATTTTAATAAAACTTAGTACAATGATTATATTGAGGTCACTGATTTCGAATGTTCTCAAAATTTGCAAATCCAAGATGGCGGACCCAATATGGCGACCAATATTTCTCGATTTCAACGGATTTTAATGAAAATTAGTACAATGAATATCTTGAGGTCACTGATTTTGAATGTTATCAAAATTTACAAATCCAAGATGGCGGAACCAATATGGCGACCAATATTTCTCGATTTCACCGGATTTTAATGAAAATTAGTATAATAAACATCTTGAAGTCACTGATTTTGAATGTTATCAAAATTTACAATTCCAAGATGGCGGACCCAATATGGTGACCAAGATTTCTCGATTTCAATGGATTTTAATGAAAATTGGTACAATGATTATTCTGAAGCTACAAATTTCGAATATTGTCAAAATTTGTAAATCCAAGATGGCGGGTCCAATATGAGACCAAATTTCTTGATTTCAACGGATTTTACTGAAAATTAGTACAATGATTATTCTGAGGCCACTAATTTCGAATATTAGAAAAACAAATTTCCAAACTCAAGATGGCGGATCCAATATGGCGACCAAAAGTTCTCGATTTCAACGGATTTGAATGAAAATTGGTACAATGATTATTTTAAGACCACTAATTTTGAATATTATTAAGATTTGGAAATTCAAGATAGCGGATCCATAAAGGAGTTTTCGGGTTGAAACAATTTCTAGGATATAACAAACTAGAACATTTGAGAAGTGTTTAGTTAGTGAGTATTTACCCAACGCCGGGTGAAACCGGGTAACCCAGCTAGTTTTATTATAAAAAAAAAATAATTTTAATAAATATGCCTCGACAGCCTGCTTTAACCGGTGGAATTGAACGACGAAGTCATAGAAACGAAGTTAGATCAATTCGAAATAGAAACAGAAATACCGATTACAATGACGTATCTGCTCGGATTAAAACGTCAAAGTAGTTTGTTTAAATCTTAAAAGTGTGAAAAGTAGAAATGGATATAGATCGGAAAAGAAAGGATTTTTCAATGTTTCTAATGTTCTGCAATATACAGCTTTAGTAAAATTTAAAAAAAATTAAAAGTAGAAGAAAAAGGCGGAATGCACGCCGGCACAGTGGACAATTTAGCGTTTTTTTTCTTCAAAAGTATTTATCTCCAGAACGAATTAAGATATCGCTATAATTAGTTTTTTTAAAGGAAGCTGAGACTATGTCGATTACTGGAAAAATAACCAGAATGGCTGAAAGGAAAATAAACACTCTGTAACATAACCTCAAAGTTTAATTTCTTGTGAAAAATTAAATAAATACACACCAACAGATAAATAGATCTTTATTTTAAATACCATAAGTATACTATCCGATGTACTTTTACCTGCTGATCACGAATCCGAGGTCAGAATTACCCCTCGCCCTCCAGTTTTCAGAAAAATGAAAAATTTCCGTGCTCGTATAAGTTTTTTTAACCCTTTGAATCACAAAATTCGAGCTTAAATTAAAGTTGAAGGTTTTTGAAGTCGCTGATTACGAATCTGAAGTCAGATTTTTAAAATTCAAAAAGCTGATGAAGTATGGCGGACCAAAAATTTAATATTCGATCGAATTTGCACTAAAAATTGAATACATGGGCTTTTGGGGTCGCTGATTACGAATTTAAATAGAGATTTTGAAAATCAAGATAGCGGATCCAATATGGCGAACCAAAAATTTATATTTCATAGAATTTGGATTCGCCATATTGAATTTTGAGAATAAAACAGAGTATTAGAAAGGAATAACTCACAACAAACAAATGTGGAAAATTATTATTATTACAAAAATATGCACAAATTCTATTTCTCCATATTTGAGAATTGACATATCCTGGTTTAATTCTTAATAGCTACCGGTAATTTATTAAAAAGTTTAAATCCATTATAAACTAAACTATTTTGTGCTGCACTAGTTTTACATAAAATCTCCATTCCTTAGGGGATAACGTAGTATATCTCGTATATAAAACATTTATTTCGCCATATACGAAGGTAGAAAACCTTTGTTAATATACGAATACTACCTCAGACACTATCAAAATAATAACAGCCAGGTGTTCCACAAGGATCAGTACTCAACCCTATACTATACAATTCCTACACTTCTGATAATACCAAAAATCTGGACATCATATCTTTTTTTTTATAAGTGGAAGATAAAAATAAAAACATCATATACCCCTATTTCACAAGAAAGAGAAGTTAGAAACTTTTATCAAATAAACCACTGAACTTTAATAATCAAAACTTCTCCTTGAAATAAAGTATCTAGGAGTTTGTTTAAATAAAATTTTAATATATGATTTCCATAAAATCGTTCATCATATCCTTACATATGTATGAATCTCCGGTATGGTCAAACAAAAATACACAAAAATAAACTGCATGTACAATATACAATACAATGATTACGAACCTAATTCACGATCATGCTACATAGTACAAAGTTAATTGAGGAAATCTATACCATAAACATGAATAGATTAGAAAATGAACAAACATAGCACTAAGTCTCCTACATTTCCTACAGGAAATTAGTTTAGGGAACCCGGATTATGATCAGATCCGGATCAGATTTTCTGTAATACGGCCATCTGATCAGTTCCATCCCTTGATCTGGTCATCTGATCAGGAATTGATCAGCGTACAGTACTCTATCCGTTGATCCAGCCATCTGATCAGGAACCGATCAAAGTATAGTACCCTATCCTTCGATCCAGTCATCTGATCGGTTCCTTATCAGAATCTAATACTAAAAATCTTATTACGGTTTCGGTACGTTGTTTAAATCAAGATTATATCCGATGTCCTGAATTGGATCACAATACGGAATTTAGTAATATTGCTTGATACATTTGAAGTGTACTTAAAATCATTGATAAAATTAAGGTAAAATGGTAATATTTATTTAATTATTTAATGTCAAATTAATATGTCAAAACAAAATTAATCCTGATCTTTTAAATGGGTCCGGTATGGATCTTTTGGCCGGATCGGGCATGGATTTTTGAAATTGATCCTATGTGGATCATATATGGCGTAACAATTTTTAATCATATCCGGATCAGGAAGCCTGAATTATCCCTGATCCGGATGGGACCCTATACTGAACTAATTTCCAGTCGGGATGGTTAAGTACTATTTGATAACTTTCACTTTTCCTCTTTTAGTATAAGACTAGGCTAGCGAAACCAACTTGAATGTACTATATATGTACATGTGGATAAAATTTTTTAAATTTTATTTATTATCTACTATCATTTTCAATATATTTATTATACGTTGGTACAAAATTCTGATAATAATATATACCGGATGAGTCATTTAACTTGAGACAACCTAATAACTTTTTAGGATCGCATAATATTGAAAAAAGTTTAATATGAAAGTTGTAGGGTATCAAAAATGGCGTTTGGTGATGATATTAAAAATGACCTTGACCTTGACATTCAAGGTCATATGAAGGTCAACTTTAAAATTTCAAATGGGATGACCCCCTATTGACCCCGGAATTGAAAAGAGCGAAAAATTTTACGTTCAGATATGACCTTGACCCAATGATCAAGGTCAAATTTCAAGGTCATTTCACGGTAATTTATCTTCATGTACAATAGCGAGAAGCGATGGCGTTTTTTGAAATACATTTTAAACAAAAGTTTTTGATGTGGAGAGAGGTATCTGACCACGACCTTGAAAATTACCTTTACCTTGACCTTCAAAGTTATTTGAAGGTTAAACTCAAAAATTCTATTGGTAACCCCTATTATTGACGCCAGAACGAAAAAAGCTTCCGACCGAACATGCGAAAAAGTATTTAACTACATTTTGCATTACCCAGGAACAACGACGTGGACGAAGTAGTTTTCTGTTCCCTTTGGGGTGCTTGATTTAGGTGAATCCCCTCGCATCTCACCGTCGGGGTGCTTGATTTAGGTGAGTCCCCTCACCTCTCACCGTCGGGGTGTTTGATTTAGGTGAGTCCCCTTGCCTCTCACCTAAATCAAGCACCCCAAAGGGAACAGAAAACTACTACGTTCACGTCGTTGTTCCTGGGTAATGCAAAATGTAGTTAAATACTTAATCGCATGTTCGGTCGAAAGCTTTTTTCGTTCTGGCGTCAAAAATAGTGGTTACAATAGAATTTTTGAGTTTAACCTTCAAATCACTAAGGTCAAGGTCAAGGTAATTTTCAAGGTCGTGGTTAGATACCTCTCTTCACATCAAAAACGTTTGTTTAAAATGTATTTCAAAAAACGTCATCGCTTCTCGCTATTGTACATGAAGATAAATTACCGTGCAATGACCGTGGAATTTGACCTTGATCATTGGGTCAAGGTCATATCTGAACGTAAAATTTTCCGCTCTTTTCAATTCCGAGGTCAATAGGGGGTCATCCCATTTGAAATTTTAAAGTTGACCTTCATATGACCTTGAATGTCAAGGTCAAGGTCATTTTTAAGATCATCGCCAAACGCCATTTTTGATACCCTACAGCTTTCATATTAAACCTTTTTCAATATTATGTGATCCTAAAAAGTTATTAGGTTGTCTCAAGTTAAATGACTCACCCGGTATATTCAGAATTAGCGAATTATCTTGTTTTTTAAGGGTAAAATTTATGGTTTTTCTAGTATGGGGGCTAAAAAACCAAAGGGGCGCCAAAATCAAATATTGTATATCCTTCCATTAAAGGGAGAAAAAGCGAAAAAATAAAAATAAAAACCGAATCAGGAAATCAGTGAGATACAAATCAAAGAAAATATAGTTCAATGAAGCGTTCAGATATAAGGCGTAGGTATTTTATTTTATTTTTGTTTTCTTTCCGAGGAGTATCTAAAGTTTGGTAGATGAGATGGTAGGTGGAAGGAAAGGAGAAAAGCCAACAAAAACTGTAACGTGACCAAAATTCCGATAAAAAAATAAAAATAAAATAAAACAATAGGGAGAAAAAAAACTTGAGGAGATTTAGAAGAAAGTGTTCCAAGTTTCAAAAGACTTTAAGAAGTAAAATACTTCTCGATTTCCCTGATTCTGGAAGAAAAGAGAACAAGAAAAAAAATTTTTTTTTTTTTGAAATTTCAATAGACCGAGAAATAAAAATAAATACCAAAGAAAAAAAAAATAAAAAATAATAAGAAACAAAATAAATAAAATAAAGGGAAAGAAATTGTGTTGCCGTTTTTCTCTGAGTTGATTTCCTTACACGCTTAGAATAAGTAAGTGAGGAGCGGCCCGGAGTCCCTCTTTTTAGAGCCCTATCTGTATTATTTTTTTTTTTTTTCGCCAGTGCCTGAAGAAGGACGACTATTGGATTGGATGGGATTTCTTTTTGTCGGGAATCAAAGGGACTCATTCGTCCTAGTTGTCGCTGTCTCGTCCTCCTCCTCCCCACAAATCACCCGTTTTCGTTTCGTTTTCGTCCGGGTGTTGGAAGTCATCGCGTATTCACGAAACATTCAATTTTATCACCTCTTAAGAGGGTGACGGTGGTAATGTGCGGACAATTAATGGCACTGAACATTACTTACATGAGCCGGATGACAAAGCGTCCTGGAGAGAGAGAGGACCCTTCCTCCCTTTACCTTTATCCCTCCACGGACGAAGTGTCGACCCTTCGGGATTTTAACTTATTTTCGTTAGCGCAACGACAGCGAGGACGACGAAAAGTCATCATATAACAGGAACGTGGGTCTATAGGGTCTGTTACAACCCTGGGAAGGGAGGGGGGAACAAGAACAAGGACGAGAAGAAGAAGTAGTAGCAAAAAAAAAAAACAACATTTCACCTATTTCATTCAATTCATCCCCGGCCCTAAAGGGAGGACACTTCATTAAATAAATCTCTTTCGGCAATATTCAGTTTGACATTATTGCTGTCATCGTCCCTGCCTCCAAATTTTTCGGCCACTTCATATCGTCTTGATAAAATTTCAAATTCCTCTCCCTCTCTCTCTCTCTCTGTTTATCTCTCAACAACAAAATTTGAACACCTTTCCAATTGATTGAAACTCTTAAAATTAACAGAAACAAATTTCAATTTGCATATATGTTTGTGAGATAATCTCAGGATTAAGTCGGACGGCGACATTTCTTACACATTCCATTTTAATTTTATGCTTTTTTATGATTAAGGATCGTAGCAGAATAAGAGTGGGTTGTGGGCTACCTCTGCTTTTATGCTGTCCATTTTAATGCGGTAAGGATTAATTTATATCAAATATCAATTTCAAAAAATGTTTTTTTACAATAACAAATTTTTGGAAAATCGAAATAAAAAAAAAATATTTTTTGTTTGTTTTTAAACTCATATTAGTTTAATTAAAATTGTGAAATCATTATTCAAATTCAAATAAAGGTATTGAGTTTCTTTAACACGTTAACGCCGGCGTGTACCACCTGTGGCTCACACGCGAATGGTTCATCTGACGGCGTGTACCACCGGTGGTTCACATCAGCTTTTCGTAACACATAATAAATGAAACTTGTGAGTATGAAGTTTTGCTAAACAACATTTTGTGCAATGCGCCGCCAGATAGAGCAAAATACGATTTTCACTGCCACCCAATAAATTGAAATACAAAAAAATGCGCCAGCGTCAACGTGTTAAAATGTGCTTATTTTATCAAAAATCATAATTAGGTAAAAACTTGAATTTAGTGGAAAAGAGAAGTTTTCTTGTTTTTTTACTATGAAGTAAAAAAAACATATATTGTAGCCTTGGGTCTAAGTATACTATAGGAAAAAATTGAAGTTTGTATAAAGAGGGAATCATAAAAAAAAATTAAATTTCTTTTTTACTCCCTTCTAATTAAAAAAATTATTTTTGAACTTTTTTTCAAAACTGCTTTGGTATCCTGTACAAGATATATTTTAGCCTCCAACTCCATATACCTTCAGAAGTCACCTCTTAAAATTTTAGTAAGAAATTTCAAAAGAAAAAAAAAAAACAATTACAGCAGTTTAAGGTAGGTGTCTAGTCTAGAGAGAGATAAATGAGCTCATTTTCAAACATTTATTTCTCGGCTTCTATGCTAGATAAAACAATAAATTTTTAACCAGGACATTATGTTAAGCATATAGAATAGGAACGTTTTTTTAAATTTTCTCCAGCATTTTATAAAAAATTTGTAGAGGGTGCCAAAGTCAAGGCTGCAGAAAAAAAATGTCTCCATGGCGGACAGTTAATCTCCGGATCTGTGAGTCTGAAACAAAAACAAAAAACGACATTTTATAGAGGAAGGTTTGCCACGTGGTAATTCACCACCGTTTGACAAAAATCGATAATAAAAAAAAAAAAAAAACATGGCAGTCGCGGGACTGGCCGATGGAAGCTTTGCTTTTCAAAATTTTTTAAATTGTGAAAATTTAAAAAATTGTGAAAATTTAAAAAATTTTGAAAATTTAAAAAATTTTGGAAATTTAAAAAATTTTGAAAATTTAAAAAATTTTGAAAATTTAAAAAATTTTGGAAATTTAAAAAATTTTGAAAATTTAAAAAATTTTGAAAATTTAAAAAATTTTGAAAATTTAAAAAATTTTGAAAATTTAAAAAATTTTGGAAATTTAAAAAATTTTGAAAATTTAAAAAATTTTGAAAATTTAAAAAATTTTGAAAATTTAAAAAATTTTGAAAATTTAAAAAATTTTGGAAATTTAAAAAATTTTGGAAATTTAAAAAATTTTGAAAATTTAAAAAATTTTGAAAATTTAAAATTTTTTTAAAATTTAAAAAATTTTGAAAATTTAAAAAATTTTGAAAATTTAAAAAATTTTGAAAATTTAAAAAATTTTGAAAATTTAAAAAATTTTGGAAATTTAAAAAATTTTGAAAATTTAAAAAATTTTGAAAATTTAAAAAATTTTAAAAATTTAAAAAATTTTGAAAATTTAAAAAATTTTGAAAATTTAAAAAATTTTGAAAATTTAAAAAATTTTGGAAATTTATAAAATTTTGAAAATTTAAAAAATTTTGAAAATTTAAAAAATTTTGAAAATTTAAAAAATTGTGAAAATTTAAAAAATTGTGAAAATTTAAAAAATTTTGAAAATTTAAAAAATTTTGAAAATTTAAAAAATTTTGGAAATTTAAAAAATTTTGAAAATTTAAAAAATTTTGAAAATTTAAAAAATTTTGAAAATTTAAAAAATTGTGAAAATTTAAAAAATTGTGAAAATTTAAAAAATTTTGAAAATTTAAAAAATTTTGAAAATTTAAAAAATTTTGAAAATTTAAAAAATTTTGAAAATTTAAAAAATTTTGAAAATTTAAAAAATTTTGAAAATTTAAAAAATTTTGAAAATTTAAAAAATTTTGAAAATTTAAACAATTTAAAAAATTTTGAAAATTTAAAAAATTTTGAAAATTTAAAAAATTTAAAAAATTTTGAAAATTTAAAAAATTTTGAAAATTTGACGTTTAAAATTTGACGTATTTCGTTACCTTATTTCGTTACCCTCGGAAATAAAATTGTGAACGAATCTCCCGCACAACGTCCCAAAGGAAGCAAAGCTTCAAAAATGGCGACTTTGGAAAAATATTGTTCAAAAATTGACCTATTTTTGCACCGTTCATGTCCTGTCAACTTTGATATTGTGAATTTTTTTTTTTTTATGTGGTGAATTACCACACAAAACACCTTAATAAAGGATCGTACAAAATTTTATCAAAATCGATCGAGCGGTTGCGGAGATTTTCTGTCCGCCAGTTGAAAAAAAGTGATTTCGAGGAAAACGCTTTTAAATTTCTTTTTTCGATTTAGGTGTTAATATTTTCAGAATAATGGAGTTTTAATACTTACAATAGCTTAATCAGCTATCCCTGGCCCATATAGGAGCACTCCACAGTGATTATTGACACTACAAGTCGTTGGAAAATGAAAAAAAAACCAATTTCTGAAAATTCTAGACTAGACACCTACCTTAAGCGCGCGCGCGCGCTTTTTTTCCTCTCCGCAGGTGTGGGATCATCTACAAATGACATCATCCGAATTCTTAGCTTTTTATACCTCCTCCCCCCTTTGGTCATTTAATTTCATAATTAAATATACGCCTTCCTCCTTTAATATGCAACCTTGTCATAGTTTTACTAGACCCCTCCCCTAAAACGTAAAAAACTTTAAACGCGTTTTTCTCGAAATTACTTTTTTTTTCAAACTTCGGACAGTTAATCTGCGGATTGGCTGAAGCGATTTTAATAAATCTTGGTGTGTTTTGTTTATTAAGGTGTCCTACATGGTAATTAATAACAATTTGGGGTAAACGTCAATAAAAAAAAAAATTGGCAAGCGATAGCAGTCCCTTGAAATGGGCAACATACAAGCGGGGGCAGCCCACCCACTCTCATCCTGCTACGCCCTTTTGTGATCTATCAAAATCTACAAAAATCGCCTTCATATTTCCGGAGATCTGTCAAAGTGTTATTCTCGTTTGATAACTTGTCACTTGACAGTTGTAAAATTTTTACGTAAAAATAATAAATAATAAATTTTTACCCTGTCTACTGGACCGATTTCAATGTATCGTTTTTTAAATGAAAGACTATCATCCCCCTGTAGTTCCACTCCAATATTGTAAGCATTGACCGCGTAATTACGTAGTTATTTGTTTGTATATTACGCAATGCCTTCGCCGATTTTGAACTGATTTTAATGATTCTTTTTTTTTTTATTGAATAGGCTATATCTTGAAGGTGGTCCTGTTTAAATTAAGGGTGAAAAATTAGTTTATTGAATTTTACCCACTTCCTGTTAACCGATTTTAGTGAAGCTTGGCATGTAGTTCCAATGAAAATAAAATATTATGTTGACCTAGAGGTGATCTGATAATATAAATGGCAGGCTTTAGTTACTTATCACTAAAAATTTAAAAATAAAGTAAATTTTTACAAAAAAAAGAAAAACCCACTTCAAAACTTTGTCTATATTTAAAAACTTAAACTAAAAAGATAAAAACAATATATTTTATTACTTTAAAGAAAAGAGCATTAAACGGCAATATTCAAAATTATCATTATTATGTTGTATATATACCGAATTTACACTTACGCACATATCAGAACAATTGCAACAGTTAGATTCTCGGACTGATGTGCACTCCCTACTTAACGACATTTTGTAAAGGCAGTTGCCGCCTAGACTTCAGTGAATAAACATATTATTAGAAAATGAGTCGCAATTATTACAACATGGCGCAGCCGGTCTAAAAACAAAAAGAAACTTAACTAGAAAAAAAAGTTAATAAGTGAATGTGTGGAATATTAAATAAACCAAGAAGAAAAGTTTAAAAGTGGCGAAATTTGACTGAAGAAAAACGGAAAATAAAAGGTAAATTGGAGTGACCATTATGGCCCACATGGATTTTCTTAAACCAGAACCGTTAAGTCTGGATGGCAACTTAAAAGAAAATTGGAAAAAGTTTAAAACTCATTTTGAAATTTACTCAACGGCAACTAAAACAGACACGGAGGACGAAAAAATTCAAGTAGCCAGATTTTTAAGCTGTGCGGGCCACGAGGCCATTGAATTATTCCACACATTCGATTTAAGTATCGAGGATAGTAAAAAGATTGCAGCAGTTCA
Source organism: Dysmachus trigonus (assembly GCA_949715965.1). Classification (NCBI taxonomy): domain Eukaryota; kingdom Metazoa; phylum Arthropoda; class Insecta; order Diptera; family Asilidae; genus Dysmachus; species Dysmachus trigonus. Next base: position 3,910,921 of record OX454324.1, read on the forward strand.
AAAGAAATTCGAGGAATACTGCAACCCACGTACCAATGTCGTCTACGAGCGGTACCGATTTTATTCACGGACACAACGAGAAGGAGAGCCCTTTGACCATTTCTTAAAAGATATTTCAACGTTGGTCGAAAGCTGCAGTTTTGGCGAGCAGAAGGAGTTCATGTTGAACGACCGAATCGTCATCGGGATTGCGGACAATAACACCCAAATGCAACTCTTGAAGGTCAACGAGCTATCATTGGCAAAGGCGATAGAAATATGCAGAATATCAGAAATCACTCAGGAGCAGAGTAAAACCATGCAGCACAAGTCAACGACTATACAGGCAAAACCATCACAAATTCATGCAGTTAATAAGAAGCCGGGAAGTTCTAAAGCTAATGGAAAAATAGATAACAAAAATATAAAATCACAAAATTCTTCTTACAGATCTGTAAAGGGACGGGCACAACAGTCAAGCGAATCACGTAGCGGTTCTGGTGCGGGAAATAGCTCTAAAGAAAAGTGCAATTTTTGCAATTATAAGCATCCTTTTGGTAATGTCCAGCATATGGAAAGAAGTGCACCTTTTGCGGAAAATTAAATCATTTCGTGTCTGCCTGTTTGAAAAAGAAAAATCAGGTGAGTGATATTGCTTGTGGTTCGGGGAATGGTTGTCATGATGAGGATGAGCTGTACATTTATTCCGTTATAGACTCATTGAACACGAGCAAACAGTCTTGCTGGACTGAAAAGTTGTGCGTCGAAGACCGTCCGGTTGAATTCAAATTAGATAGTGGCTCACAAGTTAACATTCTTCCCAAAATTATTTTCGATCAAATTAGTAATAAAGTAATGCTGCAACCGTTTCGCACTAGACTGGAAGCTTACGGAGGGTTCGAACTTGATGCTTTAGGAGTAGCTAGGTGTAGAATGAAATACAAAAATAAGGTCTATCTAACCGATTTTGTCATTGTGAATGCTACCTCAAGGCCCCTGTTAGGATTGAGTACTTGTATAGAGCTAGGCTTAATTCAGCGTGCAGAATCCATGGAAATAGGCAAGCAGGAAGCAATAAAATTTATTGAAGCTAATAAAGACGTCTTCTCAGGTTAAGGACGCTTTCCAGATAAGTGCAAATTAGAAGTAAAAAACAATACATGTCCAGTTAGTAAACCGCCACGAAGAATTGCTCTTAGTATTAGGAAGAAAGTTAAGGAAACGCTTGATCAAATGGAGGCTCGAAAAATAATTTCTAAAGTAGATGCACCAATGGAATGGTCCCACAATATGGTAGTAGTGGAAAAGGCGGATAAATCTTTGAGAATTTGCTTGGATCTGAAGGAGCTAAATTTAGTAATCAAAGATGAACATTTTCTAATACCGAAAGTGGAAGATTTTAGATAGTCAATGCGAAATATGAAGTACTTTACAGTTTTAGATCTAAAGGAAGGATTTTGGCAGCTAGGACTTGAAGAAAATTCAAAGAAATTGACAGTATTTAGTACACCTTTTGGTTGTTACCAATATAATGTTTTGCCCTTCGGTATTAAGGTAGCTCCTGAAAAATTCCAGAAATTGAATTTCAAATATTTTGGTAATCTTCCGGGTGTTTTTGTATATATTGATGACCTGATCATCGGTGGCCAGACTTTAGCAGAACATGATAAACATATAGATCAAGTCCTGCAACGTGCTCGAGAATTAAATATAAAATTTAACCCTCAAAAGCTTCAATATCGTGTAGAACAAGTCAAATATCTTGGGCATTACTTCTAATACCACGGTATCTCTCCTGATCCTGAACGAGTCAAAGCCATTAAGCATATTAGGAATCCAAGCAATCGAATTGAACTACAAAAGATATTGGGTACCGTGAATTTTTTAAGACCATTCATACCCAATTTAGCAGAAAAGACAGCTCCTTTAAGAGAATTGTTGCGGAAAAGTACTCTGTTTCAGTGGTCACAAGTACACACTAAAGCGCTAGAACAAATAAAAAAAAAAATGGCAGTCGCGGGACTGGCCGATGGAAGCTTTGCTTCCTACTAATATTTATAGAAATATTTTTTCAAAGTCAATAAGTGCATATGATATTATTAAAATATTGTGAAAAAAACACTATGGAAAATTTAAAAAAATTGGAAAATTCAAAAAATTAGTACACTTTAGAATATTTGGAGAATTTAGAAAATGTAAAAAATTTAAAAATTGGAACATTTAAAAAATTTTGAAAATTTAAAAAAATTTAAAAATGTAACAAAATTTGAAAATTTAAAAATTTCGAAAATTTTTTAAATTTTCAAAATTTAAAAAATTTTGAAAATTTAAAAAATTTTGAAAATTTAAAAAATTTTGAAAATTTAAAAAATTTTGGAAATTTAAAAAATTTTGAAAATTTAAAAAATTTTGAAAATTTAAAAAATTTTGAAAATTTAAAAAATTTTGAAAATTTAAAAGATTTTGAAAATTTAAAAAATTTTGAAAATTTAAAAAATTTTGAAAATTTAAAAAATTTTGAAAATTTAAAAAATTTTGAAAATTTAAAAAATTTTGGAAATTTAAAAAATTTTGAAAATTTAAAAAATTTTGAAAATTTAAAAAATTTTGAAAATTTAAAAAATTTTGAAAATTTAAAAAATTTTGAAAATTTAAAAAATTTTGAAAATTTAAAAAATTTTGAAAATTTAAAAAATTTTGAAAATTTAAAAAATTTTGGAAATTTAAAAAATTTTGAAAATTTAAAAAATTTTGAAAATTTAAAAAATTTTGAAAATTTAAAAAATTTTGAAAATTTAAAAAATTTTGAAAATTTAAAAAATTTTGAAAATTTAAAAAATTTTGAAAATTTAAAATTTTTGGAAAATTTGAAAACTTTTAAAAATTTTGAAAATTTAAAAAATTTTGAAAATTTAAAAATTTTTGAACTTTTAAAAATTTTTGGAAATTTGAATTTTCGTTACCGTCGGAAATTGTGAACGAATCTCCCGCACAACGTCCCAAAGGAAGCTAATATTATTTTCGTTACTTTTTTTCGTTACTTTTTTTCGTTACTTTTTTTCGTTACCGTCGGAAATTTTTTGTGAACGAATCTCTCGCACAACGTCCCAAAGGAAGCAAAGCTTCAAAAAAGTGCTATCGAAAATGCTAGCACTCTGCATTCTTTCCATCCGGAATTACCCATAGTAATACAGACGGACGCTTCAAAAAACGGTTTAGGTTGCTGTTTGCTACAGAATAATAAACCGATTTGTTATGCTTCTAAAAGTTTAACTAGCACGGAATGTCACTATGCCCAAATAGAGAAAGAATTTTTGGCCATAGTATATGCATGTCAAAAATTCCACGACTTTATTTATGGAAGACACATTCTAATTCACACTGATCATAAGCCACTAGTGGCAATATTGAACAAGCCCCTGGAAAATAATTATTCCGTACGTATGCAAAGAATGAAAATTAAAATATTCAAATATAATTTAGAAATACAATATGTCCCCGGTAAGCATATTCATATCGCAGATCTATTATCTCGAAACCCGCACCCTGATAAAAGCGTTAACTTAGAGAATATTTTAACAGATGTCGTGCACACAGTAAGCATGAGTGATATTAAAAAAGAAATCTATAAAAGAGAAACAAACGAAGATGAAATTATTACAAATTTAAAAAGATACATAATAGAAGGTTGGCCAAAGGCAAAACACTGTTTACCGGATCGCCTAAAATTTTTTTGGAATATTAAAGACAAGATCTATGTCGAAGATGGGCTTGTATTTTATGAAGACCGAATATTCGTACCCAGTAAACTAATCAACCAAACACTGCAGATACTTCACGAAAATCATTTTGGAATAACTAAAACAATAAATAGGGCTAAAACATTATTTTACTGGCCATACATGAATCGTAACATTGAGAATATTATTAATAAATGCAACATTTGTGAGAAATATAGACCCTTAAATACTAAACAAACTCTTAGTCCTCATGAAATTCCGCATTACCCGTTCCAGAGGGTAGGATGCGATATTTTAGAATCTGGGAAGGAAAACTATCTAGTAGTAATAGATTATTATTCGAGATGGCTGGAGTTGAGAAAACTGACAAGTAAATCAGGAAGTAGTGTAATCCAAGCTCTTAAAGAAGTGTTTTCGATCCATGGAATCCCCGAAAAGGTTGTGTGCGATAATCAGCCTTTTAATTCTTATGAGTGTGGAAATTTTGCAAGGGAGTGGGAATTCCAATTTATATATTCAAGTCCATACTATCCCCGCTCAAACGGCCTAGCAGAGAAAGGGGTGAATATAGCTAACAAGGAGAATGCAACTGGTCGTCATGACCGATTTCGCTCAAATTTATAGCACATGTAGGGCTTGGCAACAAATGAAAGTACCCGAAGTGGGAACTCCAGATGGCCGCGCGTTTACAAAATAGTAGTATACAAAAATTTTCACGCGGCTCTAAATCCCATTCATTGTAGCACAATCCCAAAGAGGCGGCTGGTGCAGTGGTGAGTACCTGAGCTTGGGATTCAGGGGTCATGGGTTCGAATCCCAGCGTGGGGATGCTTTTTTCGGATTTTTCCCAATTTTTATAAGATTCGAGTCCGCAATTAAGTGAAGTGATAAATTTTTATTTTTTTTATTTATTTATACGCAAAAGGCATAAATAAGGAAAAAAATTGTAATTAAAGCGAATACCAGAAGACTTTGTAAATTCAAATTCAAACTTTTATTATTTTTCATGATTTCATTTGTCGGGATGATATTTATTATAGAAGCAGGGGAAACAGTAATTATTTCTGCATTTAGCACAGGTTATAAACCCCGCATTTTTACAATTACAACATTGTTTCAACTCCTCCATACAAAATCAAACTTGATTCACATTCATAAAATCTTCTCTCTTATCGTAAAATTTAGCAGCGAACCACGCGTAATGTAACATGTCACCAAATATTGGAGCGGATAGTTGGTGATGAACAACCGAATGTACTTTTATACATTCTTCAGGGGATGTGATTTCTTTTTCTTGCTCGATGAGATAAGAGCATTTTTGTATTTTATTATTAAGTTTTTCTATGGAGACGTTGAAACAATGTTGTGATTGTAAAAATGCGACGTTTATAACCTGTGCTAAATGCAGAAATAATTACTGTTTCCTCTGCTTCTATAATAAATATCATCCCGACAAATGAAATCATGCAAAATAATAAAAGTTTGAATTTGAATTTACAAAGTTTTTGGTATTCGCTTTAATTACAATCCTTTACTGAAAAGTCCGCAATCCCCAATTTTTTTCCTTATTTATGCCTTTTGCGTATAAATAAATAAAAAAAATAAAAATTTATCACTTCACTTAATTGCGGACTCGAATCTTATAAAAATTGGGAAAAATCAGAAAAAAGCATCCCCACGCTGGGATTCGAACCCATGACCTCTGAATCCCAAGCTCAGGTACTCACCACTGCACCAGCCGCCTCTTTGGGAATGTACTACAATGAATGGGATTTAGAGCCGCGTGAAAATTTTTGTATACTATTATTTTGTAAACGCGCGGCCATCTGGAGTTCCCACTTCGGGTACTTTCATTTGTTGCCAAGCCCTACATGTGCTATAAATTTGAGCGAAATCGGTCATGACGACCAGTTGCATTCTCCTTGTAAGACCATTCTCCAGAAAGCGAGGGAAAGTAATCAAGATATATATATTCCTCTTTTAGAATATCGCACCACTCAAATACCCAGTATAGGATATACACCTTCCCAACTCCTTTATAGCCGACTACTGCGTACTAAGCATCCTATTAATCGAGATCATTTAAAGCCAAAAGTAGTAACAAAAGATGCTTTAGACAGGATGAGGGTAGCGAAAGAAAAACAAAAGCTATGGTTCAATAAAAATGCAAATCGAAGGGAACAGGTTTATAAAATAGGTGAAAACGTAGTATATAGAAGAGAGGGAAAATGGGAGCCAGGACAAATTGAAAATTGTGTTGCACCTCGGTCATACGTACTTCGTAACGAGTACAATAGACTAATTCGCAGGAACACGTACCACATACGGAAATCGCAAAATGAACCTCAGTTTAAAAGTACCATAGAACCGTTGGAACCTGGCAAACGAACACAACTTCCAGAACAGCAAGAACCATCTCAGACTCAATCAAATCATAATTCTAACACTCATCCGAATAATGATAACCAAGCAGAGAATAACAAGCAAGATCACTACCAAACTCGTTTTGGCCGAATTGTGAAAAAACCCAATTACTATCAGTCCTCAATTTAAATGCACTGAATTCTTAGTTGTGCATATATCAAAAAAAAAATCTTGAATTTATAGTCAAAGAAAGTCTTAGGAACTTAAGAATTATATTAAGGAGGGAGATGTTGTATATATACCGAATTTACACTTACGCACATATCAGAACAATTGCAACAGTTAGATTCTCGGACTGATGTGCACTCCCTACTTAACGACATTTTGTAAAGGCAGTTGCCGCCTAGACTTCAGTGAATAAACATATTATTAGAAAATGAGTCGCAATTATTACAACAATTAAAGGGGTTAAATTGCTGTATAAAAAAAAAAAAAAAAAAAAATAGCGACTTGAAATTTTACATGCTTTTTTATTAAGCTTTAAAGTTTACATTTTTATTGTTGAAAAAACGTGATCAAAACGAAAATAGCGCGGGGTAAAATCCTAGCAAAAATATCCATCTGTAAGCATAACACAAAAAATATTCTATTCGTTTTGAGTACAATCTACACCCCTGATCTCAATTTAGAGAAAAAAAAATCAATTTCGCAACAATTTTTTCAATTAAAACAAATGACCAAAATTTACACACCTATGTTTAAATGTGTGCCGAATCGGAAAAAACTTATATTTTCACCTAGGCATTGACTTAAAAAATAACTGATTAGATATTGTAAATATTTAATTATCAATAATTTTGCATATTGTTAAAAAAAAAATAAAAATGTTCCAGTTGCACATATATTTTAGCTATGTTTTTGGCATTCTCTCAGTGAACTCATATAAAATCCAGTATAGGGGAATTTTTCACTGGATTTTGTATGAGTTCACTATATAGAGAGTGCAAAAATGCAGCTTTAGTAAACGAAACTAAAATAAAATAAAAATGTATGTATAAATTTAAAATTGTCAGTAGTTTGCAATAGGCAGTATATCTCAAAAATTATTTGAAAATTACATAAAAAAAAATGATTTAAAATTAAAGTAGACTTACTGCGAAAGCATTAAAGTGAGAAAACTACTGGAGGGCGACGGGCAATTCTGACCTCGGATTCGTGATCAGCAGGTAAAAGTATATCAGATAGCAAAATATGGCATTTAACATAAATACCACTTGTTGATGTGTGGCTATTTAATTTTTCACAAAAAATACAACTTTAAGGTTATTTTATGTTATAAAACGCTTAATTTTCTCGTAGCCATTTCCATTATTTTTCCAATAATCTACATCATCTGAACTTCAATTAAGAAAAAAAATACAGCGATATTAATTCCTCGTAGATATAAAATCTTTTGAAAAAAATAAAATTCTCCCGATAGTCCATGGTGGGGCGCCTGTGCCAAATACAATATAAAAATCTACGGAAAATATCTTTTAAAAACAGAATCCCTATATATATTTAAAAATGAAAGTTCGTTTGTTTGTTTGCTTGCTTATTTGTTTATTTGTTTGTTTGTTTGTTGCTCAATCACGCCTAAACGCTTGCATCAATATTTTTGATTTTTCCGTAGGTAGTACATATTCCAACTTAATATATAGGCAAATTTTTTTTCGGATAATATATAGGGTTTCAAAATGGTGGATCCAAGATGGCGGCTGACAATTTTAAATTTGAAGCCATTTTCATGAAAATTGGTACTTAGGGGTTTTGCGGAATGCTGATTTTAAATCCGGTGTTCAAATTTAAAAACTCAAGACTCCAGAAAAACTCCACTATGGCTACCAAGATTTCTTGATTTCAACTGATTTTAATGAAAATTAGTACAATGATTGTTTTGAGGTCACTGATTTTGAATATTATCAAAATTTACAAATCCAAGATGGCGGACCCAATATGGAGAACAAGATTTCTCGATTTCAACTGATTTTAATTAAAATTAGTTTATTTTTAATTTAATTTAATTTTAATTTTTAATATTATTAACATTTCCAAATCCAAGATGGCGACCAAAATTTCTCGATTTCAACGGATGTTAATGGAAATTAGTACTATAATTATTTTGAGGCCACTAATTTCGAATATTATCAAAACATTTCCCAATCCAAGATGGCGGATCCAATATGGCTACCAAAATGTCTCGATTTCGACGGATTTGAATGAAAATTAGTACAATGATTATTCTGAGGCTACAAATTTCGAATATTATCAAAATTTGTAAATCCAAGATATGGAGACCAAAATGTCTCGATTTCAACGGATTTTAATGAATATTAGTACAATAATTTTTTAGGCCACTAGTTTTGAATATTATTAAGATTTGCAGATTCAAGATGACGGATCCATAAAGGGGTTTTCGGGTTGAAGCAATTTCTAGGATATAACAAACGAGAACAATTGAGAAGTGTTTAATTAGTAAGTATTTACCCAACGCCGGGTGAAACCGGGTAACCCAGCTAGTAGTTATATATGTAAAAATCGTTTTGAATAAAGTTTCTTTAAAATAATTTAATATACAAAAATTTGATTTCGATGTTTGAGTCAAATTGACTCATTTCAGGCAAAATAGATATATGGTATAGTTATCCAACATCCGCCAATCTAGTGTTAAAACACCACACTCATTTTACATATATTTGAAAATTCTCTTTGGTAATTTAACAATTTTTATTAAATCCGTCCATTACATAAGCAATATTATTATTATTATTATTATTATTATTATTATTATTATTATTATTATTATTATTATTATTATTATACAACTTTGTGTCTCATTTACAAACTCAGCCAATTGACTTTGCTCTTACTTGCCCCAGCGGTCGCAACACGTCATATTTGGAGGCGTTTTGTCCAGGGAAATATTTAATATGTTGGGCGTACCTCAGAATAGTCACCTAGGTCCTCTCTTATTCTTCATATTCATTAATGAATAATGATGTGTGAATATTCTATTCAAACTCTAAGATTCTCTGTTATGTTGAAGACGCGAAGATTTTTCACGTTATATCTATCGAGCAGGATTGTATTCTGTTAAATTTTGACGTTGATACTTTTCATAATTGGTGTATGCTTAATCGGTTGCCATTAAACATTAAAAAATGCACGTATGTGTTAATACCGTAGAAAAAGTATCATAACTTTTAATTGTACCATTGTTAAATGCTCGCTGCACAGACTCGAAAAAACGAAAGATCTTGGGATCTGATTAATGGCCGTGTTTCGTTTGAGGATCACATTGATGCCATTGTTCGCAAAGTGGGTGCTACCCTGGGCTTTGTCAAGCGCTAGTCTAAGGAAATCAATGATCCTTATCTTTACTTGAACTCTCTTCTGTACATTTCACTGTACCGAAGAAAAAAAATTAAATGAAACTTGCTTGGACCCCATTAATTTCGGCGTCAGATAACTTTATAATGTTATTAAAATCAGAGCAGCTAACAGCATTCATAAAGGTTGGACACGTTCTTTTTTCTATTATTTCTAATTCGTATATAATTAATATAATCTGCAAGGTACTCACCCCTGGTATTGGTATCGCTCTCCCGCGCGAAGTGACTGAGGTCTCTGGTGAATCTGAAAAAGGAATAAATTTTAGTTTGAATTATAAATATCAATAATTTTTAGTTGTCTAAAATAATGAGCAATTATAAGCAAAAGTATACTAAATCTTATGTGAGTTATGGTAAATATACGTCCATAAGTATATAATTCATTTTTACTATTTAGTAAAGAATCATTTAAAACGATTTATTAGAGAAAGTCCAAATAGTCTGATATTTGATTAATTTTCATATCTTTTTCGATATCGTTAATAAATCGTTTGGTTAGCTGAGATTAAAATACCTAAAACTTGGATCTAATTTTGGAATGAAAGTATATTTTAACTAGATTCCTAGGAAGGGAATGGGGGAGATAGAATAAAGGGCCCAAGAATGAAAATTGCTAAATAGAGCAAATCACTGGCATACTGGAAGAAGATTTAAATTGCTGAAATGCCAATGTTAAAACGATAGCGAGGTACCTTCTTTATCTTGTTAGACGAGTAGCCTCCTTAAAGGGGGGGGGGGGTCTCACAGAGCGGAGCCCTGCGCCTGCTGAAGCTGAAAGACAACAGAACGTGAATATGACGTGAAATGATGTAGATAAAATCCGCGTACCTCATAGTTGCCGCCGTATTCAAGCGCGCAGAGCAGGACCATCTTTCGAAGAAGCGAAGACGACAAACGAGCGGGTTGAGAGCGAGTTTTTTTGGCTCGGTACAGAGGAGCAGGAGGAGGAGGAGGAGCGTGGTAGCCGGTGCGTGCTCATAGGGCGCCTCCAAAAACCCCCATTTCGGGGGGACGCGCCTACCCTAACCCCCTATCTTTCCTGCATTTTCACGAGAAGTATACTGAGAAGGAAACTCATTTTCCACTTGTTTGAGAAATTAGTCAAGCGAATTTAAATCCTTTTTATAATCGGGAGTATACAACAAACAGTCACGAGGCCGATGATGTGGGGCAGGGCGGGGGATCGCCTCATCATCTCTTCTCCTGTTTAATGGGTATAGTAGGGTCAGGAGGGCACGAAAAATGACGAATGGAAAAGCGTTCTTTAGCGCTTTGTTCTTATTACTTTACTTTTGCTATCTTTCGGTCCAAGCCCTTCTCAAGTTGAATCCATAGAAAACGATGGATGCTAATGACGACGACAACAAGGACGACGACGACGACGATGACGACGTTGTTGTCACCGTTTTACGCACGCTCTAATTTCAAAATTGAGAAATTAAACAAGAATAATTTTTGTGCATATTTAAAGGAAATATACCAAAAAGGGAGAACAACAATGAGGGGAGGATGAAGAGAAAAATATTCCCTACAGGATATCTTAGGATAATATTAATAAGGAAAATAATAAACACAAATATAATAACGAGTCAACTTTGAAGGAAGGGGAGAGCCGACAAATCTAATAATAAAATTTTGATAAAGCAAAATTATACGATACAGGGGATGGGGTGAAGTAGATTTTATACAATTACCACACAACACCTGACGATACAACAATTTTTACTTGTACCATCGACCCTTAGCCATTTTGAGCACGTATATTTTTCAAACTATTGAATTTTTATGAAAATTGTTATACGGGGGTTTTTGAGGTTGCTGATTAGGAATTTATTATTAGAATTTTTAAGTACAAAAATGACGGATAGAAATAAAAAGTTCCTACATAGTAACTTCTTAAGGTCTTTATCAGTTTTTAAAATCTGACACCGGATTCGTAATCAGCAACTCCGAAAATCCCTGTATACTAATTTTAATGAAAACAAAAAATCTTTAAAAAAATTGTTCATATTGGATCTACAATTTAATTAGTTAAATTGTTTAAATCCGACACCGGATTCGTAGTCAGCGACCCCGAAAACTCTAATATACTAAATTTCATGCAAATTAAAAATCTTTTATAAAGTTTTCTCCGTCATATGTAATTCACCATTCTGAATTTTGAAAATTTTACGGTGGATTCATAATCAGCGACCCCGAAAACTTAAATATAGTAATTTGCATCTAAAAAAATCTTTCAAAAAAATTTGTCGGTCATTTTGGACACCGGATTCGTAATCAGCGATCCTGAAAAACCTCATATACTAAATTTCATGAAAATTAAAAATCTTTTAAAAAGTTTTCTCCGTCATATGTGATTCGCCATTTTTAATTTTGAAAATTTGACGGTGTATTCATAATCAGCGACCCCGAAAACCTCAATTTGCATGGAAATTTAGCAATTTACATGGAAATTTAAAATCTTTCAAAAAAATAATTATGAATATTTTAAATCTGACAGCGGATTCGCAATCGGCGACTCAGAAAACCCCTATATAATATAATTGAATTTTGAATATTTGACAGTGGATTCATAATCAGCGACCCCGAAAACCCTCACATACTAAAAAGTTTTCCCCGTCATATTGGATCAGCCAATTTTAATTTTTTAAATCTGACAGCGGATTCGTAATCGACGACTCCGAAAACTCCTATATAATAATTTTTATGAAAATTGAAAATCTCTTTAAAAAATCCACCAGTTTAAATTTTTTTGAATCTGACACCGGATTCGTAATCAGCGAACCCGAAAACCCCCGTATACTAAATTACATGAAAATTAAAAATCTTTAAAAAAAATGTTCCCGTCATATTGGATACACCATTTTGAATTTTAAAAATTTGACAGCGAATTCGTAATCACCGGCCCCGAAAATCCCTACGTACAAATTTCCAGATAAGTACGTTTAATCTTTGATCTTGTTATGAATATTTATTTATTTATTTATCACAGCTTCATCAAAATACTGATTACTGAAAAAGAAAAACAATATGATACATAAAAATGATAATAATAATAAAAATAACAACAATAAATTATGTAAAACAATCTAACGGAGCCGACTTTTCAGTTGCAACCTGTTTAAGTTGAAATCTGTAACAGAATAATGGTCGTTATAGGAGCGAGACAAAGACGATATGGGTTTATTCAAGCCATAATTGGTCCGATGACTTTTTATATAAAGAAAGTCCCTATGCCTCAACGAACGTTTAGGAACAGAAATATTAAAAAAGGCCAGTAATTCAGGAGAATTAACAGCTCCTTGCAAGCAATCAAAAACGAATACAGTTTTGGAGGTTTGACGTTTATATTCCAATGACTCTAGGGAAATGAGTTTTAACCTATCACTGCACTGAGAATAAAATCTCTGGTAAAATGCTACTATTCCTCTAGTTGACTTAAGTTTTCTACTTTTAACTATAAATGTCTTTATAAATAGCATAAATAGTTGGGAAATAGTTATAAAATAGTTACTTTTGAAATTCAACGAGAAAATTAGTAAGAATTGACCATTTGATGAAGAAATAGTAACATAATTCTAGTAAAAAAAATTCCATGCAGATTAAAAAATGTTTTTTTTTGACAAAACTATTTTGTAGGAACCTTACTATTTATGTCCGAAAAATTACTATTTTATTGTAAGGTAAACTATTTTTTAGTAAAACGCAACTATTTTCTAGTAACTAGTACTTTTTTGTGGTAAACATGAACCATTTTCTGGTAAAACTTATTGTTTCCAAGAATATTTACACCGTTATACGTGAATGGAAACAGAAAACTGTGTTTCTGGATTCATTTTCAAAGAAGTTTTCAATGCGAGTGGATCGTTGTTTTGAGTATGGAAAATACAAGTGATAATTTGTGTATGCCGGATGAATCGTTACTAAACGTACTTAGTGAAGAATTTATTTACGTTAGTGAAGTACCAAGTGAAGTACCAAGTGAAGTACGAGAATCAGACATTTCTTCCAGCAATATTATAATAGAAAGCAACAATTTAGAAGAAAACTCAATAAATCAAGAGTTAGACTTAAAAACAATTTTGGCGTCGTGGGATCTTCTTCATTTACATGACAGATTTCTTCGTAAGTACCTACGAATATATTACATGAGTGAATATTTAATATTTTTTTTTTCGAAATGTAAAAATATAGTATTTTGTATTTATGAAACTAGCTGAATACCTAACCCATTTTCACCCGGTGTATCATAAATATTACTTAGTTAAATAGGTACTTCAAAAAGGCTCAATATTCAGATTAAAAAGTTTAGGAGTGTTACTAAAATATTTGGATGTGACCTAACATTTTCTCTAATATCAGATATTCTCCCATATTGAAATTATTAATATAAAAGTGATTCAGATTACTTAAGTTATAATTTTGTGATGCAGAATTAGGATTGGACATCGATTGTTTAAAATTTATCGATTTATCGGACATTCGCGAAATAGTTGGTACGGACGAAAACAACTATGGTTCATTCGTCAAATTAAAAGGAAACTTAAGGCAGTGGCGAAAAATCCATGTAACTTTTGTTGTTGTTTTCTGAGGAATTACCTTCTTTAAAAATATTTTTAATTTCAGGGTTACATAGAGCCAATTCCCAATTTTATCTCCGAAAATACTACTCTTTCTGTACCATCCAGAATTTCTTCATGGTTAAAAGATATACCCGACAGTGGCAGTGGTAGTGCTTCTGGATGTCACACGCCACCCTCAAATGTTACCGTAACAGCTAAAATTTCCCTTTAAATTTTTTTTTCACTTAATTTAAATTTCTCACAAGAATTTAACAGATCTATTAAATACAAAAGTAGGACAGTTAATTAAGAATTACTATGCTTTACATCAAAGACTTGATGACATCAATCGTGCTGAGCTTATCAACTTAATCACCACCGCTATTTTTGAGAAAAATAATAAAATTTCTGTAAAAGGTCTTGAAGCAATTGCTAATCAAATCCCCATTGAGTTTCCTAATGAAATTAAGGTAACTTAAAATATTCTGTTAATTTGAATGATTGTTTATATTTATATTTATATATAAAGGAAATCTATTTTGTACCTCGATCGACTAATGTACCTGCACGTGGAAAACTATATGATAAGTATAACAATAAATTAAAGCAACTGCGTCGGAAAAACTTATTTCCCGAATCATCCTACACTCAAAATAAACGGAAAATAAAACGTTTCGAAAGCACGTCATGTGCGTCAGAAATTGAGAGTGAAGACCAAGATGGTAAAATTAAATAGTGAATAATTAGATGAATAAAATAAAAGTTTCATATTCTTGATAGAAACCCAACTAGAGACGGATAAAAACTTTTTAAAATATTACCAAGGCGATTGGGTAAATTGCGTTAAAAAATGGAATACTCTTTATAAACATAGATGCGTTGGTTTCAAATCCAGTTGTGACCTTCAAACAATCTTTAACGTGTGGCCAATTTTAAAACATCCAAAAGGATATACCTTGGTAATACAGGACATGATTTCTTTTTCTACTTTTAAATTTAAATTTTGATTTTTTTTAGATATGTCACGACTTTGAAAGGACATATGGTGAAGAAAAATCGATGATGTTATTAAATGGATGGCATGAATTCCGAACAAAATTTTTAAATTTGCTACCTCGTGTGAAAGACCCACAGTTTAAGAACTTATGGTCATCTATAGATGAAAATGTATCTGATGGTAAAATTTATTATGAATATATAATCACAACCACACTAATTTGATGTTTATTGCAGATTCTCGTGACACAATTATTGCGCTTTTGTTGCATTGTATATTACCACCAAAATCAAGAATTAAAGTTAAAAAGGACGGCAAAACTGATTATTGGCGCCCAAGTATTGCTGCATCACAAGAGAGTTTCATCATTCACCTTAATATTGAAAGTGATGTCTTCCCAAAAATTGAAAGCAGAGCAACGTTTTATAAAAATATGGGATTAACATGTCAACCCTATATAATCTCTGTCGGTAGTTCACTTAAAGAGGTAAAAGTATTTTTTGTTGTGGTAGAAAATGTAATTTACAAATTTACGAACTTTATAAGTGCCTTAGATGTGTGCTTCAAAACCCATATGGTATTAAATCTTAAATATGCTTTAGAATCAGAGCTTGTGTGGACTTTTATTGAAAGATTTTTTTATAAATTTACAATAAGTAAAATTTCTCCCATTATTTTTGAAATTACAAGTCAACTTACTTGAAAGTCAATATGTATAAGTGTTTTGTTTGCAATAATTTCTTTGAAGAAGTAAATTTATTAATATCACATTTGAAATTCATTCATAATTTAACACCATATGATAAATTTGTTTGTACGCAAAATAATTGCCCTCAAATTTTTTCCAACATTAACTCTTACAAAAGACACTTAAATAATCATAATTGCGATGAAGAACCTTCGTTAAATGACTGTAACATTAATAACTCTGTAAATAATAACGAACAATTGCCTGAAGTATCCAATGATTTGAAACAAACTACTATTAACAATGAGTTCAATATAAATAACTTTGAAAGTATCTTTAAAAAATCAAGTTTGGCTTTTATGTGTAAGTTACATTCTGATAATAATTTATCGCGAAAAACAGTTAATGAAATATGTTTAGATGTAGTGGATAACATAACCTCATTAATTAGTGATGTATTGGAAAAATTGGTGATCAATAATTCTGGAGATTTAAAGAATATCCTCAGATCACTTATCCCAATAATAAAAAATCCTTTTGAGGACTATTCCTCTGAATACAGACTTTTGAAAACTTTAGAGCATAGAAATCTGTTTGTTCCTCCAAAACAACTTATTCTAAATAATGAATTGGATGTTGTTGCTCGTGAGGGAAATGCTTTAATTGATGCAAAAATCGCTAAAGGTATTTTAATGCCTTCGAGGTTTCAATTGCAGAAATTTTTCGAACTACCTCACGTTTACGAGCGTACAATTGAAAATATGGAATCAATTAAATGCAGTTCTTACATAGAAAACTTCATTAATGGCAGGTTATGGAAGAAAAAATCCTCAGGTGTTGAATCTAAAGTAGAAATACCTTATTTTCTTTTTATAGATGATTTTCAGACTAATAACCCTTTAGGCTCCCATTGTGGAACCGGTAAAATAACAGCCGTTTATTATTCCATACCAGTGTTACCAAACGAATATTTATCAGAATTAGATAACATATTCATCGCTATGCTTTTTAAGGCAGTTGACAATAAAACTTATGGAAATGATGCATGTTTTTACCATTTAGTAGAAGAAATCAAAAGTTTAGCAGAAGAAGGTATTATGTTAAACGTAAACAACGAAAAGAAAAAAGTATATTTTATATTAGGACTTATACTGGGCGACAACCTTGGTCTTAATACGGCTTTAGGTTTCTCAAGATCGTTCAACTCTGCTTATTGCTGCCGATTTTGTAAAAGGCATAAGCAAGATATGAATAAGGATGTGAAAGAAAAAAAAGATTTTTTGCGCGATGAGTCAAATTATGAGGCTGATTTAATTACAAATGATTCTAAAAATACTGGTATTGTTGAAAACTCAATTTTAAATAACATAGATAAATTTCATGTATCCCAAAATTTCGCAGCAGACATAATGCACGATTTATTTGAAGGCATTTGCCACTACAACCTCTGTAAAGCGATTTTATACTTTATAAATGACTGTCGCTTTTTTACTATAGATACATTAAATAACCGAATTCAAGCGTTTTCTTATGGTTACAGCGAATCAGGAAATAAGCCTCCTCTTATATATATGGAGCATTTAAAAAACAATCATTTACGCATGTCAGCATCCGAAATTAAATGTCTTGTCCATCATTTTACCCTCATAATTGGTGATCTTATACCGCATGAGGATGAAGTATGGCTTTTTGTTTTGAAAACTATTAAAGTTATTGATTTATTACTAATGCCAGCTTTTGATGAGAGATTATTAAATAAACTGACAGAGATCATTACTGAGGTAAATCAAATGTACATTAATATATTTAAGGATACCTTAAAACCTAAGCACCACTTTCTGTTGCATTATGAAACTATTATCAGGGAAAGCGGGCCGATTAAGTATTTGAGTTGTTTTCGCTTTGAAGCGAAACATAAATCTATTAAAAGGTATACGAACAATGTTACTAGCAGAATTAATATATGCCAATCAGTTGCAATAAAATTTCAATATATTAATGCATTTCGAGTACTGCAAAACAAAGGAATAGAAGAAAGGTTCAAGTTTCATGAAGGAAAAGCAATTGATTTAAAACACAGTGATTACTTTCAATCACTTTGTAAATATTTAAATTTTACTCCGGGAGAATACCATTTCCTCAGTGCTTTTGAAGAAGCTAGTATTAAAGGTACCCTTTATAGAAAAGGTTGCTACATTTTTCTTTCTGAACCAAAATTGAAAATATATGAATTAGACAGTATTTTAATTATTAAAAATTCAGAACATAAATATTTTCTTTGTTTTGAATACGAAATATTATATTTTGATGAAAATATATTAGCATATATATTAGGTGATAAAACTGAACATTTCTGTGTAATTAACATAAACGAATTTAATTGTCCTCCATTACATAAAAATAAGATAAGGAATGATAAAAACGTCATAAGATTAAAATACTTTTAAAGAAATATGTACAAGCATAAATATAAAATAAAATTTAATATTTCCATCACCACGGCTGTTTTATATCCCTTAAATATTTTTCATTTCAAATTTATTTTTATTGCAATGAAATAGTGTAAGTATAACTTAACACTGCCTAATATTTTACAAAAATAGATACAATACAAAAAATGTGGAGTTTACCTATTACTTTTCAGTAAATTTACAACAATAAAAATAGTAAAGGATTTTTATTATTTTTAAGTTAATAATACTATTTTGTTAGTAAATTAATAATTTTCAAGGTTGCTACTATTTTTTAACGATTTGTTAGTAAAATATACTAATAATTTTAAGAATGTCGTAGTTCACTATTTTGTTGGTGAATTCAACTAGTTTGTACTATTTTTTCTAATTAGCTGGATTTCAATCATAAAAATAGTTAAAAAATCATTGAAATCAACCATTTTTTCATCTGAGTGTGTATGGAGGCAGATGGATATTATTAGTCCAAGGAAGCCCACGAAGGGCGAAGCGTAGAAAGCGCCGTTGAACAGCCTCAATCCGCTGAATGTGGTTTTGATAAAATGGTGACCACACTGGACTGGCATATTCGAGGATAGGTCGAACAAAAGTGCAATACAGAAATCTATAAATATAAGGGTCATCAAACTCCTTGGACCACCTTTTGATGAAACCTTATTCATAATTTATTAAAATTTGTATTTTTTGTTATTTATTTAATATTAACAATAATCATTTCCACATTTCATATATAATTATAATTATTTTACGATTATTATGATCTTAGGAAACTAGAAAATGAAAAAAAAAAACTGCTATTTAAGCTCTCTGCGACCCGCTGTTCCCTCAAAGAGTTAAAGGAATTTATATTATTATATTTTCTATATATATTATATCAATTTCGTTGTGATGCACGCGACCTTCGCCCGGCAATTTCGAGCGCGTTTCGGATACGTTCGTTTCGCATAAATTTCTTACAGTTGAAAAGAAAAGAAATTACACACACAAAATGTATTATCACTTGCCGCTTCCGCACTGAGAGAACTTTATAAAAGAGTCACGTGCCGATTTTAACGGCTGTTATCACCCTCTCATCCTGCGCCCCCTCCCCCTTCAGCCTATTCCGTTAAATATTTTCTATCAATTTTAGCTAGGGTTGTACGTTGAGTTGCGTCGCGTCGGCAGCTCCCCTCTTTCGCGCGGCCGGAGAAATAAAAGAGGAAACGGATTTAACAGTTCGGATCAATGCCGTCCCTCGGAAAAAAGAAAAGAAAAAAATTATTTCCGATCCGCTTATTAGTTAGTACAGTTATTAACAGAGATTTCCACATGATGTCAGAGGGAAGGGAATTTTAATAGTAAATCTTTTGTGAGACCTTTTTTGTACCATTAATAAAATAAAGAAATATAAGATAGAGAAAAAGGGTTAAGGTTCATTATTTTAAATATTTAAATTATTTAATTACATTTTATATATACAAATTTTGTATACCCCTCTGTACGATTTATACAAAATTGATAAAATTATTCTTCGAATTTCTAACTTCCCTGTCTGACGAAAAATGAAAAATTATATAGAAAAATCAATAATACAAGGGGATTCCGTTTCGATTATTATTATTACATTTTTTTTCCTTTTTTTTCTTTTTCTGGGTGGAAAACACGTGCCGATAGTAAAATCATTTGTTAAAAATTTCGTAAATGTTAAGGTTAACATATATCATGAAAATGACAAAAAAATCTTTGGGAACTAATGTTCGGATATATTACGGTGAAACCCCGGAAAATTATGCAATAAAAAACAGAAAATTCTCCGAATATCGTTCATCGGAGGGTTCGCCAGACAGAAATGACCAGTGAAAAAGGGAATGAAGGGATAGTTTCTGATTTTGGTAATTGATTTCAGACATAACAAGATAATAAATGTACAGGGTGGACAGAAAGTTTCGCTCCACAACAAAAGTTCATAGTACTTTTGAGCTTTAAAGAGTGACCGCCAAAATAGGCCAAAATTAACCTATTTCGTGGATTTCGTATTTTAAACCAAAATGCGTGCTAATTGAAAGTTTATGATAAAATAATGCTCTCAGAAAAGTTTCAAGATGATTTTGACGAAACGAATGATCAAATTTTGACAAAACTAAATTTTATAATATGTTTCAGTTGAATAAAATATTTCAAATTAAACATCTATGTAATATCTCGACAATGAAAGAAGATAAACAAGTTTATATTATGCCCTAGACAGACAACACATATAAATTACTATTTAGTACTAATTAATAATTTAGGTGCTGTCTGTCATGGGCTTATCATCATTATGGCCGCTAAATGACGAAAAACTTGATCATTTTTTACTTGAATTCAGCTGATTTTGTACTTCTACTACTGTGATCAAAAAGTAAAGCCAATTTGTTTATAACTTTGAAAACTTTTATTTATTCTTCCAAATCTATATCATCTCCCTCAAAGTGGTCCCCGCCCGATACATTATACCTGTGCCACCGATTTTTTCTATCCTCGAAACATTTCTGAAACTCGATGATTGGAATGGCCTACAGTTCCTTCTTCGATTTTTCTTTTATCTCATTAGTCGATTCAAAACGGTGTCCCCGAGGTCGTCTTTTGAGCTTAGAGAATAACCAAAAGTCACATGGAGCTAAATCGGACGAATGCGGTGGTTGTAGAACGACATGCATCGAATTTTTGATGAAAATGTCTCTAAGAACCAATGCAGAGTGAGATGGCGAAATTGAGTGTTTTTGGAACCAATCGAGATTTGACTCTTCTCAAGACCAAATGTTCTTTCAAAATGGTTCGGACCAATCCAAATGAAATGTTTACAGTATCAGTAAAGTCTCTAAAGTAATTGTCAAACGACGAATTTTGAGCACCAAATCTTTGCTTTCATTCACTTGTCGTTCATTGATTGATGTTGATGGTCGTGCGGGACGCTCTTTGTCTTCAACGCTTCCCATATCTTCTTCGAACTGTTTATACCACTTGTAAACATTTTTTCAGACAAAAACTGAAGCCCTTCTGCAACATTTTAAACGTTTCTGCAGCAGAAACTTCATTCCGCAAACAAATTTAATGCAACTTCTTTGCTCAATAAAATCACACATTGTAAAAATCGAAAAATTCACGTACTGGCGTGAAATTTTACACAGATATGATTGACAGTGCTGCCAACCTAAAAACAAGAAGATTTGCTCGAATCGATATACCCGCGCAATTTAAATTCATAATTGGCTTTACTTTTGAATCACAGTAGTATACCAGTTGTAACATTACTTTGTGCTATCCATTACAAAAACCAAAAAGAAGAAAAGCACAAGGACTATTGAATATCTGACAGCAGATAAATGATGATGAAGGAATAACTGTCCGTCATCACTTCATTAATTAATAATTAGTGCAAGATAATCCAATTTGAAACGAAAAACGACATTTTTTTTTTCTAAAAATCCAAAAAACTAATAGGGTTTTTGAAGCTTTTATACAAAACAAATGCCTGATTCTGAAAGAGCATCCCCAAAAACCCCCTATATACGATTTTGGAAAAAAATCGCCCCAATTTTCTATTCGACTCGTACAATTGAACTTGCGTGCAAAAATTTCTCGTTTTGAGCAATAATGGGTTAAGGGACACCACTAGTGTGACCGCCTAAAAAAAGATGATATTTGGGAATTTCTTTTAAAGAAAATGATTGCATGGAATGTTTAAATGTTTTAAGGATATGTTTGTGGATATATAATAAATAAATGATAACATTTTTGGACCAAAAAATTGAAAATTCAGCGAGTTATTCGCAATATCCCAAAACTCAAACTTAAACCTCAAACCCATTGAGAACTTTTGGGATGAGTTGAAGCGATCCTTCAAATAAAAATAACAAATAAGGAACAGTTGTGGAGTGCGGTTCAGTAGCATTGGAAAGCCATACCAATTGAGAAGTGCCTTAAATTAATAAATGCAATACCAAAGTGAATTGAAGCCATTTTGTTTTTATTGTTTTTATTATTATATGTAACACCTATTATTTGGACCAGCAGTGCATGTAAACATAGATATATATATATGGGATAATCCATGTCAAGTGGATCAGAGCTGTGGCCAAAATTGTAGGTGCCCAAAAAAATCAACCGAGGGCTCATTTTAAAGCTTATGACGTCTACTTTCGAATGCCGTGTGCGCCTTTGAAAAATCAAATATGGCGGTTTCAATATGGCGACCGGAAGAGGAATGAAAATTAAAAATTTTTGGAAAAAAGCTTATAGAAAAAAAATTTGCAAGCGACAATACCGTATTTCGACTCAAATTGTAGCAAATGAACAGCTCTTTAAGGCTGGTGCAGTTGGATAAGAAAATTCAAGATGGCGGATCCAATATGGCTGTGCAAAATCCCACTTTATGGCCAAATTTTTCAAATCCAACCATTTTGCACCAAATCTTGTATACGGGGGTTTCTGGGGTCGCTGACCACGAATATAAGATTATATTTGAAAAATTCAAAATGGCGGATCCAAAATGGCGGACGGTTGTTTTCGAAAATCAACCGATTTGCACCAAATTATGTAAACAAAGGTTTTTGGGGTCGCTGACTACGAATATAAGATTATATTTGAAAAATTCAAAATGGCGGATATAATTTGGCGGTTTTTTTGGAGTTTTTTCGAAAATTAACCGATTCGCACCAAATCAGGTATACGGGGGTTTTTGGGGTCGCTGAACACGAATATAAAATCAGATTTGCGAAATTCAAAGTAGCAGATCCAATATGGCGGACGGATATTTCAAATCGAACGGCTTTCAGAAAACCTTTTAGCCATATTATATTCTCATAATTTATTTTGCAAATCTGACTTTGTATTCGTGATCAGCGACCCCAGAAACCCCCGTATACAAGATTTGGTGCAAAATGGTTGGATTTGAAAAATTTGGCCATAAAGTGGGATTTTGCACAGCCATATTGGATCCGCCATCTTGAATTTTCTTATCCAACTGCACCAGCCTTAAAGAGCTGTTCATTTGCTACAATTTGAGTCGAAATACGGTATTGTCGCTAGCAAATTTTTTTTTCTTTAAGCTTTTTTACAAAAATTTTTGATTTTTCAAAGGCGCACACGGCATTCGAAAGTAGACATCATAAGCTTTAAAATGAGCCCTCGGTTGATTTTGTTGGACACCTACAATTTTGGCCACAGCTCTGATCCACTTGACATGGATTATCCCATATATATTTTTTTAAATAACCATAAAAGTAGTCCATTATCCAACTAAGAAGAAGAATTTTAGGTAATAATTCTAAAATCCCACATCTGGCACCAAATAAGAAATTATATAAAGTTTTAAGGGGGGAGGCTATAAACAAGATTTTTCTCTTTTACAACTATTTTCAAGGAATAGCAGAGATAAGAAGCTACATCTCCCCTTACTCTCAATCCCCTCCCCCTCTCCGCCCCCTGCGCTTTATCTTAATAACAGAAAATTTAACAGAGATATAGTTATAAATATGTATATATAATAAACATTGGAAAGTTTTAGTTTTAGTGAACTCCTCTCGGAAAATTCAATGAACTGAGCAATGTTTATGGTAAATAGAAATGCTTAAAAGCTTGAAGATAACTTTTAGGAAAATTAACTTCAAATAAATTGGTCTTTCCTAGACCTAATAACCCCAACGAAAATAGTAGTTTATATAACTCACATATTAACAGCCCTTTTATCTTACAAATAGTTTTCATTGTTTGTTTAAAGTTTTCGAAAAGTTTTGTGCAATGGTTTCAGATTTAAGTGCGTTATCATACAAGAATACAAATTATATTTTGCATATATATAACGTAGAGTGTAGAGAGTAGAAGTATTCATAAAATGTATCTCATGTTAAAAAAGTCAGAGATATTGCTACTTGAAAATTTTTTAAGAAGTAACAAAATGAACTTTCCATTGAATTTTATACCAACATAGATATTACACGCAACCAAACCGCTCTTTTGCCAACACACAGAATGATATATTGAATTAAAAAAAAACACGATGTATGTGCACCCTTTATCACCCTGTGTATGATATACCAAAAATCCTGCCCTCCCCCCCCCCCCCCGTGCTCCACGTCACTGGTTTCCGCCCAGAAATTCGCGGGTGACTGTGTATACACGGGTTAAACTCGAAAATTTGAGAATCGTTCACGCAGAAAACGCTGATAACGCCGTTGTCATGTTTCATGTTTGCATATAAACAGCAACAACTGACATATTCAATCTCCCCTTCTCCTCGGCCCCCTCCCATATCCACTGATAGAGGGCGCTGATGCTGCTGATGCCGATGCGGTGGCATGTTGAGGGCTCAGGGAAATGGCAACGTCGTGGGTTACCACGAAATCATACCACATAACATTCACATACTCCCATATCAGTGGCAATATCATCCACACAGCCATGGGGAGGGGTGGCCGGGGGGTATTACAAATTTGTTTTACCAATTACAATTTTTTCCAAGAAACCAAGAAATTTAATGTCAGTTTCAAAAACAATAAATTGGTATATAGGGGGTTTTTCTTTTCAAGATTTTAAACAAAGCTAGGGATATTTTAATAACTTAATTATATACAATTGTTTTATAAATTTTTATATATTTTTTAACCAGCTGGGTTACCCGGTTTCACCCGGCGTTGGGTAAATACTTACTAATTAAACACTTCTCAAATGTTCTAGTTTTTTATATGCTAGAAATTGTTTCAACCCGAAAACCACTTTATGGATCCGCTATTTTGAAATTCCAAATATTAATAATATTCAAAATTAGTGGCCTTAAAATAATCATTGTACCAATTTTCATTCAAATCTATTGAAATCGATAAATGTTGGTCGCCATATTGGATCCGCCATCTTGAGTTAGAAAATTTGGCCAATATTCGAAATTAGTGGCCTCAGAATAATTATTGTACTAATTTTCAGTAAAATCCGTTGAAATCAAGAAATTTGGTCTCATATTGGACCCGCCATCTTGGATTTACAAATTTTGATAATATTCGAAATTTGTAGCTTCAGAATAATTATTGTACCAATTTTCATTCAAATCCGTCGAAATCGAGACATTCTGGAAGACATGTTGGGTCCGCCATCTTGCATTTAGAAATTTTAATAATATACATAATTAGTGGTCTCAGAATAATCACTGTACTAATTTCTATTACAATCCGTTGAAATCGCCATGTTTGATCCGCCATGTTGGATTTGGAAATTTTGCTAATATTCAAAATTAGTGGCCTCAGAATAATCATTGTACCAATTTGCATTAAAATCCGTTGAAATCGAGAAATCTTGGTCACCATATTGGGTCCGCCATCTTGGATTTGTAAATTTTGATAATATTCAAAATCAGTGACCTCAAGATAATCATTGTACTAATTTTCATTAAAATCCCTTGAAATCGAGATATATAGTCGCCATTTTGGATCCGCCATCTTCTAAATTTTGATAATATTCAAAATCAGTGACCTCAAAACATTCATTGTACTAATTGTTTGATCTGTGAACAATGTTAATTTGAAAAAAAAACATATTATCAAATTGAACAAAAAGACTAAAATTATCTGAACCTTTATTTTCCCAATTTGTCCGCTTTTGTTCGTCAACTTTAAGCTCGGACAACGTTGTTATTTATTTTTAAAATTGTATTTTTGGATTTAAAAAACAAATTGATATTTTCGATATGAAAAAAGTTTTGGAAAAAGCCAAAACCACAAAACCTCTGGCTCAAAATGTCCAATTAATAAAGTTAATAATCCCGGAGGTATGATTTTTATCATTAAGGGGTTGTAAACCACTCCTTAAATGAACATTTTTATGCTGACTGGCTATCTTATGGATTTTTCTCAAAAAAATTTGTTTTGGCTTTCGAAAACAGGTGAAAATGGGAAAAAATAATATAATAAGGAGGATAAGAACCTCTATTCTTTTGTTATCTAAGGTCAAATTTCATCACCACCCCAAAAGATGTAAAATTAGGCAGTTTTTCAAAAACACTGTCTTGAGTAGTAGGTGCAGCTGAAATTTTAGAAGAAAATGTTGTCATATCACTTTCTCCAAATATCTGTGCTGGTTGTAAAAAACATGCTAGTGGGAAATGTAAAATGAAAAATATTTCAATTTATAAAACTAGCGCGAAAGAAAGTTAAAAATTAAATTGGTATTACTACCATCTATGATATCAGCTCTTTTTTTCTGACCGATTGCACTAATTGGCTAATTTACAATATTGTTCAGCTAATCACATTTAATAATTAATACCGGTCATTTTGATCGGTTAGTAGAGATGGGTATATATAAATTCTTGGTATATCTAGTGTTTAAATATTTTGAAAATAAAAAGTACCATAACAACTTACTTTTTTCATTTTTACATTAGTTTGCTCTTATTGATTGATTTTATTATAATAATCGCTTAGTTTTGGAAAACTAGATAAGGAAGGATTTCGGTGGACAGAACTAGGCCACTTTACGTTATTGTAAGATAAAAAGCACTTTTAAAATAATACTTTAAAATGCACATCAGTAAAATTTTAGAATTTCGATCTTAATTATTTTTCTGAAATCACAATAAATCATCTCAGATAAAAGGGATTTCATTTGTTTTTTTATTTTTTTTTTTTTTTTCTATTATTTTCATTTCAAGAACAATTTGGCTTTTGAAGAAAATGAGTAACATATGCAAACTCTGAACTGAGGGGGAAAAGAATTGTTTTAATTTTTCTATCCCCTAAGTCAAATGAGAAGAAATTGACATAAAAGAAGAAAAATAGCACCACAGGAGGTGAAATCTGTCACGAAAATACTTTTTCAGAATTTTGAAGAGATGAAATTGGTGGTATTCATTAAAAATAAAGGAAAATATGAGAAATCATCAGAAAATTCACATTAATAATAATTTTGTTTTAAAAATAAAAGGATCTTAATACCTGTAATGAGTGTTGTTGTCGGACATAGGGTGCTCTGATTGGGATGATTACCAACAGGTTTTCTCTTTATAAATAAAAAAAAATCAAAAACCCTATCTCAAAACCCCCAAAACAAGTGATGGCATGACGGCGGCGGCGGCAGCGGCGCACCCTCGATTTAGAAATTTTCCAATATTTATCCCCTTGTAATTCAGAGGATTGAGATAACGATCGTATACACGAGAGGATTGAGGAACAAATGACAGGACCGTTAGGAGGATGTCTAACGGGGCTTAGACCGTGACAGATTCACCCCATAACGGGGGCAAATAACTGTCAAATAAGGACTTAATTTCAAATCTTATCACAACGTGGAAATCTCCTCCTTCTACTCACACAAAATTTTATTTATTCCTTTGGCCAGTCGTCGAGGACCAAACGAACGTCAGAGAGAAAGATGAGATATTTTGACGTTCGTCAGCGAACCCTCTTCTATGAAATGAAACAAATATTTGAGAAATTAAAGATAGATAAGAAATACAGAGTTTTTATTTTACCCACAAAACCCTAACTAGAGATTAATCGGAAATGGATTGCAGAAGAAGATTTAATATGTTTATATTTCTACTTTGGTTTAATTTAACCCATATAAAAACCTGCATAATATCATAAAAGCATTTCACTGACTTGATGAAAATTGTTTAAATTACATTAAAAAAGGAGGATATTCAAAAAGTAAATTTTCGCTCTTATCACCAGAAAACAAACGTCTCCTTATATAAACAGTGGCCCCGAAAATTCCTATGAACTGATTTTCGAGAGATCCACCTTCAAATTTTGAGAAAGTTTGGTCGCCATATTGGTTCCGCCATTTTGAATTCAAAAATTTATAAATAAGCTACCTCAAAATAATTATTGTACTAATTTTCATTAAAATCCGATAAAATTTTTCTAGTCATTTTGCATCTTGAATTTCTAAAATTGGACAACAGATTTGAAATCAGCATTCCCCAAAACCCTAACATACCAATCTTCATGAAAATCGCTTCAAATTTAAAATTTTCAATCGCCATCTTGGATCCACCATTTTAATACCCTAAATATTATCCGGAAAAACTTATCTGTATTCAGTCCATTCTCTAACAGATCGCATGCGTCACTTCCGTCTCGTGACGGTCGGTTTTTCTATGCTAACTCCCCTTTCGTTTCAAAAATTCTATAAAATGAAGAAAACCCCTTATTTTTGTGTTTAATACTTTGAAATTTTTTTACAGAATCCTCTTAATTCTATTGCTTTATTAGTTTTATCGAATTTTGTTGTTAAAAGGTAATTTCACTCAGATAAGTGTAAAATAAGGTTAAGTTTTCAGGTTGTTATTCCTATAACTTTTTGCCACTCGAAGACGATAATATTGAATTTTTAAGTAGTAAACATAATAATCTAAAAGTTGTAATGGTTAATTAAAAAATAAACACTGTGATAAAAAACTAGTAAGATTTTTCCGATTCAAATCGCGCAGGATTATCCAAACGAGTGTTTTATTTTAGGGTTGGTAGCACTCTAATTGACATTTGCCTCAAATTTCATGTCAATATCATTTAGTTCCGTCTAACTCCTGGGTATTCCCGAAACTAAAAAAACCGCTCCGAGGACATCGTTTTGACTCGATTAAAAAGATACAAAAGCCGAATCGAAGGTGGTTTTGAAGACCATTCCGGAAATCAACTTCAACAACTTTTTCGAAGACTGGACAAAACGTTGACATAAGTGTATTCTATCCGAAAGGGATTACTTTGACGGGGATGAAATAAATTTGGAAGAATAATAAGCCGTTTGTGTTTTCTTTAAAAAGTCTTACTACTTTTTAATCACACTATAATTAATTATATTTTCTGAGTGGATTATTTTTCCTACTGAAGGAAAGAGATCCCAAATATATATTATAGGGAAAGTAAATTTATTTTGAGTTGAAAAAATAGGAACTTTTAGAACATTTCTCGATAAGAAAAAGAGCTTGCAAAATTAAATTAAGAACTGCTCACAGAAGTATTAAAATTTGAACATCTTTAAATAAAAACATCATAAATTATACAACATAATCTGATATCTAAATATATCTTCATGAATATATTTAAAAAAAAATCAAAATCCTTACATCTTTTATGAAATTACAAACTTAAATTTTGAATTGTGGAACCATTTAACAGAGTGTTCGACGCGAATAAAAAAAAGGACCCTAGTTCGAATTCTCGTCGAAGGCATTAAATAAAAAGTAATATAGATTTTGCAGTGTGGGGATGTTTAAACAAATTTGTATTGTTACTTTGAAAATAAAAAAAATAGAAATTAATTTCCACAGAATGGTTGATAGAGTCCTAAATTGATTATTCGGATTGTTACCGACGGATCGCGAATTTGAAGAACAAAAGTGATTTCTGGGATTTATCTTTTTACAGGGAAGAATTTAAATAAGTATTTTAAAATTTTGAAATTTAAATACTGTTTAAAAACAAAATTTCGCCCTTTTTTGTATTTTTATGCAAAAGAAAAACAAAAATACTTTAAACAATGATATCACCCCAATTGTTAATTCATATTTTTGGCAATTCAATAAGGTAAACGTATAAAATATTTTAAAACGATCGGTTAATTAATTTTTGAGTCAATCATATATGCAAATTGAAAAAATGTCGTTTTGAGACAATCGCCTTTAAAGTTGCGAATACGCGAGTAGCTTTGGCAAGAATACGAGTTTTGTTGAGAAAATATTCTTCAGATGTTTTTCTGACGATTTATGAAAAAAAAAAGCTTTTTTAAACTAATGTAATTTCCCCCCTTAAATGATAAAATGAAATATAAAACATAGTTAGCGGCAATATATTAATATTTAATAATTGTAATAATTAAAAAAGCAGAATCATAATCGTCTCCTCTGTAAAACCGAATGCCTTTTATCAAATTGAACACAGTGGCGGAATGGGTGAAGTTGGTCGTGTTTGAAAGAGCTCCAAGCGCGCGCCCTCTATACAAAACCGTGTGCGAAGTTCCTTAGGATATACATCAAACAAAATTATCGGTTCGATGGGCATAAATCAATTACATTTCGGTACATTACCCCGCAAAAAGGTGGCATCGCACCTCCCCACTCACCGCCCCTCCCCCTACCCTTACCTCTCATCTCCCAACCTCACCCACCTACGCCAGGTATATGTTGGAATCTGAGAATTTCGGTTTTAGTTTTCCAAAAGTTGAAAATACATCCTCAATAGGATAAGGGTGGAAGGGAGGGGTCGAATGGGGAGATTGGGGTACGGCACCACACCTGCCCTATCTTTCCCCCTATCCTCACCCAACCGCCGTCCTTGTCATCTTGAGGTTTATGTGTGTATTTAAAGAAATAAAATACACAGAAACGAGATCTCTTCAAAATGATCTAACGCTTGGATAAATTGTCCTTACAGGCAAAAAGAGGGAGAGAGGAAGGGAAAACGCTTATAAAATTATTACACAAGAGATTCCATCCATAAAAGCCCATATTTTTATTTTTAAACCCACACTGAACGTTATAACATGCAAAAACTTCAAAGAAACAAGAGATGAGAAGGTGAAGAGAAGCGTGGTGGCTTCTTTATTTTAAGACATTTAATTGATTTAAAGGCATTTTTTGATTAACGATTTAACATAAAATACGCAAAAAATAAACACGTTTTTAATATAAGACATATAACAACTGCACATCTTACATTCTTAAACGAGAGAAGAAAACGAAAATGGAAAAGGTCGGGGGGAGGTGGGGAAAGGTTCATGTGGGTGATTCTTATCATGGGTCGGAAACCAGGCGGAGGGGGATCCCGGGAAGGGATGAAGACGGATTATTTTATTTATAGAATTCCTTTTCCTTTTAAGATTAACGCGTGGAAGAATGTCTGATTAAATTAGTCCAGCTGGCACACAAAGGGAAGGCTGAATGGGGGGGGGGGGGGGGGGGGGGGGGGGGGGGCGGAGTGAAGGAACACGGGAAATTTAATATTATGCCTCTATAAAGGAATCCCAGCCTGATTATTCCAGCAATTGATTTTGATTACGCCATATTTTGTATCTAATTTCCCTTTTTTTTTCCTTCAGTCTTATGTATGTAAAAAAAAAAATTTATTTTCAAACTAGTTGTGGGCGCAATTTTTGTTCGTATTTACCTGAAGATTTGCTTTTGAATATAACTTCATATATTTTACATAATCAAATCATTTTTTTGAAATGTTGCACGAAATATTGCATAAATAAAAAAAAATAAAAATAATAATAATAATGAATTCCAAATGAAAGCCAGCAAAATGCTTTTTGTATATTAATTTTCATAAATTCCATTTAAATTTTAGAAATTTTGGATTAGCCATATTGAGTATTATTTTTGTGGTAATCGCTTGAAATGAATGGCTAGATTAATGTGGTGGGGAGTGTCTCGGAAAGCACACTCAAGCCATTATAAGCCCATTATAATACAACTTTTTTGTGATCAGGGTCCCTGGTGGGAATTGAATCCACAACCTTTAGCGCCCTTCCACGCGTCGCCCTCCCAATTAAGGCGGCCCCATTCCTCAATTTATCTTTCATTTAATGTTTTAATCATTTTTCATTAATACAACTATAGTAAATGTATTGTTTGCGTATTAATTACCTATTAATTACTTTTTAATTACTTTTCAATTACTTCATTACTTTTTAATTACTTAATTACTTTGAACCGACAACCGCAGCCAACGGGTCGCGCTACCAAACGAATTATTGATGACATCTTGGGTCTCGCATGAAGTTTAAAGTTGTTGGTACCCATTTTGGGTTCATCATGACCCTGAGATCCTATATTTTATAAGAAGAAAAAATATTCTAAATATTAGCCCAGGATATAAAGTAGTAGCACACTAGGCTTGTAGTCGATTGTGCATGCTGTTGGCATAAACATAACCCTAGTTATCATTTTATTAATATATATATACCATACAAATATACATATAGGACATTCCACGTCAACCGGGCCACCTAAATGACCAAAAATCATCAAGACCTAGAAAATTGTTTTTGGGCTTAAATCTTTACCCTTCAGAAATTGACTTGGCGTTTTGAAAAGTTCAAAATCGCGGATCCAATATGGCGGCCAACTTTTCAAAAATGAACGAAATTTGAATAAAAAAAATACTATGATATTCTGCATAAAAAGCTAAGTAAGAAATGTCTCGTTCAAATTTCTGTACAAAATTGCCGTTTTTGAGAAAAAAATTCATGAATTTTTAAAAAAATTTCTATCTTGATGAAATCCATATTGGCCATATTGGATCCGACATTTTGAATTTTTTTGACATCTGACATTGTATTCATCACTAGCGACCTCCTAACACCTGAGTATTTTTTAAATCTTTCTAATATGCCAATTGTCAATTTTTTCCTATATGTATAAGACCGAAATTTAGGAGTTCATCAAG
Source organism: Dysmachus trigonus (assembly GCA_949715965.1). NCBI lineage: Eukaryota > Metazoa > Arthropoda > Insecta > Diptera > Asilidae > Dysmachus > Dysmachus trigonus. The sequence goes on from OX454324.1 coordinate 3,943,552, forward strand.
ATAGAAAATTTTTTAAAATTCATGAATTTTTTTCTCAGAAACGACAATTTTATTCAAAAATTTGCAAGAAACATTTCTTACTTAGAATTTTATGCAGAATATCATAGTATTTTTTTTATTCAAATTTCGTTCATTTTTGAAAAGTTGGCCGCCATATTGGATCCGCTATTTTGAATTTTTCAAAACTCCAGGTAAATTTCTGAAGGGTAAAGATAGACCAAAATGTTAAGCCCAAAAACAATTTTCTAGGTCTCGATGATTTTTGGTCATTTAGGTGGCCCGGTTGACGTGGAATGTCCGATATATAGATTTTCGATTATACAGTACCTGGTCATTGAATTACACTCAAATCTTTATTTTGTGATTTTGTGATTAGGAGGGTTTTTGGCTTTTAATAATTAATTTATGCGACGTGGCAAATTTTCTTCGTTAGCACGCTCCAGACGTTTTCAATAGGGTTCATCTCTGGGGAATTCGGCGGCCAGTCTAAAAATTGATTTTTCCTTCTATGAAAAATGTTCTTTCACTACTTTGACTGTATGGCAAGGTGCGCCGTCCTGTATATAAAATAAAAATCGTTCCTATTTTGGAACCAGTTGTCCGTTTGAGAGAGAAAAACCGTATCAATTTCTTTAATATATTGTGCGGAATTCATGATTCCTTCTTCCTCCTTCTTTTTGGAAGGCGGTGTTAATTTTTGCTTCTTCGTTGGTCGGCGACTTTGAAGACCAAACTCTTTAAACCACTGCATGGGCGGAATTAGAAGTTATCTATTGGGGGACAGACTTTTATCAAGTATAAGAAAACCGAAAAGTGAACTAATTTTCCGATGTTCGCTCTGAAATCTTGGGGGGCAATACCCCCCATGCCTTGCCCCTGTCTCAATTTTCTTGTGAATTGAATGAGTAGATTCTCGTCTATACTCTTCCACTATTTTTATAATTTTTTTTTTCGCCCCTTTTAATTTTTTGCCGTCCTTTTCTGCAATTTTCTCTCTTTAAGGACGTGTAATATCCGATTTTTAATATTTCGCACTGTAGATTGCGTAGATTTGATATTATTGTTTTTTGTTCTGACGTCAAATCGGACTTTTAAGATTCAGGTACTGTAAAATGGAGTAATTTAAGAAATATTCAGGGATGCTGATTCTGAAATATTATTGCTGTATATAAAAGTTTTATAAAATAAAGATGACGAAAACATCACAAAATTGATTTAGCATTTTAATAATGGTAAAAACGAAGGGGAAAAAAATGAAAGGACTTTGAAAACTTCAAGTAACCTTTTTTTTTCGTTATATCGTCCTCTTAACTTTTTACCGCCCAAAATTCCTTTTTTTCTTTCAGTAGAGTCGGAGAAGGGAGGATGTTGGGAACTGAGGAGCATAGTTACACTCACCAAAGACAATTTTATCTCAGAAAAAAAAAAAAAAAAAAAAAAAAAAAAAAAAAAAAAAAAAAAAAAAAAAAAAATCATAAAACAAAAAAAGAAATTCGATGAAGAAAACAACATTCTGAGAAGAGAAAACCAAAAAAAAAAGGGACCGTAGGGCGCTCCTTTGGTGCGAGAGATCCTCTTCGGAGTCCAATGAACCATATAACAGCGGAGGGTGCTCCTCGGTCCCACTGTGGGGACCAAAGGGATGTCGTAAACGATTTTCTACTTATATACATATATATATAGTATATGTATATATTTTTTATTCTTCTTATGTGGCCCCAACTTACTAACAGGAGGATTGTGGCCCCATATAACATTTTTATATCGGGCCTACCTCTTTATTTTTTTTATTCCTTTTAAAAGAGCCTCAGCCTAAAGAGGCACCTAAAGAAAGGATAACAGGATGCGAGGAAACAAAATATATATACTACATATAAAAAAAAAAAAAAAAACATGAAATATATAAATAAAAAAGTTCCTGAGAATTTTAATCGTTTCATCCCTTAGATGAGCCGGGGCAAGAAAATCGTTTACGTGCTCAGTCTGTCGTCACAAATCAGCAACATGTGCGTGTAGCGTACGCAATTCATTTCAATGTGCGGTTCAAACCATTGAGAAGGGGACGGGGGCGGGGAGAAGGAACCGTCGTCGACCCCCCGTTGTTGCGCGCGCGTGCTTACCCTTTCGGTTGCTTTCTTTTTTTGTCTTATTTTATATTAATTCATAAACCCTAGAAACGTCGATCTAATTTAAAAAATCCACCATACTACACTGAACTCCACATTACGCACTGACTGAATCTTCTGGTGGGCTAAAATTTACACGTTTTCTCGGTTCTCGTGCTTTGTTTCGTATCTTTATATGGGTCAATATTTGATAATTGGCCAAAACAGGTCCCCATAACTATTTTGTAATTTTAATGTAATATTTAAACTTAATAGTATTTTCATAATGTAGTGCAATACTTTGTTTACATATCCAAACACTTTGGTGAGTATATGTTTGGTTTTCATATAGTAAAAATAAACAAAAAGTGCTAGATGTCATATTTCCTGTCGGTGGAATTTTCCTTTTTGGTGACATTTTTTAATAATAACATGGAGAATTAAAAATAAATTATAAAAGCTTGATTATATTTACATTGTATGCACATTAATCTAAAACTGTTCAATATTTTATTTCAGATAATATGATATTAAACTAAAAAAAAATCATAAAAAATCTAAGCGAATGGTCACGGCGTCATTAGGCTGCCGAAATTTAAATTTGAATTTACCGCGTTTTATAATGTCGCGGACAACGAATGAACGCATTCTAAATGGACGCGGTGTCCATGTTTGTGATTGGTGAGAAGAGAGACGCGGTGTCGGCCGTTGCTTCGGCGTTGCAAACTGATTATGGCATGTGCGTGCGTATAGTTGATACACTTTGTCATTTACCTGTGAGGCAATTAGGAGGTGAATCGTAAGTAAATTATTCTGCTTTTTATAATAAACTTTCACGAATTAAGATATAATTCGTATCACCTGATGATTTTGCTGTTATATTAGTTATTAGAATGTATGAGAAATATAATGTGCATTTTTGTCATTTTCCTGTGGTCATTTTCCTGTTATTTTCTTGACAGGAAAATGACTCCGTGGCAGGAAAATGACAACACAAGGTAAGTAATGTTATTAATTTATTGTAATTTTGTTTCAGTGTGCAATAATTATGGCTCCAAAGAAAAAAACCCGAGAAGAAGTGTTAGAAAGAAAGCGAGAATTGGAGAAAATGAGATACCAACGAAGAGTGATATAATTTTGTTTTCTGTTATACTGATTATTATTCTTGGATTAATAATGAATATAATAATTACTAATAATGGATTATTTTCATTTTCTTGATGTTTCAATCATTTTCCTGCTGTCCTGTCATCAATCTGTCGGTCCATTTCATTATCCTGCCACGTATATTTGCAAATATTGCTCAAAAATCCCTAAAATCGAATAAAGTGTATCGATTTGATAGTTATTATATAGATTTAACTTGGCTCTATTACTTAGACATCAATTATGTATAAAATACGACAAAAAATATATTTTTTTTTTGTAGTCGTTTTCGACCGATTATCAAATATTGACTCATATATATAAATTAGGGCAATTCAATTTTTTTTTAAAATACTTTCAAACAGGTTTAATAGTTGAAAATAAAGAAAACAAGAATTCTGGTCCAAAGAGAAATCATAATATTAATATTTACTGGTCTATCATTGAACTTTTTAGTTTACCGTAAGAATAACATGGTAAAGAATACTTTACTGGACATTTTCCTCTATATCTCGTGAAAAAAAAACTTATACGAACGAGAGCTAGTCCATTGAAAAGAGCATAAAATTCTCCATAAAAAAGTTCCTATACACTTTTTTTGTGAAGATAACATTTCTCTGGTTTATTAGCTATCAAAGTTTACGAATATTTTTAGTCTGTCCATAATAAAAAATAAATAAATTACTGCTTTCCATAGAAAATGTTTATGAAACCAGAATAAAACTGCAATTTATTTATAAAAACTTCGGAGCTTGAAACCTCATGCCTTTTACACGTTTAGACATATCCTAACAAGTGGGGTAGGGTTGGAAAACTCCTCTGCTCCTGCTAATCTTTTTCTTGCTCAATGCCCTTACAAGGACCTATAGGGGGGCCTCAATAGCCCAGTTGGTAACGCAAGGCGTTGGTTGCGAGCCAGCAGAACGCTAAAAACTGTGGGTTCAATTCCCACCAGAAACCCTGTTCACCAAAAGTGGTATCCCAATGGGCCTATAATGGCCTAAGTGTGTCTTCGGACAGCCACATCAATCTACATCTACATCTACAAGGACCTATAAGGGCTTAAGTGAGCGAAACTTTAAAAAACCTGCAACGGCCATTTTGAGGGGGAAAGAGGCTTTGCTCACTACACTCCAAGGAATCGATTGGTATAGCGTTTCCTACGTTGAATCGGGACACGCTGTATATACAGGCATGCAGGTATATTATACCACCTTGATCAAAAAGTTTCAGGAACGACCACCGTGTGGTGTCAGTCATTTGATTTCAAAAATTTTTTTTTATTGTAAGATCGCCAAATCTGTCATTGACATTCCCGCCAATTTGCAGCGTTATAGCTTTATATTTTTAAAAGTGACGTCATCTTGAATACATCTGCCTTTGTACGTGTTTCGATTTTTTTTGACTTTGCATCAATGGGTTTGTTTGGTGTTAAAAACGAATTCAACGGTGCGAAGATCTTGAAAATGTTGGAGAAGAATTTTGGCAACGACACTCTAACCAAAACAAACGTTTATGTGTGGCATGAATGATGGGCGTGAATCAGTCGAGGATGACGAACGCAATTCGGCAGGCGTTCGACATCGAAAGCCGATGAAAACATCGATAAAATCAAAGAAATGATTGCCAAAAACCACACATTGACCATTAAACGGTTGGCAGAGAACTTGAAAGCATTTCGGTTAGTGATTCAGAAGTGTCGCTGCAAAGCTGGTGCCGATAGAACTGAATTTGATGCGTTGACGTCGCGAAAGATATGATTTCGATGGCTAAATCCGACTCAACATTCATTCAACTCTTAATTACTGGAGCCGAGACGTGGATTTATAGTATGACTAAAAAAAAAACGCTCCGGGGAATGCTTTTTAGCAGCCAAGAGGAGGGAGGTAAGGTAGAGTCGCCAAATATCGTCCCTTTTTTGTAAAACAAATCTAAAAAAATAAAAACAAAATACCACAGTAATAAATGAAACGTCAAACATTAGGTTCAATATTCCTTTATTCTTAAAAATAATCAAAAACGCATTAACATTGTTAGAAAAAGTTATATCGGGGACGATATTGAGATCACAATAATCAGTACGTGAACTGGAGTTGTACTTACTCCTTTTCTATTATATAAAATTGAACCTAACTATTATATTAATATCTAATCAGCCCTTTCTTAATTATTTTAATCATTGGTAAGGTATTAAGGTATTAAGTGACATGACTGTTGTGTTCACCATACGAGATCCTAATACCGTCCCGGGGACGATATAAGGTTCACGTAAGGGGACGATATTAGGAAATTTCTATTTATTTTTTTCGCATCCATTTAAGCAAAAAACGTGTCATAACCTGAAAATTTTACTTAATCGATTAACATCTGAGATATTAATAGTTAGTTTGACAAAACAATTGTATCAATAAGTCAGGTATCTCAATATTTTATGGAATCCGAGAATATTTCAATAAAAAACTCACCTTGAACACTTTTTTTGATTTTCGAATTTCTGTCGGTACGAACGTCGTGACGCACTCACTTCTACACAATGGCCGACTGATGCAGCTAGCTGTCGGTTTGGGTCACTGATAATAGATGGCGGTTTTTGAAAGGGTAGATATTGAAGGGGACGAAATTATGTTTGGGGACGACATTTGGCGACTGTACCTTAATGGAGAAGTCGAAGACGGCTCTGTTGGCCATACCGAAAAAGGAGTATCAAAAATGTTTCGAGCATTAGATCAAGCTCTGGCATAAGTACGTTGCAGTTGATGGGTAGTAATTTGAAAGGGACAATATCTATTTTGATGAATAAAATTGTATTTTTAATTTTCTGAATAAATTCCTGGAACTTTTTGATCAAGGTGGTATGTATGTTTGTTCTCAGTCGGGTAGTAGGAAAATTGTGACTTACAACTGCTGGAGAATCGCTTTTTGTAGTTGCCCCATCATTGATTTGTTTGCGGATCCCAAAAAGATGAAACGTTCCTGGCCAACACTATGTAAAATCAGTGAACCCAAGTTGTATAATGTGGGAGAGGTATAACTTTCTTTGTTATAAATATTTATTTTTTATTTTTTTTATGGTTTGTGGTGGTTGTTAGGTATAAGCAATGGAACCCAAGGCAAAAATTATTCTCTCTGCAGAATTCTCTGTGGATTGAGAAAGGACTAGAAGGGTGGGGGGAGGGAAGTATCCTCTATATCTATATATATATATTTATATATATGGGACATTTCACGTCAAAAGGATCACTGGCGCCCTCAAAATTTAAATAAACCGATTGAGATAAATATGGGCTCAAATTGTTCGTCTAAATGAGAACTCTCGAAAGCCATGTGGTATTTTTTAAAATTCAACATGGCGGCTCCAATATGGCGGCCGGAAGACAGAGAAAAATCGAATGTCCAGTAAAAAAAGCTTGCAAAAATAAAAATTTCCAACCGAGCGAATCGGATTTTGGCTCAGATTGCAGCTGATGGGTCCCTAAAAGTTAGGTATGGAAGGTAGGGTTGGATGTTGGCAACCTACCATACCGAACTTTTAGGAACCCATCAGCTGCAATCTGAGAGAAAATTCGACCCGATCGGTTGCAAATTTTTATTTTTGCAAGGTTTTTTTTACTGAACATTCGATTTTTCTCCGTCTTCCGGCCGCCATATTGGAGCCGCCATATTGAATTTTAAAAAATACCACATGGCTTTCGAAAGTTCTCATTTAGACGAACAATTTGAGCCCTTATTTATCTCAATCGGTTTATTCAAATATTGATCCGTGATCCGTTTGACGTGAAATGTCCAATATATATACATATATTAGGGTGATTCAAATTTATTTATTTTCTTTTTCAAACAGCTTCAATCATTGCTAGGACAGGAGAGAAAAGTCCTGGCCCAATCCCAGCTCATAATATCAATATTTACTGATAGCTCATCAAACTTTTTTGTTTTCCATAAAAATAACATGGGAAAGAATGCATCACTAGACGTTTCTATCTGTATCTCGTGAAAAAATGATCATACATGAATGGGACCAATTTCATTAGAAAGAGCATAGGTTCAATAGGTTAATCAATAACATTCATAGTTTCATTGAAGAAGTCACAAAATCGTTTTTTTCCTCAATCTTGAATTTATGCCTCGAGTTTGAATGCTAATAAACTAATATTGTGTTAACTTTACGAAAAAAATGCAGGAATACTTTTTCGTAGAAAATTATATACTCTTTCTAATGAAATTGGTCCCATTCATGTATGATCATTTTTTCACGAGATACAGACAAAAACGTCTAGTGATGCATTCTTTCCCATGTTATTCTTATGGAAAACAAAAAAGTTCGATGAGCCACCAGTAAATATTGATATTATGAGCTGAGGTTGGGCCAGGAGTTTTCTTTCCTGTCCTAGCAACGGTTGAACCTGTTTGAAGAAACACCCTAATATATATATATAAAAATACACGTAAACTTTGATTTTTTTTCTTCAAAACTCTACAGCTCAGAGGCATTTTATGGTATAATCTTGGTCAATGATAGGGTTTCTTCAGAACTGAATGCTCTACAAAAGTGTCCATTGCGGCGTAACCCTAACTCCCACCAGCGAGGTAGTACGGGTCACTAACCCAATTTTTTCATGAAATTCTCGTTCTTTTGCCCCTATCTTGTAAAACACAAGAGCTATAGAAAAAATTTAGGTCACAAACTTGTAGGAAATTCAATTTCCTCTAAAAAGTTCTTGAACACCAAATCGCTAACATCGATATTTCTTGAGATATTGGGCTTTGAAGTTGAGGTAGTGTGGAATTTTCATGGATTATTGAGCTAAATTGTAGAAATTGTTTTTTCTTCTTGTTCCCCAAACTCAAAATACCTTTAAAAGGAAAAAGATTTGAGACGATTCCTGAGATTGAGGCAAATGCAAAGAAAGAGCTCAGGAACAACACAAAAGAAGCGTTTCAGGACTGTTTCCAAAAGTGTAAACACCATTGTGATAAGTGTGTGCGTCGGGGAGGGGAGTACTTTGAAAGAGACCCAGACATGTTACTTCTAAATAAAGTACAGGGTGTCCAATAGGAAATTGCGAAAACTAATGGGTCAAAATTTTTTAACAAATGGAAAGACCGGTAAAATGTAAATCCCTATATATATATAAAAATGAAAGTTCGTTTGTTTGTTTGTTTGTTGCTCAATCACGCCTAAACGCTTGCATCGATATTTTTCATTTTTTGTCCGAAGGTAGTACATATTCCGACTTAACATATAGGCTAATTTTTTTCGGATAATACGTAGGGTTTCAAGATGGCGGATCCAAGATGGCGGCTTAAAATTTTAAATTTGGAGCGATTTTCATGAAAATTGGTACGTAGGGGTTTTGCGGGATGGGGATTTCGAATCCGCTGTCCAAATTTAGAAATTCAAGATGGCGGATCCAATATGGCGACCAAGATTTCCTGATTTCAACGGATTTTAATGAAAATTAGTACAATGATTATCTTGAGGTCACTGATTTTGAATATTATCAAAATTTAGAAATCCAAGATGGCGGATCCAACATGGCGACCAAAATTTCTCGATTTCAACGGATTGTAATAGAAATTAGTACAGTGATTATTCTGAGACCACTAATTTTGTATATTATTAAAATTTCTAAATGCAAGATGGCGGACCCAACATGGCGTCCAGAATGTCTCGATTTCGACGGCTTTGAATGAAAATTGGTACAATGATTATTCTGAAGCCACTTATTTCGAATAATAGCCAAATTTCCAAACTCAAGATGGCGGATCCAATATGGCGGCCAACATTTCTCGATTTCATCGGATTTGAATGAAAATTGGTACAATGATTATTTTAAGGCCACTAATTTTGAATATTATTAAGATTTGGAATTTCAAGATAGCGCATCCATAAAGGGGTTTTCGGGTTGAAACAATTTCTAGGATATAACAAACTAGAACATTTGAGAAGTGTTTAATTAATAAGTATTTACCCAACACCGGGTGAAACCGGGTAACCCAGCTAGTACTTTTTAATAAAGGAAAGTCGTCATTTTTATTTCATGTCCATTTTATTATAAAAAAATTAAATCTATTTAATACAAACCATTAATTTAAAAATATAGTGAAAAACGTGAATTATTAATAATATATATTTGTGAAATGTGTACCATCTACATAAAAGGTATCTACCTGCATTTCTTTGAATCTTCTGTCGCCGGAAAGAAGTACAAAGGGATGTTAGAGACCAAATCCTTTCTCATGCAAAAAAGAGGAGCCGCGTTAAATCTTTTTTTTTTATTCAAGACGGAGCAGCACCTCATCGCACACAAGAAGTATCATCAATAAATTTTATGGCGATCGAGTTATTGGCCTAGCGTACCCATTACATACATACCCATACACATTACTCGTCAGATCTCATTCGATTTGATTTCTTTTTATGGGGCTACATTAAAGATCTCTGCTATGAAAATAACCAAAAAAACAGTTGAGGATTTTATTAAAGACATTGGGAAGATCGTCAATAGCATTTCAAATGAAACGTTAAAACATGTTTTTAATAGTTTTAGAAAGCATATGGATATTTGTGGCAAATTATATGGTTAAAATATCGAAAATATATATCATTAGTAACTAACGTTTTTCACTATATTTTTAAATTAATTGTTTTGTATTAAATAGATTTAATTTTTTATAATAAAATGGACATGAAATAAAAATTACGACTTTCCTTTATTAAAAAGTATTTACATTTTACCGATCTCTCCATTTGTTAAAAAAATTGTGACCCATTAGTTTTTGCAATTTCCTATTGGACATCCTGTATATTTTGTTTTATGACGTCAGTCTACGTATTTTTTGAACAGATCTCGTCTTTAGTTTTCACGTCTATCTAAAATTTTCCGTGATGCGCCTTAGTGAGATCTATAGTATGTAAAAATCCCATCCAAATCGATCAACCCGTTTAAAAGATATTTTTAAAATTAATTCTCACCCCTTGGGATCTTTTATTATTAAGGGAAGAAACCTGGCTAAGTTGTTATTTGTGTTGACGATCAAAAAATTTAACGGCCATAATCGGCGCAGGAGTACTTTACTCCGTCTTTAAGAAAGACATTTTTCTGATGATTTCTAGGAAATTTGTATGAATCCCTTTAATTAATGTAAGTTTTAATAACCGATGGCAACGAAACTTTTGTTGCTGCATAATTTATACGATTTTTTCCGTACATTAAGAACCCGAAGAAGAAAATTGAAAAAAAACATATTCAACCTAATTATCTGTTTTGTGTGATAAAATTAATTTCGTGTAATATGTTTTTATACAAGTTTAAAATTTATTTTTATTTTCATTTACTATCTTAAGAAGGTTCAATCTTTTAAACTATCCAAATTCTGTGTGTAATTTTCTACTTAAATTATCATAGGAGATGAAAATTAATCCCGAATTTAACCCCCATATCGAAAGTCGCCGCCTCCGCGCACTTGAATGCATGCAAAAAGAATTTTTTTTTTTTTTTTTTTTTTTTTTTTTTTTTTTTTTTTTTTTTTTTTTTTTTTTTTTTTTTTTTTTTTTTTTCTTTATTGGATACGGTGTGTCTCTCGTAGCGACCAGACGTATTCTAAAATCGTAGTCCAGAATAGTTCAGTTAACTAATATCTAATCCAAAATTATTAAACGAGCTCGCGAAGTGTATTCCAATGATGACGACTTTAAAGAGTCGGAATTAAATCATTCGGGAAAACCTAAACGATTAAATTTGCTGGAAATAATGCCAGATAAAAAAGCAAGCACATCGCAGCGCGGAAAGACTCTCGCGTCCAGAGACAAATCAAGTGAAAACAGTACAGTGCAGAGTGGAAATTATTTTACACCGCTACAAACTCTTGCCGATGAGGCAGACTCTAGTGATGATGCAGATCAGCCAGCGGCTGCTAAGGAAAACAAAGTTGCGGATCGTAAACCTCCTCCCATAAATGTAATCAAATGCGGCAGTGACCAAATTCATAAAATCTTGAACGAAAATGGAGTCAACGACTATACCATCAAGCGAATGTCGATAGGGATTAAGATCATACCACTATCAATACACAGCTTTCGGAAGATTTGCGAAATTCTTACAACGTCCAAATGTGAGTACTTCTCACATAGCATTAAAGCAGAACTACCCTTTAAGGCGGTATTATCCGGACTAGATATGAACGATCTCGAGCCCCTAAAGTCACATCTCATTGCTAATAATATCAAATGCAAAGATATTAAGCCCATTAGCAGAAAAACTAACCTTGGACAGTTAACACTTTTCATCGTCTACATTGAACGAGGTACAGTAACCTTAAGGGAGCTGCGAGAAAAGTGTGGCATTATAAACCGGACTGTTGTAAAATGGAACTTTCATAGAAAACTCCCGAGGAAAGTAACGCAATGCTACAATTGTCAAATGTTTGGGCATGGATCGAAACACTGCCATGTTAAAACCTTTTGCGCACACTGTTCCGGACCTCACGCAACGGCTGAGTGCAACTCAAAGGACAACAACAAATGTGCAAATTGCCACGGCAACCACAAATCAACGGATCCAGATTGTCCCAGCCGACGGAGTTATGTAGACTTCCGTCAAAAAACTACTACAAAAAAACCATCAAACACTTCCTCTAGAGGATATGTACCCCGACCGGAAGAGTTCCCACCGCTGAAGGGAGGAAACAATAATCAACATAATGCCGGTAATTTGGTTTGGTCAGGTCAAAGGTTTAATCAGCAAATAGTAAATACTAGCCCACAGAGTAGTAATAATACAAGTAACACAAACTTATTTAGTGCAATCGAAATTCAAAAGCTAACCAATGAATTGGTATCAAGATTAAAAATATGTAAGGATAAATTTGAACAGTTCAATGTCATAACAGAATTAGCATTGAAGTATCTAAGCAATGGCCCGTGATAAAGTTAAGCTCATTGCGTGGAATGCTAGAGGCATTCGATCAAAGACCATTGAATTTTTCAATTTTATGAACAGCAATAAGATCGATGTAGCACTAATAACAGAAACAGGCCTAAATCCCAATCTCACCTTCTCACATGCGAATTATAACTGTTTTAGATTAGACAGGGAAAATTCCAGAGGTGGGGGAGTTGCAATTGTCACCAATAAAAAATTGAAAGTAAATATATTACCATCAATTAGGTGCAAAGTGATTGAAACCCTAGGAGTGGAAATCAAAATTTGTAAGGACGATCCATTAAAAATTATTTGTGCCTATTTTCCAGGGGGTCCATCTAATAAATATGCTAAAGGTTCTCTACGAGCAGATTTATTAAAACTCACAAGACTACGCGGAAAATATATTATTGGAGGTGATCTGAATTGCAGACACCGATCATGGGGTTGCCTCCGAGCAAACTGTTGGGGAAATATCTTGCACGAATTAAATTCAAATTATTCATTTACCTTATTGTACCCCCCTGACCCTACCTATATTCCGAGCTATACTAGAGCAAATCCCTCAGTGCTAGATCTTTTCCTCACAAACTGCGCTGAACACTTTTCACAACCAAATGTAATAAATGACCTATCCTCAGATCATCTACCAGTCGCCCTTGACCTATTAAAAGATCCCTGCTTACAAGACCAAAGTAGACCCAACTTAAAATTAACAAACTGGTACCGTTTCCACAATCTAGTTAAGCAGAAACTACCTAAGTTATCACGCCTGTCGCTTGCCGAAATTACAAACTACAGCCAAATAGACGACATGGTCGCAACACTTACAAAAATAATAAACGACTGTATTGAAGTATCTACTCCACGTCTGCCTATTAAAGACAAACATCAAAAACTGCCGCAATATATACTTGAAACGATCGCTCAGAGGAATATTGCTAGGCGAAATTGGATACGATACAGAATACCATCCTTTAAATATGAACTTACACAGTTAAATAACCAAGTAAAGTCTTCAATCACCCAGTATAGGAACAAGAAATGGTCCACATTACTAGAAAGCTTGGAAAAATGCTCTAAGCCCTTCTGGAAAATAACAAAAATAATTAAGAATAAACGAGCTCCTTTACCCGTGTTAAAAGCCCATGATCGTAGATATATTACCTGCAAAGAAAAGGCGGAATTACTCTCACAACAATTTGCATCGAATTTCACAGTTTCCGCAAACCTCAGTGATCCCCTGACGGAAGCACAAGTCAAAACATCTCTGTCTCAGCTAGATCTCATGCAATATTGTAATGAGCCGGGCTGGTATGTACGCCCTAAACTGATTAAAAACATAATAAAGGGTTCTCGAATAGGCAAGGCCCCTGGGCTGGATGGTATACCTAACATAGGTTTGAAATGTCTTCCAAAGGGCGGTCTTGTGTATCTTACATTTATTATAAACTCCTGCCTTAGGCTTCAGTACTATCCTATATCATGGAAAATAGCCAAAGTAGTCCCAATATTAAAACCTGGAAAACCTACAGATGATCCATCTAGCTATCGGCCAATCAGCCTATTAAGCAATCTTGCTAAAATATTAGAAAAAGTAATAAAAATTAAAATTGTAGATTTTATTGAAGATATTAAGCTGCTGCCCAACGAACAATTTGGCTTTAGATCAGGGCACAACACTACACAACCTGTTTTGAGAATATCTAGGCACGTCAAAGAAAATCTTGGGTGGAAAAGATCTACAGGACTTGTACTTCTTGATATTCAATCTGCCTTTGATTCAGTATGGCATGATGCTTTATTGCACAAAATGATAGCATTTGGCTTTCCCATCCATATTACACGTTTGATTTCCAGTTTCTTACGTAATCGTCAGTACAGAGTACATATTGCCTCTGAATCTTCCATAAACAAAAATATCCCAGCAGGAGTCCCTCAGGGATCTGTGTTAGGTCCAGTTTTATATAATATATATACAGCTGATTTCCCAAATTTACCAAATTGCTATTCATCTATCTTTGCTGATGACACAGCAATTTTTACCACCAATGAAGACGCTACCTGCATTTGTGCCAACCTACAGAGAGGCATTGAGATTCTCTATAGTTATTTTCATAAATGGAAGATTAAAATTAACGTAAACAAAACACAAGCTATGTTTTTTACACGCAGAAGACATCCACGCTTCTTACCGGATCATACGATAAATCTAAACGGATGCGATATTCCTTGGACTGACACTGCTAAATACTTGGGTATCACTTTTGATAAAACCCTCACATATTCTAAACACATTTATACAATCATAAATAAAGCCAACATATTAATCAAAATATTATACCCATTCATCAACAGACGGTCGGCCCTCAATTTGGAAAATAAGCTAGTTATTTATAAAGTCATCTTTCAAGCCTTCATGTTATACGGAGCTCCAATTTGGTTTCAATGTGCTCGTACCCATATAAAAAAATTACAGACCATCCAAAATAAAATCCTTAAGATGATTCTTAATTTGCCATGGCACTTCTCCACCCTGGAATTACATAGTCTTGCTGAAATAGAACCTATAGAAACAAAGGCTAATACAATTGCAAACAAATTTTTTGAAAAATGCTCATTTTCAGACAATCCCCTGATACTAGAGCTACGCCCTGTAAATCCGTAGCAGTAGTAGTTTTAAGTAGTCTTAAGTAGTCGTAAGTTTTAATTTCTAGTAATAGTTAAGTAGGATTTCTTCATTGGGTTTTCCACAGAAATAATTTTTCCCAAACATTGAATAATCACCTTAATCATACATTCTGCTAGACTACATAATAATATTATAGTTGAATGAACATAGATTCCGGCACTAATTATAAGACTTTCTCATTGTATGAAATTTTATATGTTATATTCCGAAATAAATAAATAATAATAAAAATTTTTTCTTTATTTTATATTTTTTATCCTCGACCCATTCCGATGAGGATAAAATAAATTAAGCGAGAAGAATGGATCATACGCTGGGGTCCTTCCAGCCCGGTCGTAGGTGGCCCTTCCGACGAGAGCGGCATGCACTTGTTACAATTACGCACTTAATTTTAAAGCACAAAAATAAATCGACTTGCCTGCTCGCTGCTTATCCAATAAACTCGAATTAATAAATCGACGACGAGGACGAGAGATTTTGTTCCGGCCGTCGTCGTCGTCGGCTGTGTGTGCTACGTTGCTCCTTGCGAGGGGATGCTGGACTTTACACGCGTGACGGGAGGGGTTCCGTAAAACAGGAAGGATACTGTAAATATGGGGCCGATTCCCGGGGAGGACGCTCAGACTGACTGTCCTGGAAGCGCCCACCACCGTCCGGGGACTTAACTGTCCACGCGCTAAAGTACCACCAAAAATTTAATGGACGATGAATCCCGGGTGCTCCAGGGGGACGTAAAGTGGCACAGATCCTTTCCATGGTGATGGTGATGATGATGATGATGCGAGACTCTTCCGGCCTCCGCCCCTTTCCGTTTGGGGTGAGCGTTTTTCATTTAATAGCTCGTGTAATCATAACAATAATAATAACAAGGACTCTCGCGCGCCACTTATAAATTTATAATCCTCTCATATTGAAAAGGATTGTGCGAAACGCTAGAGAGGGCTAGGATTGCGGGGCCCCGTTCCTGTAAGCGATATGAATGGGTGCGGGTAGCGGGCTGCTTCTCTGACTGACTCCCGGGACTCCAGACCGGAGAGAACGAGCGAGCGCCCCCGGGGTTTATTAGAAAATTTGTTGCCACTTCAAATCCTTGAAACTTAATCCGGGGATTTTAATTTTAAGTCAATTTGAAAATGATATTCATGCGTTAACGGGATTCGCGTGCTATGGAGGATGTTTTTTTTTTTTTAAATATATACAGCCCCTGACCATTGAATTAGACGCACAAACAAATTTTTTTTTAAAATTCACTAAAAATTGGAATTTTAAATAAAATATGCCATATTTTTTAAGTTTTCAATTTTTTAATAATATTGATATTTATTTTTCTTAAGAATAATTACAATTAATCTTAAGGGGCAGCACTAGTGTGAAATTTTTCGATAGTTTATACCTTTAAAAATAACATACTAAAATTTTAAGTGCATATCTCAAATAGATTTTGAGTTACAGCCATCCGAAGAGCAAGGTGGCTGCTCGCGTTTTCCTCGAAATTTTTCAAATTTGCTGCAGTTATAACTCGAAGACAAATCATCCGATCGATTTGATTCTTATTGCAGCTTCTTTTATATACGTTTTTCCATGAATCTCCAGTTTTCCGATCGAATAAAAAATGTAATTTTGGCAGGCCAAAAATCACCAAATTTTCGCGCGAAATTTGAAATTTTTTTCTAAAAGCTCCGCCATTTAGTTAAATTTCAACATTTTTTTTTCGATCGAGGGTCATGGTATGGGTGGTACCTTCTAGTTTAATAAACTTTTTGGTTATTTGTTTATTTCAGAAACTGTAAAGGTCGCTATCATTGCAGGAGTGGGGGATCTTGGGAGATCGCCAATAACTCGCAAAATTTTCATGTTTTTGGTCCACAAATTTTATAATGTACTAGCTGGGTTACCCGGTTTCACCTGGCGTTGGGTAAATACTTACTAATTAAACACTTCTCAAATGTTCTAGTTTGTTATATGCTAGAAATTGTTTCAACCCGAAAACCCCTTTATGGATCCGCTATCTTGAAATTCCAAATCTTAATAATATTCAAAATTAGTGGCCTTAAAATAATCATTGTACCAATTTTCATTCAAAATCGTTGAAATCGAGATATGTTGGTCGCCATATTGGATCCGCCATCTTGAGTTTGGAAATTTGGCTAATATTCGAAATTAGTGGCCTCAGAATAATCACTGTACTAATTTTCAGTCAAATCCGTTAAAATCAAGAAATTTGGTCTCATATTGGACCCTCCATCTTGGATTTACAAATTTTGATAAAATTCGAAATTTGTAGCTTCAGAATAATCATTGTACCAATTTTCATTAAAATCCGTCGAAATCGAGACATTCTGGACGCCATGTTGGGCCCGCCATTTTGCATTTAGAAATTTTAATAATATACAAAATTAGTGGTCTCAGAATAATCACTGTACTAATTTCTATTACAATCCGCTGAAATCGAGAATTTTTTGGTCGCCATGTTGGATATGGAAATTTTGATAATATTCGAAATTAATGGCTCCGGAATAATCATTGTACTACTTTTAATTAAAAGTCGTTGAAATCGAGATATTCGGTTGCCATATTGGATCCGCCATCTTGGATTTACAACTTTTTATAATATTCGGAACTTGCATCCTCAGAATAATCATTGTACCAATTTTCATTAAAATCCGTTAAAATCGAGACATTCTGGTCGCCATGTTGGATCCGCCATGTTGGATTTGGAAATTTTGCTAATATTCAAAATAAGTGGCCTCAGAATAGTCATTGTACCAATTTTCATTAAAACCAGTTGAAATCGAGAAATCTTGGTCGCCATTTTGGATCCGCCATCTTGGATTTCTAAATTTTGATAATATTCAAAATCAGTGACCTCAAAACAAAGTACCTACAAAGTATCCTATATCCGTTTCCTGGTTCTAAGCTCTTTGATACTGCAATTTGATTTCACAAAAAACAAATTCTTTTTGTATTAAGTCAAAATGGTTT
This sequence comes from Dysmachus trigonus, assembly GCA_949715965.1. Taxonomy (NCBI): domain Eukaryota; kingdom Metazoa; phylum Arthropoda; class Insecta; order Diptera; family Asilidae; genus Dysmachus; species Dysmachus trigonus. The sequence goes on from OX454324.1 coordinate 3,961,401, forward strand.
GAGCCATGGCTGCGACTGGTACAAAAGCTGATTTTAATGAGCTTAATATGAAAGTTCTCTTTTCGGTTTCTGGCTAAGATGATTTATCCCGAAAATTGTTATCCTAAGTCCAATTGGTCAACAAACGAACGTACCCAAGAATAGATTTTTTAAAGAGTGACCGTAAAAATAGCCCAAAATTGGCCTATTTCGTGGAACTTGTATTTTAAACCAAAATGTGTGCTAAATGATAGTTTGTGATAAGATAATGCTCTCAGAAAAGTTTCAAGATGAGAAATCGATTTTTTTCACGAATAAAAAAGAAATAGCGTTTTGCCGCTTCAGGTACGCATTGTGGAGCCCCTCACCTATAACGTATATAAAACTGAACGAAAAAAGTGATTCGGAACCTTGACACCCTCCTTGTTAGTCTGAGAAAAGTAATTTTGCCCCAATTGAAGTTGTAACGTAAATTTTGAAAATTGCACAACGTAAGGTTTCTAAGCTAGTCAGCCAAATCACAAAGTCGCTACCATTTTGTTATTATAATGTTATTTGGAAAGCGCTCACACTTTCTCCTAACATCAGGGGCATTTGAATTTAACGTAAAACAATTTTTCCGTTCCACCGTTCGAAGAGAGTTAGGTGAGGAATTAAATTCTTTTAAAACTCTGACAACTTCCGGTGAGGATTTCCTCTCTTACTCTTCATTACAATTTCCGCTTTTTAAATTTGATATCTTTCTTGCATCATCCGACTCGAGGATCACCGCTAGAGAATTAATTTGTGAGCAACCGGAAGTAAATAACAAGCAGAACTGTCAAAAATGGCATTAAAGACTTAAGGCTATCTGGAAAATTTGTGTGCGGATTGCAGAAGTGTGCCGGAAGGAGGGGAGGAGAGGAGGTAAGGAAACGTATCCATACTACGTGACCCATTCAGAGGGGGGAGGGGGGTCTTCGAAATACTACGCTTGGTCACAGGGACGGGGGAGGGGGCTTAGGTTTTCGTCACGTAGTCAATATCCTCTAGGGAAATCTCGCGCTTTTTCGAGCTATATTCAAATACAGCGCGCAGCGTTTAGCGCTCACACAAGCGCCGTATTAATAAAGACAAATATAAGCCAAATAATTTTTTTTTAACTTTCTGTTTGCAAAAAATTATTTAAAACCATATTTATGAATTACTACTTGAAAACTATAGGGGGAGGGGGTGGGTCTAAGCATATACTACGGATGGTTACCGAGGGGGGGAGGGTGGTAAAAAATTGTGAAAAATGGGTCACGTAGTATGAGTACGTATCCTAAGTAAGATTTTGAAACGAAAACTTTTTAACGCACGCTTCTATACTCTTGAATTTGTAAATCCAAGATGGCGAGTCCAAAATGGCGACCAGAACTTCTAGATTGCAACGGATTTTAATGAAAATTAATACCACGATTACTTTGAGTGTACTAATTTTCAATATTATTAACATTTGGAAATTCAAGATGGCGTATGCAATATGGCGACCAAAATTTTTTCGAAATTTGAAAAATATCAATATCAAATTCATACGAATTTCCACGCCTTAAACGCTATCTCGGTTTCACAAAACTTTGTCGCAATCTGGGCCATATGCTGCATACAGAGCTGTAAAAAATGGCATTACCAGTAACATGCATTACCATTACAGGTAATGCAATTTAAAGATGATTACCAGTACCATTACTAGTAATCGTATTACCATTACAGTTACTGGTACTGGTACTTCACCATTACTGTAATCACATGAGCATTACTTAGCATTACTAGCCATTACTGGCATTACTTACTCACATGAACATTATTTAGCATTACTAACCATTACCAGCGTTACTTACTGCTCAGTATAGCAGTAATACTCAGCCTTACTCAAAATTATTACAATAAACATGTTTGAATGAATATTAAAATATATGGTTATTCATATAAAATCGAAGATTTTATTACCAAAATGTAAAAAAAAACTTTCAAATTGGCATTTCTTATTATAAGTAATGCAAAGTACTGCCATGTAATGCTACGTAATTCCGAGTAATGTTAGTAATGCCAAGTAATGCTAAGTAATGCTGATGTGATTACAGTAATGGTGAAGTACCAGTACCAGTACTGTAATGGTAATTCGATTTTCTTGCATTACCATTACTAGTAATGGTACTGGTAATCATCTTTAAATTACATTACTTGTAATGGTAATGTCTACGTTAATGCATTCCAAAGTAATGCAATATTTTACAGCTCTGGCTGCATATGATTTTTGTATATACTAATGTGCAGCGTTTTTCGAGTATAATAAGAAAATACATATTTTAAGTTCCGAATTTGCATGCGTTAGATATAAGAGGCCAAAGTAGAATCCTTAATTAGACGTGCCTTTTACATGTTTGGACATATCCTGGAAAGTGGGGTATCGTTGGAAAGGTGCTCGCCTCCTCTCTTTAATGAGTCCTTCCTTGATGTCCTGCTGTCTCCTTACAAGGATAAAGTGAGCAAACCTTTAAAAAACCTTCAACGGCCATTTTGAGGAGGAAGGAGGCATATTAAGGGGAGGGTCTCAGAACAAACGTTGATCAGGACACTCCAAGGGATCGATGGGTATAGCGTTTCCTAAGTTGAATCGGGACACCCTGTGTAGATCTATAGCTCAGTACTTGGTACTAGTATCGCCTCTTGTCGATATTCGACCAATGTTTCTGTTTCTATTTCGAATTGATCTGACTTCGTTTCTATGACTTTGTCGTTCAATTCGACCGGTTAAAGTAGGCCATCATTTATTTATAATAAAATAGAACACACTATTTCAAAGAAAAAAGTTCTTGCGTTAAATCAAAAACACAATCGGCTTATAAAAAAAAATCCAACAGGAGAATACTCGCCGTAATAATGGTATAATAAGCATCAAACCAGAAACACATAAAGAAAAATCTGGAAGCACACTTTCCACCGTTGGCGCAATTATAATCAGCGTTCACTGTATTTAAGTTAAATAAGATTTGCCTTAATTAGAAAAAAATTGCCACTTGTTAAATCTGCACTTAACGTGTGCACAGAATAGGTAAAACTTTATCTGGCTCTCATACCTTTCCCTATACACGTACCTGAATAAAACATACATATACATATTCTGCACATCTGTGAAAAAATACCTTTCTTGATATATGTTTCATTAAGATACGTTCACGGAAAATAGATTAACCTTTTAAGGACGGGGAAAATTACGTTAAAATTGACCTTTTATTAGACATGAATATTATATATATATTCAATGAACTTCTTATGTGGAGTCCCCCCCCTCCTTGCTGGTCGATATATCGACCACTCCCGTCCTTAAAAGGTTAAAGAAGGATTACAATTTTTGGCTTTGCCTATTAATACATAAGATACCATATGTAACATTCGATGTCAGTTATCTACTTGATGCATGCAACATAGATAGCAGCGACCCCGATATTATGACTATACACATAGTGACTTAAGGGGGTAGTCCAGTGAAAACGACTGTTTTTTCAACGGTTTTTTGAAGCTTTGCTTCCTTTGGGACGTTGTGCGGGAGATTCGTTCACAAAAAATTTCCGACGGTAACGAAAAAAAGTAACGAAAAAAAGTAACGAAAAAAAGTAACGAAAAAAAGTAACGAAAAAAAGTAACGAAAAAAAGTAACGAAAATAATATTAGCTTCCTTTGGGACGTTGTGCGGGAGATTCGTTCACAATTTCCGACGGTAACGAAAATTCAAATTTCCAAAAATTTTTAAAAGTTCAAAAATTTTTAAATTTTCAAAATTTTTTAAATTTTCAAAATTTTTAAAAGTTTTCAAATTTTCAAAAAATTTTAAATTTTCAAAATTTTTTAAATTTTCAAAAATTTTTAAATTTTCAAAAATTTTTAAATTTTCAAAATTTTTTAAATTTTCAAAATTGTTTAAATTTTCAAAATTGTTTAAATTTTCAAAATTTTTTAAATTTTCAAAAGTTTTTAAATTTTCAAAATTTTTTAAATTTTCAAAATTTTTTAAATTTTCAAAATTTTTTAAATTTTCAAAATTTTTTAAATTTTCAAAATTTTTTAAATTTTCAAAATTTTTTAAATTTCCAAAATTTTTTAAATTTCCAAAATTTTTAAATTTTCAAAATTTTTTAAATTTTCAAAATTTTTTAAATTTTCAAAATTTTTTAAATTTTCAAAATTTTTTAAATTTCAAAATTTTTTTAAATTTTCAAAATTTTTTAAATTTTCAAAATTTTCAAAATTTTTTAAATTTTCAAAATTTTCAAAATTTTTTAAATTTTCAAAATTTTTTAAATTTTCAAAATTTTTTAAATTTTCAAAATTTTTTAAATTTTTAAAATTTTTTAAATTTCCAAAATTTTTTAAATTTTCAAAATTTTTTAAATTTTCAAAATTTTTTAAATTTTCAAAATTTTTTAAATTTTCAAAATTTTTTAAATTTTCGAAATTTTTAAATTTTCAAATTTTGTTACATTTTTAAATTTTTTTAAATTTTCAAAATTTTTTAAATGTTCCAATTTTTAAATTTTTTACATTTTCTAAATTCTCCAAATATTCTAAAGTGTACTAATTTTTTGAATTTTCCAATTTTTTTAAATTTTCCATAGTGTTTTTTTCACAATATTTTAATAATATCATATGCACTTATTGACTTTTAAAAAATATTTCTATAAATATTAGTAGGAAGCAAAGCTTCCATCGGCCAGTCCCGCGACTGCCATGTTTTTTTTTTTTCATATTAGAAGTCAATTTTTATTAAAAAACTTTTTGACATATGATAGTACAACTATTAAAATACACAAAAAAAAATTTTTTGTTTGTTTTCGATGAGTCATCCCGACAAAATGGACGCTCCAAAAAAAAAATTTGTTTGTTGGCGGACGTCGAATCTCTGCAACGGTTCATTTGAAACAAAAAATTCAAATGAGGTTTTAATCTGTAGAACATTGGCTATCGTCGGAACTAGAATTTTTAATTTTCAATAAAAAATAACAAAATGGCGGCATTTCGAATTTTTCGGGTGTTTTTCGGGTGCTTAATTTGTTTATAACTTTGTAAATAAACAATGGATTTTAATAATTCTAGTTCCGACGATAGATACACAATCAAGAAATATACAGCTAAATTTTTAGATCAATCGGAGCAAAAGACTCTGAGATCTGACGTCCGCCGAGTCAAAAAATGCTGTTTTGAGAAAAACGCGGTTAAAGTTTTTGCTGCGGAAAAAAGCTAAAAAAATTAATTTTACCTTAGTCAGCGATGCCTGCTCCATACATAACGCGATGCTTGCTCCATACATAACTAACCTTAAATACAAAGCAGAAGGACCTAGACCGTTATAAACCGAAAAAAAATGGGCGGAGCAAACAGAAATACAAGAGTCCTCCTTGCTCCGAAACACGCCAGGGGACCTTCGAGCGCTCGGATTACACGTCTCTCGAAAACTCTCTGTATCTTTAAAACTATTCAATATTTTGCTTAGATATTTTAAGGGAGTATTTTCTAGGTGTAGTAGAGTAGATTTAAGCAAAAAAACAAAAAAGGAAAAAATTTTTTTTTTTCACTGGACTACCCCCTTAAACATAGATATACATTTCAAAGGTATACAGGCATGGCCCAGATTTCACAGAAATCGGGACATAATTCCTTCAAAGCTTTAGCTCGATTTGAAGTACCCTAGATATATGATCGTATTACTCGTATCTTAGAAACTATTCCACCTAACCGTATGAAATTTGAACTTACTGCTTCTTTTGGTAACATTAACCTCCCTGAAAAAATGCATTCCTGTAACGCAACTACCCTCGGAGATGGTTTTATATAGAAAAGCGTAAGTTCGCTTCTGTCGTGCGTCCACTCACCGGCAAACCCGTTTTTAATTTTTAGTAAAGGAGAGGTATCATTAAAAGAACAAATTATGTTTTAAAAACATCTTTAAGTTAAACATTTTATTTTTATCTACAGAAAGTTAAGACATCATTTTTCTTATGTTAGGTATGAAAAATAACAATAATAATAAGAAAATTCAAAACTCTCCTCCGGCGAACACGTCCGCTGGGATCGTTCCTGCTCAAATCGTATTCTGTAAGTAAAATCGGCACCACGGCTGCACCGCTTTTCCGTCGCGAAAATAGGCCATTTAGAAAAATAAAAAATCAGTAAAAAAAATTACTTGAGAGCTACCATTCGACGCTTGTTCGTCGAGTGGGCCGGTTGTGCGTGCGGCCGTGGTGCTCAGCCGTTTTAAATTCTCTCAGTGATTGTGAGAGAGGGATAAAGAAAAAGGGGCAAAAGAGAGACAGAGAGAGAGAACACCAGGAGGTCCGTCAGACACGTATCATTCTTTATTTTTAATTCATCATATTTTCATCTTTTGTTTTTATGTTTTTGTTTTTTTTTTTTTTTGTCTTTTTTGTTTTCTTTTAATGCAATTATAGAACATTAAAATTCAATTTGCCCTAATTTTAAAAACACTTCATTTGCATTTGTTTTTTTTTGCTTTTAGAAGATCCGTTTTTCTCCAATTGTTTTATTTTTCTATCTTCAAACTATTTTTATGTTTTGTAGTGTTGTTGTTGTTTTTTTTCGCTTTTATTAATTTTTCTTTAACGAAATATGAAAGAAAACCTTTCGCAATAATTTTTATAAATCTATATATATAAATAAAGGTCTTAAAATTAATTGTTGAATTTAATTCGAACCATGTTTTTTTTTTGTGTTTTTTGCTTTTTTTCTGAACGCGCTCCTTTTTTCGAAAAAGAAACGTTTTCGTTCTAAACTAAATTCTCCTATCATCTTATTCTCTTTTTTTATTTTTGGTTTTAATTAATTTTATTATTATTAATTATTTTTCGTGGGTTCTGTTTCTTTTCTGTTTTTTGTTGTTGGTGTATTTCTTTTTTTGTCATTATTTTAATTTGAAGTGATTTATTAATTGATTTGCTTTTGCCGATGTCGTGAATTAGCGCCCCTCTGCTTGAAGTCTTTTTGTTCGCAATCACTTTTAAGAAGTGCGTTTTTTTTGTCTAAATATCACAAAATGAACTTTTTCACCAAACTTTTCTTTTTTGTAATTGGATTTATACTTTTATTGTGATTTCCGGCCGTAAGGTTTTTATGTTTGTTTGTTCAAAATGGCTTATGTTTTTAGTTCTTCTGTATTATTATTTTTATTTTTTGAAACATAAAGCATTAACAAATTCAAAAATGCATTCTACAGCTCGAAAAATAAAAACATAGACTATTTTTTTAAGATGTGGAACGTGTTTATTCCACATGTGGATGATGTTCAAAACCCTATCATGTGGGATTTCAAATGAAAGGGCTTCAGACTTAGATTTCAATTATGTAGTTGAAAAAAACCCAGAAAACCCGACTTTTCATTTATCATCATTTATTTCGTTTTAATTTATCTTTTCCACTGAAATCTTTTTCGAAACATTTGAAATTTTTTTCTAGCCTTTTTTAATATATAACAAATTTTCCCTCCGCCCTTTTTATGTTCCAATTAACGTGTCTTGTTGTTATGCATTTTAAAAGCATAAAAGACGGAAAACAAATATTTTGAACCATTGTTTGTGTGTGTTTTTTAGTGTTTGTGTTGCGTTCTTTTATAAAACAAACATGATTTCTGTATTTTAATAATTTCTTTTCTTTTCATAATTTCTTTCTTGTTTTATAAAATATATCGTAACGATGTCTATATATTTTTTTTTTTTTTTTTGCTATAGAATAGAAATAGATACAGTAACAATCTCTTAAATACATTCTTTTTTTTACTTTTTTCTACATATGCTTCGTAACATCGAATAACCTTTTTTATTTATTTTGTTCTTCTTTGAAACAAAAATAAATGTAGCGAGAATTACAGCCTTTAAGGATATTCAGAAACGTTAAACGTTTAATTTGAACATTTTCTTAAAGAAGGTTTTGGCCCTATAAAACACGTTTTAGTTAGTTGTATTTTTCCAAATGAAAATACTCTAAAAAATATAAATAAATAATAATAATAAATTAATTAATGCTTCATGCTTTGTGATTTGTTTTTGTATTCTAATCCCTAAAGAAGTGGGGACTTTGACTTTATTCGGCTTTTGGAATAAATAACAATTTTGATAATCCAATTTTCAATTTTATTATTAAATTAACTTTTATCTAATCGCAAATAAAAGTTAATTTCAAGGGCTATCTCATATTACAAATAAATAAATAGTAGAGGGAGCAGACTCTGATTAACATTTAAAATAATTATTATAAAGGGTAAAACCCAAGAAACCCTCCCTCCCCAAGGAGAATGAATTTTATTTTGAATCCCACTTCTGGCACCATTGCGTTAAAAAATCGTTTCGCGCCAATTTTAAATTTCGTGTGAATTTTCAATTAAAGGCAATTTCAAAAATACGAACCAGGGGTAAATCGAGAATTCAAGAGAGACAGAGAGAGAAATAGAGGGTAGTATATGTGCATCTTCTACATTTTAAATGTGAATCACAGTGTATTGTTATCATTTTTTTTTTAAATCTTTCTTTTGCTTTACGATCTCAAAAAAATGTTTTGTTACAGCCACAAGAAAATTATATAGTAAAATAATTTTTATTTCAAAATTCACTCCACAAATTTTATAATTCATTCTTTTTGTCATATATATATATATATATATATATATATATATATATATATATTTTTTTTTTTTTTTGCATTATTAATTTTTATTTTTTTTTTTTTGGGTTGGTTTTTGTGTTTTTTTGGTTTTGACATAACATAAACTTGGATATATGATATTAAATAACAGTAGTTTTTGTTTTTGTGATAGAGGAGGGAAACAAAGCTGGCAAATTTTACTATTTTTTGTATTCATTTCTTATTTTTTCTTAATTTTCTCATTTCATTTCATTTTCAAATGGCAAAGAGAAAAATTGTATTTAAAAAAAATAAAATTCACTATTTACAGCTATTACAATTGTTCTAGTTTTTTTTAGTATTTTTTTTTTCTTTTTTTTTTTAATTTCATCCCCATTCATAAAGTTGTCTATTTTGTTTTTATTTTTAACATTTCTCTCGTCTAAATTTTTACTTAGACTTCAAAATAAATTTTCTTTTTTAATATAACTTGTGAAATTGGCTACATACATTTATCTATTTGCTTTTTTTCTTCTTAATATTTTTTCTTTTTTGTTTATCATTTACCTTTGCATGTCATTTTTAGTTTAATTTCAATTTTTTGTGTGTGTAACATTTACTTAATTAAGAACTGTTTTTCACCTGTTTTTCTTTCTTTTCTCTATTGCCCTAAAGAAATTAAATAAGATAAAACTAATTTTTATAATAATTATGCACTATTTTGAAGTCTTATTTAATGCGGACTTTATTTGCTTGCCTCCTTCTCACGTTTTTAAATTTTGCTTGTTTGTTTGTTTATAAAGACAAGTTGCACATTTTGATATTATGCTAACAAAAAATAAAAACATACATCTTCTATTTCCTAGTTTTATGTTTTTCTCTTCATATTTTGTATCCATGTTTATTATTTTTTTTAAATCTCTGTTTTTCTTCTTAAAGATTGCAACATTTTAATTTATTTTAAAAATATTCCCTACTATTTTTTATGTAATCGAAATGACGAAATATTACAGCCATAAAAGTTGTGAATATTTAAAAAACCGTCTTTTGTAAGTATTTTGAACGGATAAATAAAAGAAACAGAATAATTTAAATAGTAATAATAATTATAATAAATAAAATAAATTAATTTTCGTGTGGGAGTATAAGAGAAAACAGGGATCACAAAAAATCAGCGACTCCAAAGATCCCCAACGAGCAATTTTCATATTAACCCTTTGAAGCACAGTGAGCTTTTTTATTATTTTATTAGATGTATTTATATAGAAACTTGTATGTCGGAGTTTTCGGAGTCGCTGATTACGAATTCGCTGTCACTTTAAAAAAAATTCGAAATGGCGGACCCAATATGGCGGTGAAAAACGGTAAGTTTTAAAATTGTCGTTAAAATTGATACACCAGCCACTTTTAATTTTAAAAATCTAACAGTAAATTCGTAATCAATAACCTCAAAACCCCTGTATAACAATTTTCATAAAAATCTTTCTAGAGAATTATAAAACTTGAGTAGCCAAATCAGGAGAAATCAGCGACTCTAAAGACGCCTTAAGGACCAATTTTCATATTAACCCTTTGAAGCACAGTGGATTTTTTTTAATTATTTTATTATATGTATTTATCTAGAAACTTGTATTACAGAGTTTCCGGGTTTGCTGATTACGAATACGGATATGGCGGTGAAAAATGTGAAATTTTAAATTTTTCATGAAAATCGATATACCAGCCATTTTTAATTTTAAAAGTCTAAGACTAAATACGTAATCAGCAACCTCAAAACGCCTGTATAACAATTAATAAATAAAAATCTTCTTACACTAGCCAAATCAGCTGAAATCAGCGACTCCAAAGACCCCTAGCCAAATCAGCTGAAATCAGCGACTCCAAAGACCCCCAAGGACAAATTTTCATATTAAATGGAATGCATTTTTTTTTATTTAGTTAATTCGTTGCTCTGCGCCCTCATTCTCCGTTATACTCTCAATTAATTGAATAAAAAATAAAATTAAAATAAAACTCTTTTATAAAGGAAGTGAAATTCTATTTTCATTCTTTGTCGTTGAGCATAAAAACTGAAAATGGACAACAAAAACATATTCTTAAAAATTAGTAAAAATTAAAAATAAAATAAACATAAAATTTTAACTTAAGGAGATTGTTTTTCTCTTTCTTTCGTTTTTCTCTCTTCATCTTCATCTTCTACTTGTTCTTAAAGAATCACTTTTTTATTTTAATTATTTTTCACGACTTTGTTTCGAAGTTGTCACCTAGCACAACATATATACATATAACCATTTTAACAAACATTATTTACTTATTTTCTTTTTTTTCACTTACTTCATCTTGCTCTTATAACGTGTGTGTGTGTGTGTTTTTATTCATTTATTTAGTTTTTTCTTTTTTGATGGTACAATTCATCTCCTAGTGATAATTAATTAAATACGAATTGAAATATAATCTCCCCTAAATTTTGTCTTACATAGAGTTCATTTTTTTCCTTCTTCTTCATCATTTTAATTAATTATTTAATTTCTTTTCGTTTGTCTCTGTTTATTATTTTCTTCTATTTTTTTCGCCTCATTTAGCTCTTCTCTTTTTAGTTTAATTATTACTTTTTTGCACTGAGGGACAAGAATGTGATTTTTTTGCATTGGAAAATATGCGTTTAAATTTTTTTTATATATTAAAGCTTCATTTTTTTTTTATCTCATTTTAATAAAAAAAAATTTGTAATTATAATAATAATAATAATAAAATAAACTAATAACATTAATAATAATAATCGCATTATTTTTTTCTCTCTTTTGTAATAATAATACATTTTTTTCTTTTTATTTATTTTTTTTCTTTTCTTTTCTTTTTTAATAACAACTAAAATATAATTACAATAGGCGTGTGTATGTGTAAAATAAATTTATTTTCTTATTTAGCTAAAAACAATTACATAAAAAAAGCGCTTTTTTCGAATTTATTTTCTTTTTTTAAAGCATTTTGAATTTCTCGTTTAACAATTTTTTTTTTATTGTTATTAATTTTTTTTGTTTATTATTATCCATAATTTCTTCTTTTTTTTTATTATTACTATTATTGTTGTTCGTGGTAAAAAGAAAAAAGCAAGAAAAAATAAATAAATAAATTTAAAATTCAGCTAATTCGTATTTTGAGTTTTATTTAAATTAGAAATTTTAAAATAAAAAAAATAATAATATATGAATAAAAGTACTGAATTTAAGACACAAAATGTAGACGGTACTTTCAAGGCTCCTCCAGAAGTTCTATTTATTAAAAGTACTGAATTTCAGACACAATTAATAAATATAACTTCTGGAGGAGCCTTGAAAGTACCGTCTACATTTTTGGGGTCAATTCTACCCGAACGAAGATAATTAATTAGTAAATTTCGAAGTTGCAGTTCAATTTTTCTGGTTGCTGAGTTTAAGGGGCACCACTAATGTTAAATTGCATATTTGGATAGTCTATGCCTTTAGAAATAACATACTAAAATTTCAATATCTCAAATAGTTTTTGAGTTTAGCCATCTGAAGAGCAGCCGCTTTAAACGCGGTTTTCTCGAAAAAACTACATTTTTCAAATTTGCTGGAGTTATAACTCGAAGATGAATCATCCGATCGAGATGATTCTTATTGCACTTGCTTTTACATATGTTTCTCTATACCATGAACCTCCAGTTTTCCGATCGAATAAAAAGTGTAATTTTGGCAGGCCAAAATCGTGAAATTTTCGCTCGAACCTTGAAATTTTTTTAAAAACCCGTGCCATTTTGTTAAATTTCAATTTTTTTTTCGATCTAGGGTCATGGCACAGGCAATACACTCTAGTTTAATAAAATTTTTGGTGTTTTTAATTTCACGCACTGTAAAAGTAGCTATCACTGCAGCAGTAGGGGGACTTTTTTTTTTGTTTTTTTAGTCTTGGAAGATTGCGAATAATTCGCTGAATTTTTAGTTTTTTCGTCCAAAAATTTTATCACGTAATTATTATATATCCACAAATATATCCTTAAAACATTAAAATATTCCATGCAGTAGTTTTCGTTTAAAAAATTCACACCAAATTACACTAGTAGTGCCCCTTAAGTCGGATAGAATTTAACCCAAAAAGGCAACTTTTCTGCTTTTATTTAACTTGTTTTACAAGATTCAGGTGTGTCAATTTCTATTTTAATGTTGAATTTATTTTACTAAGTGCCCTAATTAATTATAGGCTTCTTTTCCGTTTAATTAACAATTTCCCCCTATTACTTTTATATATATATCATTTTTTCGAGTTGGTTTCCTTCATTTCATTTATAACTCTTCCCCCTGTTCAAATTAATTTATTTCTTTTATGGGTTCATAAAATTTTCTTTGTAGATTTTTTAAAATTATATTTTTTTTTATATGTAAGTACGAATAACGATTCTTCGGCGCTAGTGTACCCTTTATCACGTGTTAACAATTTTTTTTTTGTCCAGCGGCAAATTTTACTATTATTTGAATTTTTTGTAATATTTTTGCTTCTCTTCACATTTTCCTTTTTATTATTATTATTATTAATTATAGATTTTGTTAACGAGAATAATGCTGATAAGAACGCTAAGCGCTGCATCACATTTTTTGTCATATATATTTTTTTTTTTTCATTTCATTTCATTTATTTTTAAAATTTATTTATTAGTTAATTCTCTAGAATATATCTACATATAGATATTTATATACCTTTTGTATATAATTATCTATATATTTTATCTCCATCTTCAACTTTCATTGGTTTTTTTTTTAATTTTTTTTTCTTGTTTTTTATATTTATAATTTTTTTTACACGCACAAATGTACATTGGAAAAGCGAAAAATTTAATTTAAAAAAATGTTAAATGTTTAATTAAAACGAAAGTTCGCTCTCACCTCCTGGAGATTAAAGAGAAAAAAAGCTTCGAACTTTATGCTCGTGCCTTAAATCATATAAAAGCCCGTGCGAATGCGCAAAGTTCTCAGAACGGGTCGAACTTTTAAACGGCGAGGCGGTTCGTAGTTTTACTTTTTAATTGACCTTTAAGGGATAATTTTGTTAATAATTTTCATATTGCTGATACGTCTAATTAAAATTTATTATAATAAATTATTGATTTAAATAAATCGTGTTTTTCTACTAAATGCTTAGACCTTGCGCGGCGGGGGTGAGACGACTGCTAACTAATTTTTTTAGGTATGTAATATATATAAATATATATATATATGTATCAAGTATTCGGATTTCCAATGTACATAAATGCTTCAACCATATACATAATATATAGACTCTGTTTTTCATTTACTGCGATTAATAGATTTTTTTTTTCTTTTTTTTTTTACATAACCTCTATCTTTAAGATTGCTATCATTTATTTTCCATCTTCATTATGTATATATATATATCTATGTATATATATATATTTTTTTTTTCATATACATAAATAATAAAATCGCTCTTATGTAACAAAAAACTATATAATTTTTTTTTTTATTTAATTATTTAATCTATATCAGGTTCTTTTATTATAAAATAAATCTTTGAGTGAATGTTTTTCTTCGATCTAGATATATATATATATATTAATCAGGTTGTTCATTTTTATCCCCCGTTTTTTTATGTATTATTTTTTTGTTTAATTTTCTTATTCTTTGTTTGCTCTCTTTTCTTTTAAATTTCCTCTCTTATTTAGAATTCGTAAACGTGTATGGGTGTGTTTTTTTTCCTGTACCTCTGTGTGTTTGTTATTAAACAGAACAAAAATAAATAAATATATATACATATATATACATATATATATATATATATATATAATTTTTCTTCTGGAAGATATAAAATAAAATCGTAATTTTTCCACTAATTCGAGTTTTGATAAGATTCATTAACATAAAATTATAATTAAAAATAAAAACATAAACAAAACAACGTTTTTCCTTACAAACAAATAAAAAATAAAAATAAAATAACAAAACAGTATTTCCCCCTCAATGTGTCAGAAAACGTTTGACGTTTCTTCTCCTTATAAATTTTTTTTTTAATAATAATAATAATAATAATTGTTCTTTCCGTTTCTATGTATATATGTATATATATATATATATATATCTTTTCTTTCTAAATTAAATTTTTTAAATTCACTTCTTATTTAATTTGTTTCTTTTTTTGTGTGTGTGTGTGTGTTTTTTTGTTAAATTTTAGTTTTTCTTTTTTTTTTTTACTACATCTTATAAATCTCATTATTTTTATATATATTTTTCATTATTTCTTATTTTGCATTATTTGAAGAAGGTAAGGTGTCGGCAGTGATTGAAGATGTATTATCGGACGTCTTTTTTATTTTTTCGCAATAATCGCTTAATATGTCCCGAAAACGTGTCCAACATTTTTCTGGGACCGTTATAGCAGTGCGAAAGTTACTTTTGACCTATAAAAATAAATAAAAGGTTTTTGTTTTTTTTTTTTTTTTTTTAAATTTATATCATATTAAAATTTCTAATGGAGGAAAGGTTTCAGTTTTATTTCTTTAAAATAGAGATACTAACCTCGCTGATTCGCATATAAATGCCTCGATTATTTTGTCCGATATCGAAATAAAAGTTCTTGTTATCGACTTTCATGTGACGCTCCTCAGGTAACTCTCCTTTGAAACTATATTTATATTTTGTTTAATATTTTATTTATGAGCGGGAACACGATACCGAAGAAACAAGAGGGGGGAAAATATGTAGAAAAATAAATATATTAATTTCACTTAAAAATATACTTCAATATTAAATATTAATCACACTGATCGACACCAAATTTTGTACAGAACAAATCTAAGATTTAGATTATGAATTCGTAATTCCGAAAAAAAAAAAATCCTAGCCCACGGAATAAAAGAAATCTTCTTTTCTCTTTCCAGGTAAATTATAACCAAAGAGTTTAAATGAACGGGCTGTCGCAGGTATTTCCAGAAACGTTACTAAATGGGTGGACAGACAGCCTGCAGTGCAATGAAGGAGCTCAATTTTAAGGCAAATGAAAAGAAGAAAAGCCCAGCAATCTCTCTAAAGAAAATATACTACAATATATATTGGGTACGGGAAAAGTTCGTGGCGTTTTTCCCGAAAGATGGCATGAATTGCAAATAACTCGGAAAACGCAGACCGCAGCGACACCACTTGGAAAGGTGAGAGTTCGAGCGTTACTTTGAGTGCGTAAAGATCGAAATTGGTGCAGTGGTTGGAAAGTTGTTTGCGTTTAAAAATGGAGATAAATAATGAAATTTTGCACTATATTTTGTAATATTATTATAACAAAGGGAAGAACGCTGCGCAGGCTTGTGAAAACATTTGTGCTGTGTACGGCGAAGGTACTTTATCGAAATCTGCTGTACGGAAATGGCTCGCTCCCTTTCGTTCCGGTTGTCCAATTACTGAAAAAGCAGATGAAATTCTTGAAAAAGTTCAGCAAGATAAGCATATCCCAGCAGTGTCGATATTGGTATGGACCTAGGCATTGACAACAAAACTGTTTTGAACCATTTACGCAAAGCTGGCTACAAGAAAAAGCTCGATGTATGGGTTTCTCATGAGTTGAGCGCGAAAAACATGATAGACCGAAACGCAATGAAATCGAGCCATTGCTGAAACATCTAATATCCGATGATGAAAAATGTATCATAACGATAATCGGAAGCGTTAAAGATCGTGGAGAAGGCATGGCGAGCCGTCACAAGTGTTGGTGAAGCCAGGATTGACGCCGATAAAGTTGATGAGAAGGTGATTCTGTGTGTGTGGTGGTATTGGAACGGAATCGTCCACCATGAGATACTTCCAGTTGGTCAGACGATTAATTCTCAAGTCTACTGTGGACAACTAGAGAGATTACGCTAGGCAATTGAAAGAAAACGGCTCGAATTGAATAATAACGATAACGCCAAGCACAACACATCTTTGATGACTCGACAAAAATTGCGAGATCTTGGTTGGGAGGTTTTTATGGACCCACCATATAGTCCAGACATAGCACACCCTCTGACTATCACTTGTTCCGATCCCTGCAGAACTCTCTCAATGGAATTAATCTGGTTTCAAAAGAAGCCTGTGAAAACCACTTTCAGTTTTTCAACCAGAAACCACGGAAGTTCTTCACCGATCGTATCATGGTTCTACCCGAAAAATGACGAAACATTGTCGATAATAATGGAGAATATTTGGTTTAAATAAATTAATTTTCACACTATAAGAAAACCAGTTGAAATTTACTAAAAAAATGCCACGCTTTCTCCCACACTCAATATAAAGGTTACCTTAAACTGTGAAATCAACAGTAAAAAACAAAGGGAGCATGTTTTGTGGATGTTTACGATATTCTTCACTTATATCAGTGGAATTATCAAAAAAAAAATTTACCTAAATATATTGAAAACGAAACTTCGAGATGCTGTTGAAAATATGCGATTTCCGGAAAATAAGATAGTGTTTCAGCAAGACCAGAACCACAAACATATCTTGAAAATCGTGCAAAATTCGATACAAAGATTCGATTTGAATCCAATAGACAATTTTACGCATCTAAGACGGGACAAAGGCGCAACAAGTATGGGATAAAATTCAACCAAATTATTATAAAAAATTAGTAAATAGTATGCCGAATCGATTTAAAACGATTTTATATGCCAAAATGATATGGAAAAAAATAGTTATAAAATAAATTATTATTGGTTGTTTGTTTTACTAAAATAGAAAAAAATGATTTTATGAATTTTTAATTTACGAATTCAATAATCTACGTAATTTAATCCTATAGAAATGTTCTGTAACAAATTAAATATTAAATATTTTCGATCAGTATTATTTTAGGGTCAATGAAAATGATAACAATTATGGGTCCAAACATTTTAAATTGGATCAAAATAAATAAACGAAAGGGGGGAGGAAGTGAAGGGGGATATTTAACAAATATTTATAACATAAATTTCAATTCACCCGCCATCGCTTGTTCCAAACTCTTCGAGTAAATCTGTAAGGGCATCTCTGAATTCGATCATCCCCTGCGCTGGGATGGCAATTTGTGATCTAGGGCCACCTCTCGTTATCGTTTGAGATACCTTTATTCATTTTAAATATTTTTAATTTTATTATATATATATATATATATATATATAAATGAATCGATTTTATAATAAAATCAATTAAAATTAATCAATTACCCTCAGAAAACGACCCCGTGCATTCTCCTTTAAATCCAGATAATATCGCCTGTTATCCTTGATCATCATTTCAGATTTTAATTTTCCATCCTCTGGTACATTTTCGGGATTCGGTGGTCCTGCAAAGTTTTTTGTTTTTTTTTTTGTTTTCTCGTTTCTTTTCTTTTTTATATTAATTAACACCCCTAGTTCAGGGGGAGGACCCTGTATTTTTTTTTTGTCTATTTTTTATTATTATTATTTATTTTATTTTTTTTTTGTGCGCGTTTCAAAAACCTACCTAACGAAGCGTAATAATCACTAAATGTTGATAAATGATCCCTAAACTCAGCTGCGGTTGACAATGCTAAATATATTTGGCTGCGTCTTCCATCTGCGCCGATCTTTAAATATAAATTATAATAATAGTTTTCTATATTATATATCTTGTTTTTGTCGATTTTTAATTTTTTTTTTTTTTTTAAATAAACTTACTTCGGCGACTTTGATGTAACGGCCTCGTCTATTTTGTTTTACATCGAGATAAAAACGTTTTGATTGAATTTGCAGCATTTTAGTTGCTAATTCCTGCTCCGCTTGTTGGCCATGCTGACCTGAGTCTGAGACGATCAACGGATGCGATGAGAAATAAAAAAAAAATTAATTTAATTTTACGTATTTTGTAATTGTATAGTGCAGCTTTAATAATGAGATGAGGGATGAATGATGAGTTAAGTTAGGCACAAATCGAAATTAAACTTAACCCATTAACGGCGAAACGGACATTTCACAGTCTTTCGTCTATAAAAAGCCTAAGACCAACTATATATTATTCGAAAAAAAAAACATTTTCTTAAGTAAAAAGACATGTTCTTTGCGAATCTGATTTCAGATTTGAAAAATTTATCACCAAAAATTAAATATGGCCGCCCAAAGATGCCTAAATTTGAAACATCGAACGTATAACAGTAACAGAGTTAGTAAATGTTAGTAACAAATATTTTCAAGATGGCGGATCCAATATGGCCGCCATTACAACAAACTTTTTTTCTTTGCAAATTCAGAGCATGAAAGTAGTCATTACTTATGTTTGTGAGGTCGCTGATTTCAAAACACGTATCAGATTCTCATTTTACAAAAACGTGGATCCAATATGGCCACTGCAAAAATAAAATACTAATAGAATGTACTAGAATGTACTATAGTTTTCTTTCCTTCATTTTTAGTTTTCAGTTTCTTTTATGAAGTTTTATTTTCATAAATTGAATCCCGTATTTTTAAGGCTTTATAAAATTTAATATTTCGTGTTGACTGGCGTATATGTTTTTTGTTGTTGTTTTGTTCTGTAGTTTTTTTGTTTTTATAAATTCTTTAATTTTGATGAAGAATTTTTCAAATTTGACCTCAGATTCGGAAAGAGCAGGTGTTTTTTCTTAACCCATTAATGTGCAAAACGAGCATTTTGTACACGCAATTTCAGTTGTACGATTCGAATCGTATATAGGGGGTTTTTGGAGATGCTCTTTCAGAATCTGGCATTTGTTTTGCATAAAAGCTTCAAAAACCCTATTATTTTTGGGGTTTTTGAAGAAAGTGCTGATTTCTTTGGTCTTTTTTTTCTTTTTAAATTCGATTAATTTGTCTTTGCTGCTATTGAATGATCATATAACCACCAGAAATCGCGAATGTCTAAACTTTCTCAAACCATGGTTTTGAAAGTTGTTTCTTGCTTTGGTTTTTGCAAAATGGGCATTTTGTACAGCAATGTAATAAAAATTTATAGATGCTTTTACACGAAAAGGATCACATTTATAAAAAAAAAGAATTTATAGAATAGAAAATGCTTAAAATTAGCCAAAGAACAGGTGTGAAGTTTTTCAGAATTTGTTGGACTATTTTTTGTTTTGGTAATATTTTTACTCACAAATTATCTTTAACGAATAAATTTTATAGAACAAAAAGTGCTCATGTGTGAATTTTTCGGGACACATTTGGATTTTTCAAAAATTGCCCAAATCTATAAAACCAAAAACAAGTCGAAAAATATTCACACGTGTTCTTTGGCTAATTTTAAGCATTTGACGTTCTATAAATTTTTTTGTAAAGATGATCGTTTTCGTGTAAACAAATTCTAAATAAATAATATTTAGTTGGTTTTAGGCTTCTTATAGACGAAAAACCAATCGACTGGGTTAAGCCGAATTTAAAATTCTGATATAAATTGGTTTTCCAGCCTGTTTCAAAGCTTATTTATATTTAATCATTATTTCGACTGGACTGTTTTTGATAATCGTGTTTGAATTTTCCTGGTTATTTAGTTGATTATATATTTTTGTTTTTGGGAAAGTGTGAAAGGTGCTTTAAAGGAAATAGTATTGCCAGATAGGCTTACCCTTTGTAGGCTCGAAGTCACCTCCTCCCCCATCCATACCTTGAACATTATATTCTGCAAAAAAACCGAGAAAAATATTTTCTGCTTAGCACAATTAAATTGTATAATTTTATAATGGGTTTTTGTTAGACAAATTATCTCAACGTTTCATTTTCGTTTTAAATTTTAATTAAAGGCCACAACACTAGACAAGTGGATGACTTCATAATAATTTTTTATTTTTTTTAATTTAACCTTGTTTAAGGAAAATTAGGAAAAAAAAAGGGGTAAGCACAATTATTATATTTTATTAATTTGATTTTATTTTATACATGAGCACCCTTCCTTTAGTTCTCTCACGGACGTTTTCTGTTTTTGTGTTTTTTCTATATATATTTAATTTTTTGTTCACCGAATATCACTTAAAATTGATTTTCGATTTTTCTCGTTGTCGTATATTATTTTTTTTTTTTTTTTCAATAAATTACTTTTCTACTTGTTTTAATACAAAACAATCAACGGTACACAAAACTCACTCAAAACAAAATTTATATTTTTACAATTATCTTTGTTGCATTTTTTTAATTTTTCCAATTAATTATGATTTTACTTTATTTTATTTTTTTTTTTTTTTGTACTGTATTTTTTAATTTTATCATGTTTTAATATTTCGTTTTTTAATTATTTATTCTGGGGGCAAAATCTAAATTAATTTCCTTTTTACACATCACACTTCAATGACGCCATGGATCAGCTGTAAAAATAAGAACGACAAAAATGGAACAAAAAAAAAAAAAAACAAACGGTGTAATATAAACAGTAGATGACACCCAACACAAAAAAAATATGTACCTACTGTGTGATTGTGTGTATTTTTTTGTGGTTGTAAATTTTGTAAAAGGTTTTTTTTTTTAAAGCTTTTCTTCAACGGGATGCATTTTCACGTTTTTTTTTTAATTTAATACTCCCTCCTTTACGCTTCAACTTATTTTACTATATAATTTTATATACTTTTTTTTGCACATCTTTGAATATATATATATAAAAACTTTAATTAAATAAAATAAATTTGGGTAACTTGAGGGGGGTCATTTTTTTATAGAAATTTTTTTTCTTGCTCGTTATGAATTTTTAAAAAAATATATATAAAAATATGACCTCAAAATAATTTTCCACAAGAAAGTGTGCGTGTAAAATGTATGGATTTATATACAAAAAAAAAAAAAAAAAAAAAAAAACATGAGAGGTGACTTGGAAATTCTTTGCATTGTTTTGAAGGCCACTCTATATACATATACACACACATAGCCAACACTAAAAAAAAAAAACATGTGTGGCTTCTTTTCAACATTTTTTATTTAACTTCGAAAATGGGTCTTCAAAAATTGAACAAAATTTCCATTAATTTCAATTAACACGCTTTCAAAGAATATTTTGAAATAGCAGCGCTCTAAAGAAAATCCCACAATTACTATTAATTTCCATCAGGAGGGGGAAAAGAGGAAACAGCAGATACAACTGTCAAGTGATAATTTGACATTTAACCATATGTCTTGCAGGGAAGCACGGGGGAGAAGAGAGAGCAATCTGTCATTGAGTAATAACAAAAAGCTCTTTTTTCCCACATAAATGAGAAATTCTCATTTAAAAGCTTCATTACTATATGTATTTATTTATTTTATTTAACTTCCATACTTTCGAAGTAGCAAAAAAAAACAGGTATAAATTTTGAAAGTTTTGTGCGAAGGTTTCCCCCTTCAAATCTGTCACCGTTCACCTGTTTTATGCTCTTCACACACTTTTTTAATATGTTCTAACTAACACACAAAAATTATAAAAATTGAGAAGTTGTGTTTTGTGGGATTTTTTGTTTTTATTGTTTTTTTTTTTAAACTCGATAAATTTGCATAACATCTGTTTTGAATGTTTTTATTTTTATTTTCAGGTTTTTGTTTTTTAGATAATTTTTATATAACTAGGAAATAATTAATTATATTGATAACAAAATACAAAATTAAATAAGGTACTATCCCAATTATTTTTCTCTTGTGCTGTTTTTGTTGTTGGTTTGTTCGCGGGAGAGAGGAAGAAAAACAAATGTTTTTTTTAATTCTTGCATGACAGCCGAACACATTTAAAGAATTTGGCTGTGGGTTTATATATATATATATATTTATATATATATATATATTTATATATATATATATTTATATATATATATATTTATATATATATATATTTATATATATATAAAATGATAGGGTTAAGTCGGGATTTTTTTACCACAAAACTTAACTTTTTTTCCCCTAACCCCGAGGGAATGATAATTAAGAATTAAGAAAATAAAGGAAAAAATATATATATATAAGTATACAAAATAAAATTACTTCTATGGATTTAATAAAAATCGTTGTGAATCACTAAAATATTTCACATTATGTTAGCACTTTTTTACTTGGATTCAAACAAATTTTTTAAATCGCACACAAAACTATTTATTTATTTACTATTTTTAATCTTAAAGACGACCAGAAAACGACAGCGCAGTGAAGGGGCTCAAAAGGGTAGAGTCTTTATTATTATTATTTCATTTAAATCTCGTTTCACATGATTTTTACACTCATAACAAAAAACAAATTTTGTTATCCAATTTCTCGCGTAAGAGATGAATTCCTTGGACAAATTATTATTATAGGGCTGTTGAAGGGGCTGTTTTTTTCCCTATACATATATATATATATATCTTTTTTTTATTTTAAACATCCGTACACGTCGTCCGCGGAAGCGCCAGGCCAACACTTTTAATTTTCTAGAATTAGTTGATTTACAACAGATCATCTCACATTATTATTTTAAATGTTTATAAATCGCAGCAAACACCACAAAAAAAAAAATTTAATAAATTAAATTAGAAAAAAAAAATTTATTGGTGTCATGAGTGGGATTTGTTGCTAGGGAGAAAGGGGGTTAAAAAAAAAATGATGTCTCAGGGCTAAGCGGAAATTTGTAAGAAAGTCGTCTGCTATTTGGAATATTTCTCGATATTTTGTGGGATAAGAAAAAATAAATAGAATACGCGCGGGGTAAAAAGACTGTCAACACAACAACAACAAATTTCGATAGTTTTAAGTTCTTAAATAAATCTCACACAATCAACGGATGTGAGGGGGCTCTATTATATTAATTTTTTATTTTTTTATAGTAGCTACAATGCACACAACAGAAAATAAAAAAATAAATATCATAAATAAAAATGAAGGCATATAATTTTTTTTTTTTTTTGGTTCTTCTTTATATATATTATATATTTATATTATATTCGCTGTTATTATTATTATTATATTTTTTTTGTATGCGTTTTTTTTTTTTTTTAATTTTTTCTCGTTCACTTAGAACAAAAAAACGAAAAAAAAACATACTTTGGCCAGAAACTCCTTCGTCGCCGCTGCCAATGTCGGACATTGCACCAACCAAAAACCACACACTACACTAAAAAAAACACCACTCTCTTCTTACAGTACACCGCGCGCACCGCTACAGAAACACGCAATCGCTTGACGTCGTCGATTTTTATCTTTTATTTAAAGTGACTGCTGCTGGTGCTGCTGCTGTCGATGACAACGACGAGAAGAAGAAGAAGATCGGGTTTTTAGTTTGTCTTCTTCTTCTTTGATATAACTTATAATGCCGTTTTTTCACCGTTTTATGTTAGGGTCTTTCTTTGTAAAAAGAATTCTTTACTTTTTTCTTGCTTTAGATAATTATTAATTATTATACAGATATTAGACTTTTTCTATTATTTTAAAATATGAACGGATACTAGAGAAAAAAAAAATATCTTGTTGTTTGACGTTTTCTTGATTTGATGATGAAGCTGACTTCGGCGGGCAGCAGTCGGACGGGCAGAAACCGGCCCCCTTCACACAGTTATTTATTATTATTATTATTTTTATAATATTATTTATAATTATCCTTTGTCTTCTATCCTCCCCCTTTTATATGTTCCGAGTGTAGGGGGAACTATTTTTACACTACAAAGAACCGTCACTTTTCCTTCCTCTCCTTCTTCTTCTTGTTCGTTGTATATTTTTCCCCTTTAGGGAAATTATAATAAAATAAAAATTTCGCTTTTTTTTTCACCACCACCGCACGCGATCCGTTCCGGACTTGTTTATTTGTTGCTTGTTTCAATTTTATTTTTTTCTCTATGTGTTTGTGTATGCACGCGTTTTTTTTTTGTGTTTTCAACTGACAGTACGCCAGCCCCCCAGCTGGGTTAACTGTAATATGTGTCCCTGCTCCACCTATAAAAAAATTATGTTTTAAGGAATAATATTGAGATAAAATAAACTAATAATGATAATAATTTCTGAATAACACTAAACACACACAAGAAAAAAATAAATAAATTCTCTTAGAGCTTTTTCCCCCCTACAGAAAAAGAAAAAAGAAAAAAAAAACAAGTTGCAGTTATATATTCCCCTTCCTTTCTTGTTCTTCTTCACGATTTCTATCTCTTTGTCGAGAATTTTATTTTATTTTTTAATTAAAACCCGCAGCGAATTTACACGAATTCTTATTTATTTATTACGACTGCTAAAACATTCGATCCCCATTTTTCTATTTAAAAAACGAGGTTTGGGGGAGCGGGCATCAATATTATTTTTACTTATTTATTATGTTTTGTTCTATTAATTAAAAAAAATGGAACGGCCGCAGCTAGAATCATTATTTATATATATATATATATTTTTTTCATTTCATTCGGACCCCCATATACACGACTCCAGTTACACAAAATGTATACGCGTTCTTTTCTTTTTCTTTTCTTTCCTATGTTACGGCATTCTGCTGTACGATTTTTTCTTTTTATCGTTGTTATCAGAAGAGATATGAGAAATTATTAATTCCTTAAATATTTCTTATATTTTTTTTTTGTTTTAATTACAAATCAGCCTTTCCTTTTTTTTTCTTCTCCCGTTCAGAGAAAATCTAACGCACAGGCAGAGGCGGCGGTGGCACACGCGTTTTCCTCCGTCGCGCGCGCGGAGAAACAACCAAAAAACACACAAAAATCTTCTCTTAAAAGAGCAGTGGCGGTGGAGGCGGCCAGCGAACACACGACCGACGAAACATGAACAAAAATTTACTAATGATTCGTTGTGCTCGGTCGGACGGGTGGGGGGAGATAGAGAGCACCCTTCTTAAAAGTCATGTGTTACCCCCTCTCCTAACGAATAAAGCCTGCTCGAAAAAAGAGGAAAAAAAACAACATAACATCCCTACCCTAAAATCCAATCAGAATTTTTAACATGACTCCCCAAATGACGTCATTCGGACGATTTTCATTTCATTTCTCGTTTTAAGCCCTACTGACACAGTAACATACATTCACATAGATATGAATTTAATACTACACCTTCAAATTCGCAGTTTTTTTTTTTTCTTTCTAAGATCTATGAATTAGTGTGTGTGTTTATATATTAAAAGTATATAATGGGGTGTGAAAGCTCTCCTCAATTCCTCTTCTTGTTCTAATCGTTTACAGCAGAAAAATAAACAAGAAAAGCTTCTCGTCGTTGCGTTGTGCCAACTTGCCATTTTGAATTAAAACTTTTTGAAAAATCAACTCAATAAAAGTTTTTCACTAAATACACTGGTCGGCACCAATTTTGCCATAGATATCATTTCTTTAGGAATTTTCCGCAGATTACGAACACGCAAACGAAAATATCCTATCACGTCACGTTTTTGAAAAAAGTAGGTTTGAAAAGTACAAAATACTGTATTTTGGCTATTTTTGCAAATTAATTAAAAAATAATGAATTATCGTAGGAGCTTGTAAATTAGCTCAAATAAAAGTATGTATCTTTAGTTATTATTTTAAAATACGAGAGGCTTTAATACTTTCCGAAATATTCTGTGGAATTCACTTTTTTTCATAAGCCGATTATTTCATATACAGTAGGTGTTCAAAAAATTAGACGCAGTCTGTTATTTTAAGAAATTCGGTTAATAGTGGGTTTTTCCCGCAATAAAACCCCTTCCCAGGAAATTTTGTCATCTTTACCGGTTGGTAGATATTCCAAGATAGATATTCCAATTAGAGATATACCAGATCTACCTGATTAAGACTGGGAGGTATATAAATGGAATCGTTTTAATATTAGTCCCTTTTGAAGGAAATGCTTGTTGACAAAAAATTGGACATTTTGTGTGAAGACGGCTTTTATAAGTGTACATTTGTGATTAATATTGAAAGCTGTAAGCCTTTTTTCAGTTTCTACCGATTTTCCAATTGAAAATGAGTGAATGTGATATTATAAACTGGAGTGTAGAAAACTTTTTTTAAGTGTTAACAATTTATTTAAAAATGTGACGTATTAAAGACATCGCCATTGAAAAGAGAAGTGTGGTAGTACGGATATTGAAGTCAAAAAACCTCTCCAACTGAGAAATCGCGCGGCAAGAAAATAGTTCGGCATCTACAGTGGATAGGATAGCACGAACTCGAAATATTTCAACCTCTGCGCCAGAAAGTACACGGATAAATTGTGGCAGAAAAAGGAAAACATCTAAAAGGACCGACAGGAAAATTCAGCATATGGCACTACAAGAACGTCGAACACCCGTTAACAAAGAGTATCTATAACAAGAGGGGACACTCGAGCGGTTATTCCTTATCTTTTCTCGACCTTGGTACCGTTACAGGAATGAAATGGAAATTTATGCTAGAAATAGTAATAAAGAAAGCATAAGTGAGAGAAAGACAAACATTTGGAGCGAAAAGTGGAACACTCCTGCAGGGTGCACCTCACAAAAATCCTTTATCACAAAACTTTTCTACGAACACATTACACGCTGCCTTTTCCACAGCCACACACCAAACACATTATATTATGCTTACCCATCATTTATCTAAAGCACATTTAATTTAATTTAATTAATTGCTTCTAAGAAAGCACTTTTTTACTCAAAAACTTTTAAGCTTCTTCACATTTCCGAACAAATCAAGACCACCCGGCACTTGTCGTAAGCGAGCAGCCCACAAAAGAAATTCTGATCTAGGGCGCCTTTAAAAACGCACAATGAAAAAATGTAAACAATCTCGTCCGTATTCATGCTCTGTGTGTGCTACCTGCCTCTTCTCCCTTCTCCGATTCGGCATTTCCCTATAACTTAACATTGCGAGGGTAGGTAAACTTGAGCGACCTAGTACTGTTGCCCGGCTCCAGGGCGCCTTTAAAAAAGCGTTCATAAAAAAAGCTTCAGTTTATAGCTTACGCTGTAAAAGCTATCTGTGAGAACTTTTTGGTGACTATTTCTCTTTCTACATTTCTTATAGGCATTTACCAGGGCTGCAAAAAGTAAATAAACGAAACTGAAAGGACAAAAATGTACCTACGTTTCTGTGCACATAAACTAAACAAGTATCAAACGGAGGGTTTCTGTGCACATAAACTTATCAATTTCATTTATTTGCTTTTTGGGTATGTGTGCACACGCCAAGGAATAGTTTCGTTTCGTTTCGAATTTCTTTGCAGGGAGTTTATTAAACGAAACAAAGCGAACTTCCTAATAACGAGGTTTATGTGCACAGAAACCAGGGCTGGAAAATTAAATTAAACGTGCGGTTTCGTTGCGGTTTTTACTCAATTTTGCAGTTCTACAAACTTATTCTTCTGAGAAATTTTAATATGTTCCTAATTCATTTGGCGCCCTAAATCGACCGGCGCCCTCGGGCGCCGCACGAGCTTGCCCCCTTCCCCCTGCACCCCCTCCCCTTCCCCCTTCCGACCTTCCCCTCCCCTTACCACTCCCCCTTTCCCCTCCCCTTCCCCTTCCACCTTCCCCACCCCCTTCCCTTTCCCCTCCCCTTAACACTCCCCCTTCCCCACCCCCTCCCCTTCTACCTTCCCCACCCCCTTCCCCCTCCCTTTACCACTCCCCCTTCCCCCCCCCCCCCCCCCCCCCCCCCCCCCCCCCGAGCGAGAGCGTATTGAGCAAAGAATATCTATTTCAACAATTCCGTTGAAATCGAGAAATATTGGTCGCCATATTGGGCCCGCTATCTTGGATTTGTAAATTTTGATAATATTCAAAATCAGTGACTTCAAGATAATCATTGTACTAATTTTCATTAAAATCCCTTGAAATCGAGAAATATGGTCGCCATTTTGGATCCGCCATCTTGGATTTCTAAATTTTGATAATAGTAAAAATCAGTGACCTCAAAACATTAATTGTACTAATTTTTATTAAAATCCGTTGAAATCAGGAAATCTTGGTCGCCATATTGGATCCGCCATCTTGAATTTAGCAATAAATATAGCCTATGTTACTCAGGGTAAATGTAGCTTTCTAGTGGTGATAGAATTTTTGAAATCGTCACAGTAGTTTTTGAGTTTATTCATTACAAACATACACATACACAAAAATACAAATCTTTCCTCTTTATAATATTAGTGTAGAAATACCGTGCGTTTTCCGCTTTTCATCCCTTATAACAACAAAAAAGACTTTTTAACAAAAAAATTAAACCGCCGAAAAAACTGAAAAGCAAAAAATAATAAACCTTTTTCAATTAACCTTTATAAATAAGTTCTTAAACTAATGTAAGTATACCTAAGTAATTTTGAGTCGACGCCAAACAAGCTCCACTCGTGCGCAGAGCGCATTTTTTGGAATATTAATGTTTATCGCTGGAGATTTCACGTTGCATTGTTAATTTGATTTGATTATTTCTTTAAATTTAAGGTTAGGCATTTTCCGGCCGCGCCGCGCATCACGTTTTACGTAATTAATTAATTTGCTTGTTTGGCGCCGGCCGACTCAAAATTACTTAGGTATACTTACATTAGTTTAAGAACTTATTTATAAAGGTTAATTGAAAAAGGTTTATTATTTTTTGCTATTCAGTTTTTTCGGCAGTTTAATTTTTTTGTTAAAAAGTTTTTATTTTATAATTTTTTTGTGGCTCTAATCTACTAATTACTACATCCTTAATTTTTGTTTACTTTTAAAATAGCTACCTACTTTACTTTATCTATTAACTGTTATATAATCCTAATTTAACTATTATTTTTTGTATATTATAAATACTTAAAAAAAAACAGGCTTTATATACCAACATGGGTAGGTAGCCTTTGGTGTAATACACAACTCAGCATTAAAATCTGTGAGTGAACAATCAATCATTCCCTGTTTTCCTACCCTTAGGGTTGGCAGTTTTTTTCAAAATTTATATGGGACCAACTTCGGGGTATAGCCTTTCCAATAAAAAAAAAGAATTATCAAAATCGGACTACTCCGTAAAAAGTTATGCGTGGTCATACATAAAAAAAAAAAAAAAAAAAATATACGCGTCGAATTGAGAACCTCCTCCGTTTTTTCGTCGGTTAAAAAGGGTGGGAAGCATTTTTAACTCTATCATAAGCATTGACACTAGTATGTGAGACCAAAAGTTTCACTCTTATTTATTTTCAGAATTTAATTTATTCATAACTCTTTAGTTTTGAAAACAGTGTTTTTGAAAAACTGCCGAAATTTTGCCGGGTTTTTTCTTGGTGTGGTGATGAAATTTCACCTTAGATAACAAAAGAATTGAGGTACTTACCCTCCCTATTACATCTCAGATTCGTAATCAGCGACCCCAAAAACCCCTCAGTGCAAATTTTTGCTCACATCCATGTGATTTTAATTTTTTCGTCCGCCATCTTAGATCTGCCATTTTTATGTTCGCAAATCTCACCTCAGATTCGCAATCAGCAACCTCGAAAACCCCCTAGAGCTATTTTATGCTCAGATTTATAAAATATTAATGTCTTTATCCGCCATCTTGAACCCGCCATTTTGAATTTCTTAAATTCGACCTCAGATTGGCAATCAGCGAACTCAAAAATCTCCCTGTATAAGTTTTTAAATAAATCCATTAAGAACTTCTTTTTTAATAGTCATAATATTATATGTCAATGTATTTTCGACTTTCAAACGCCATTTTGGACACCGCCATTTTGAATTTCCATGGACGCGATATTATTGCTTTTCCGCCAAATTTTTCTTTGGTTTCGAGCCATAAATAATGATTTTTAAAAAAAAAAAATTTGAAAAAACCGATTTTTCTTTAAAAAAACGAACATAACCTCTGTAGTTCCAATTTGAATTAAAAATTATTATCATATTCTGAAAGTTCATGAAATTTTATATCAGTATTGACCAATTCAGAATTTTTATGTGAAGGTTTCAGTAGAATTTAGGGCGGCTGAAAAACCTTATGAAAATGCGTCCGTTTGGGTCTTAACGGGTTAACTAGACTTGACAAGACCAAGGACTTGGGCGTAACTTTTAACTCTAGACTTTCCTTTAAGGACCACGTCTCTTTGGCAAGGAAAACTCTATTTTAGGCTTCTAGAGAATATGACGATTCCTTTATCACCAAGCTTCTCTACTGTACTTTTGTCAGACTCTCATTCTTTAATATGCTAATCCCGTTTGGGCTCCTTTCTATATATTGCATATGGACCGAATTGAAGCAGTTCAGCGTAGATTTCTCAGATTCGCTCTCCGTGGACTTCCTTGGCTGCGTTATTTCAAACATCCTCCAAGGAGCAATTAACTCTCCTGAGTTGCTGAGTTCAATCAATGGTTTCGATACCGTCTCGCTACTTGAGAATTCATGATTTTCTAGACGTTCCATATCATCGAACTAAATATAGTATGAATGAGCGTATTACCTCAATGTCTCGTCTCTTTAACGAGCATATAGACAGTTTTGAATTTAATTTATCTAAGCCTAATTTGAAAAATTGCCATCAAACTGATCTTACATAAATTAATTACATTTATTGTACAGTAATCAGAAATTGAAAGAATATTGAACAAATAAATAGTGCTGATCTAATTATGTAAATGGGAGGCTTCAGTTACTTACCAATATAAATTTAAAAATAAAGTTAATGTTTAGAAAAGACCATTAAGGGAGGGGTAAGGTTTTCAGTATGAAAAAGAAACACTTTTTTTGCGATTTTTTTTTAGAAATATGGTTTGAGCAAATTTATTGAAATCTTTTGTATATTATTAAGTATGATCTCAGCAATACTCAGTAATTTTTTTATACGAAAATATCGACAGACAAGCCGGTGACTGAACTTTTTCAAAACCACTTTTTAAAAGTCCGTGTACACTGCTATTTAAAAACTACATTACTGATTCATTTCAAACTTGGTACACACTTTCTATATATAAAATACCCCCCCCCTACGTTGAGTTTTAAATTTTTTTTTTACATTAAGGGTGGTTTCCACTTACAAAATGACGAAATTTTTCGTAAAAAATAGCAGTTTTTACTTTAAAAGACCACCAAAAATTTATAAATGAAAAAAATAATAATCAGAGAACGTAGGGGGGAGGATTGAATGATACTCTGACTAAATTTTAAAGGTTTTTAATTTCGGATAATTTCCAGCTGAGATACAGTGTACACCGCAAATCGTCTATTTCCAAAGCCGTTCTTGGAAAAGCTCCGTTACCGGCTTGTTTGTCGATATTTTCGCATAAAAAAATTACTGAGTATTATCGACATCATACTTAATAATGTACAAAAGGTTTCAATAACTTTGCTCAATCCATATTTCTAAAAAAAAATCGGAAAGAAAAGTGTTTTTTTTCACGCTGAAAACCTTACCCCCCCCTTAAAGGGCAATATACAAAATTATTGATTGATATGGATCACATCATCACAATCTTTCGGAAGTCATTTTCTGGTAGTCACTGCCAGAGTATGAAAGGAATAAGACAAACATTTATTTTATTATATGCAATTGTACGAAGAATTACGTCAGACATCCCCCCTCTATTTTAAGATCTGGCAATACCTGTTCAGTTTGTCGTACGGGGAGAGGGAGGGGAGGGAGGATTTTAGGGGAAACCTGTTTGCTTCACTTTATGCAATCAGCTGTTCAGTCAAAATATCCTCTCAAATGTTGAAATGAGGTTTAAAATTAATTTATGTTATTATGACAGGATTCAAAATTTAAAAACATATATTTTATAATAGTAGAAGAAATATATATAAATTCTGTATATTTATTTACATCTTATTATGTGTTTTTCTTTTACAAATGAGTGCGTATCAACTGGCTAATTTTATCATACATACTAAAATGTATGGCGGTTGTAAATCCGGATTTAATTAAAGTCGGACACATTCCTTTATAAAGACCCCGAAGTCCCTCCTCTTTGACAGTTAACTTAAAACAACTTATAATACCGTTACATTGAATATTTTTACCGAATGTTTTACGGTGATTTTCGAATCCCTGAATTTGAAGGCGTTTCTTAATTAAATCAAAAGGATAAACGATCGTTTTTGAAAGCATCCCCGATGTGGCGCCAATCGATAGAAGAAGAACGGTGGGTAATTGACTGGAATAAGTTTTATTAATTGTAAATATATATATATATATATATATATATATGTATTTTCTAGCTCACTCTCTTTGGTTGACTTTAAAGCCGGTAGTTGCTAAATTCGTGAAGAATCGATAGAACATAAAATTTGATCCCATAAGTGGCGTAATTTGGAGCAGGGCTGAGGAAATGCCACGATAAAGTCCACGGACGCCTTCTGTTCGAACAATTCGTCCTACTGCTTGAGTTGCGCTGCCGTAGCCCTTCGATTTGTCCTGGGCGATTAAACGGGTCCGAATAACATCGAGTGGTGTTGAGACGAGCGTTGCACTGCCCCCTGCTGCTGCTCCACAAATAAAATTACTAAGATTCGGTAGATTCCCAAAAATTTGTGTTTGACGAACGAAAAGATTCAGCTGTTCGTATGTCCAAAATTGTGAAATTCCATACATAATGCTGAGTATTTGTGCTGGATTGTGACCCTTCCAAAATGCGAAGAGACCCTCCTCCCGGAAGATTGTCACCACCGCTTGGGGCACTGTTCGATACTTTGAAACGGCGACATTCGCTCCGTAACCGATCGGTTCGACTTGTAGCTGAAATCGAATTTTTAGGACATCCAACGGCTGACAGGTGAATCGTGTTATCGCTCCCGAGATTCCTCCCGACAGGGCTTGCCTGATTTGATCACGTTTTGTGTGAGTCCTCTTCGGCGACAGCGGACGCTGCGGCGCTCCCGGTTGCGAATGTTTCTCATCTTCCGTAGTCATTTTCGCGAACGAAACGGTGACAGGCACTTGATAATGAAAATTTCTACTTCATTTAATCGCATTTGTACGTCATTTATTCTCGTCTCTTTGGTCTATTTATTTTTATTTCCTTCCGCCCAAAATCAACCGGTAATAGCTGCACAAAATTAACGACTGACATAATACAAATGTCATTACTTCTATAAGTTTGATAAAAATGATTCCAGATGGAACCACCGGATGTTTGTGGAACAAAATGGAAATTAAAACCCTGCACGATTCGAATACGCCGAATACCAAAAAATATTTATTTACTACATACTTTCTTTTATTATTATGACAGAAATTGGCACTAAAATACATGTTTAAGTTGATAATAAAACTCAGAATAGAGCTCTACTAAATATTGTAGATGGCGCTGTGTACGTGAAAAGAAACCATGCCATCAAAAGGCGCAAAGTTTAAAAATTATATTAATTTTTAATTTGGAATCGAATTTCAAACAATTTCATAATGAAGAGTTACTTGAATTAGAAAATTTATGTTGAAAAATATAAAATTGAGAGGAATTCAAACAACAGGTTTTATTTTGTGTCGTATTAACAGAAACAACTAACTAAAAACTTAAATATATTTGAACAATCAGTCTTATAAAGTGCTTCTAAGAAGCCTTGTTTTCTCATTTATATTAATTTTTAAGCCTCGATACAAATCTTCTGGCGATCATTGAAATAATTGCGTTCGGATTTCCACTTGGAAGATTTTTTAAAGCTGATCCATCGACAACGAATAAATTTTTAATACCTTTAACTCGAAAATCTTCTTCAATAACGTCACCGATTGCACACGTTCCCACTGGATGATAGACAGTTAAAGTTAAATGACGTACATAACATTCCCAATATGATTTTGATTTAAATTTAAAATGTTCACATCCAGGAAATGGTCTTTCATAAATTTTAGCTCCTAATCTTTTTAATTCTGGACATCGAATTATGATTTTATCAAGTATTTGAAGACCTTTAACAAGAGTATCAACATCATAAGGATCATTTAAATATTTTGGATCAATAATCGGCGCATCAAATGGATTTTTACTACGTAAACGTACAAATCCCCGACTTTTTGGATGGAGTAAAATTGGTAAAATTGAGACAGCTTGTCGTTTTTCATTAACAATATGCTGAAAATATTCATTCCAAAATGTCCCATTTAAATTGATCACATGCCGGAGAACAGCACCAAAATCTGCTGTAATTCCAACTGGCATCACCATAAATCCAAGTTCGGGTTTTAAATTACCATTTTCCAATATTCCAACAGCTTCGCAGCCACAGTGGGAAAGAGGTCCTTCCCCATATCGGAGAAAATCGTATAAATTCCCCGGTGAGACTAAATCGAAAAGACCCATATTGAGGTCGAGATCAAGTGTGATCAGGTCCAGACCGGTAGATATATGATCCTGTAAATTTCGTCCAACTGGAAGATCTTTCCGACAAGTAATTCCTAAATCATTAAGCTCATCGCATGGTCCGATTCCAGATTGAAGAAGTATTTTAGGAGTTCCAATCGCACCAGCAGTTAAAATAATTGATTTTCGTATTTTCACCATTAAGTGCTCTCTGTTGGACAGAATTATCTCAACACCTCTGACTGAGGTGCCATCTATTGTCGGGAATTCGTCAAAAATTACACGTGTAACTAATGCACCCGTCAGAATTTCATGTGAGGACTTTTTTAAATTTTTATACGCTTCTTGTGCCATTGACCATCGCCATCCATTTTTTTGATAGACTTTTGGACGGTGAAATTTTACACCCTCGTCGTGGAATTTTTGATGTAGGATCGCTTCACCGAATTTCGTAACATTATGAAGTTCATCGATTGTAGGAAAATTTATGTTTTCCCTGTAGAAGGTATTTGTTATCTTATATATATATATATATATAATTACATCAAAACCTACTTGAAATATGGTAAAATATCGCTGGTGTAATTGTATTCATTCGATTTACCGAACCATCCTCGAAAATCTTCTTCATGACCCCAATTTGCGATCATATTATTAAAAATGTTTGATCCACCGAAACCCTTTCCAGAGGACCAATTTGAGGTCCAATCGTGTAAAGCTAGACACGATTCAGTTTGACGGATTGTTTGAAATTTCCAATTATATTGAGTATCATGAAAAATTGGTGTAATTACAGGAATATTCATAAAATTCGTTGGCATACTTCCAGCATCGATTATTAGGACCTTATCATTTTTGGCTAAACCATCGAGAATTGTTGTTCCTGCGGTTCCTGCCCCAACTGTAAAGTACAATTGATTAAAGACTTTGAACCCTTTGCAAACTGTCAATTTGTTAAGAAAAAATCCAAAAATATCCTGCTGAGAATTTAAAGACAAAAAAATTAAAAACTTGTTTTTCTTACTAACCTATGATGTAGTCATACTCATTATTTGATGGTACTCCACTAATTCGGTCGTGATAAAGGGCACAGAAATTAATAAATAATGTAACAAGTATATGAATTAAGAGAATTGTATAAAATTTAATAAATACTAAGAACGTGCCATTTATCACGGTGCACGTCATTTTTGAACGTCCCTCTGCCAGCTGTCTAGTTCATTTTTTGACAGTTACCTATGGCAGTACTGATTGCATAATAAAAACTGTTTGGGCTAAAAACAATGGCGTCAAATGGGTATAATTTAGAACATAATTATAAAAATCCCTGTTTGGTACAATTC
Organism: Dysmachus trigonus; assembly: GCA_949715965.1. NCBI lineage: Eukaryota > Metazoa > Arthropoda > Insecta > Diptera > Asilidae > Dysmachus > Dysmachus trigonus. Next base: position 3,997,492 of record OX454324.1, read on the forward strand.
ACGATTTATTTTATTCTTATTGGATATTTTGCATGAGATTGTTTAAGGATTACTAAAATCCTATTTTTGTATAAGAAATAAATTCTCAAGAAATTTCCCTTTCTCAATTTGACTTGTTGTCAACTTCACTTCATATAATTTTACTATTAAAAGTTTAGTTTTTCGTTTATAATCAATGATTTAACATGAAATTATTTAATATTAATAAAATAAATAATTTAATTTATATTAAACACTATTTTTATTGATAATTACCAAAAAATCAATCATATTCCCATAAATTTGAAGTTGGCCACAATTTGTTATGGTCTAAAAAATTCCCTAAACTCAGGGGAAAAGAGAAAATATACTAAAAAACCGGCCATGATGGCGCCATCCATACACAAATGGAGGATCGGTCAACATTTAACGGAGGACGCCATGAAATTTTAGTGATGGAATCAGTCTCGTGCCTGTTTCGACGTTTTGTTCGGGAATATTGGATAAATTGACCGTCAGTTATTTAATTTTAAGTTTTATAAAAACAGTGGGTGTTATTGTTCGCCGCGAAATTTTTACTTGTTTCCTTCTCGCGATATATTCAATAAAAAAAAGAAAGAAGAGAATAAGAAAAAAAATTCTAACACTTCACAAAAATCGCCTCCGTAAAGTTGCACAAAAAAGAGAAGAAATGACAAAAAATATGATGCATATTGGAGGAATGGGAATAAATTCATATTTTATTTTGTATATTATTTATTTATTTTTTTTTTTAACAAGTTCACTGTTAGCTTGTGCAAATCGGTAAACTGTTTTGAAAGGGGGAAAAAAAAATATATATATTGAAACTTTTAATGCAATTCACATTTGGCTTTTTTTTATTTTCTCTATGTAAATATCTTTTTATTTTTTTATTCCCTCTTTACAAGCGAAATTTTGTGGCCTCAGTGATTTATTTATTTGTATTTATTTTGTTGTTCAATCAACACTTTCTTGGGGATATAAAAGCCCTTTTTCTATTTCTTTTTTAAACAGTCCCCGAAAACACACTTCAAGAGCATATTTAAAACATTTAGTAAATACAACAAATAAAGTAGTAACTTGTCATTAAATAGGATAAGAAAAATTGAATGAATTTTAAATTCCCTAAGAATCTCAATAACCCCCTGAGGGCGCCCCCGCGCGTTTATGAATTTCTTCAAAGCACACATTCCTCAACAGGCGATAAAACTTCTTCAGGTAAGACGGCTTCTATATATATATCTATTTTGTGTATACTGCTTAAATAGACTTCAAATCTGGAATATCTGTGTTTATAAATATGCTATCATGTATGTAATTTCATAAATTGTGCAGTTTTCCCACCATAAACACGGGTCGGTTGAGAATCAAAGACCCCCCGCGCCACTGTCAGAATCCGGCTCCATTAATTTTTCTAGTGAAGTGTTTTTTCGAGCAATAAATTTTCTGCGGGGGAAATTAACACTTTTCTTATTCAATTTTCAGGGTGATAAAACCCTGCAAAATATAAAAAATAAAAATATAAATCCATTTTCTACCATATGGATTTGAATTTGATTTCGCGCCTAATTTAAAGAGTTGCTTTTCATGAACAAATTTCTAAGGAAAAGACTTTAAAATCATATTTACTATATTTTCTACATCGCGTACAGGAACAATAACACCAAAAAAAATACATTATATTAATTTTTATTTTGTAAAACTTTGAATTTTTGTAACTTTTATTTTTTAAGTAGTAAATGACTTCGGTGATTTTAATATTAATAACGGACAAAAGTTTATTTAATTGTGACCAAGCTATAGAAACTGATAAAAAAACTTAGTGGTGGTATAATATTTAAAAGGATTAAAAAATTTCTCGGACGGTGTCACATATTCCATTTGTGATTACCATCGAGAAATAAATAAATAATAATAATAGAATATCTATAGAGATTTTAAAAAGAAGTTGTTTATAAATTATTGCCATTAAGGCAAAAATTAACAGTGCAAGAAAAATATAAGAATTTTAAAATAAAACTAAGAGATAATATTAAATAGAAAAAAAAAAAAAAAAAAAAACAAAAAACAACAAGATAACTCTTTCGAGGATAATGACGCAATGGCTGTTTCAACACTCAAGTGGAAAAGGGTTTTGAGTCCTAGTGGGCCGCAACCGCGGCCAAGACACGGCCATAGAGCTGTCAATATTAAAGAATTAATGGTTGTTTTTGGTGGCGGAAATGAGGGTATCGTTGATGAATTACACGTTTATAATACAGGTAAATTTATATATTATATATTTATTTATTACACTATATATATATTTTATTTTCTAATTTTATTACTTAGCCACAAATCAGTGGTATGTGCCAGCGATGAAGGGGGACGTACCACCAGGCTGTGCAGCATACGGATTTGTTGTAGACGGTACAAGAATTTTTGTTTTTGGTGGAATGGTCGAATATGGTAAATATTCGAGTGAACTGTATGAACTTCAGGCGACCAAATGGGAATGGAGAAAATTAAAACCGGACCCCCCTGAGAATGGTCTTCCACCTTGTCCACGACTTGGCCATAGCTTTACAATGGTCGGAGATAAAATCTACCTCTTTGGTGGTTTGGCCAATGAGAGTGAACATCCAAAAAATAACATTGCAAAGTAAATTTAACAAAAAAAAAAATATATGTATACATATATATAAAAATAAGCCGATTAAGAATGACAAAAAAAAAATATCTTTATGGAATATTGCAGATATTTGAACGATTTATATACTTTGGAAGTTCGTGGTCCAAATCAGGCATGGGAGTTACCAACAACATTCGGTGAGAATCCTCCACCCAGAGAATCCCATACAGGTGTAGCGTATACATGTAAAAAAACTGGAAAATCAAGTCTTGTAATTTATGGCGGCATGAGTGGATGTCGATTAGGTGATCTCTGGCTATTGGACACAGGTAAATTGATAGAATATTAAATAAAAATATATAGAAAAGTATTCAATCCCACACCTGACACCATTTTAAATATCCCACATCTGACACCAGTTTAGATTTTTATATCAAAAATCATCTTGAAATGATGAATTGTTATTTATTAGACGATTTATTTATTAGATACCATGATGTGGACAAGACCAATAACCAGAGGTACGACACCGCTGCCTAGGTCTTTACATAGTTCAACTTTAATCGGTCATCGTATGTACGTTTTTGGCGGTTGGGTACCGCTTATAACGAATGATGTGAAAATGGCTGCACATGAGAAAGAATGGAAATGCACAAATACATTAGCATGCTTAAATCTTGGTAATATTTTTGGCTATTTATATTTAAAAAAATTTCTTAAAATTTTGTCAAAATTACAGAAACGATGACATGGGAGGATTTAATTCTTGATTCAGCTGATGAAAATGTGCCTAGAGCTCGGGCTGGACATTGTGCTGTTGGAATCCATAGTCGTTTATATGTTTGGTCCGGTCGGGATGGGTATCGGAAGGCCTGGAACAACCAGGTCAGGGTGAGCTCGGTTTTCGAATTAAGTTCTCGTTGTGTTTTTTTTTTTTTTTTTTTTTTTTTTTTTTTTCCTTTAAAAACTTTTCTAGTGTTATTTTTTCTTTCTGTCTGTTTTCCTTAATTATTATTATTTTTTTGGGAAGTTTTTTAGTTCTATACCCTATATACACAAAAATTCTGTGCTTTTTCAGGGCTAAAATTGCTCCTTCAGAACATCGTTCCCTAAAGTAGTTACGAAAGTTAAAAATGCTTAATGTATTGTTCTAAGCAAAACAGACAAAAACCCTTTCGATTTAAATCCCCTTTAGCTTCTGAAATAATTGGTGTATACCTAAAAAACATAAACTATAAGAAAAAATGTTTCTAAACTATTTTTGCCTTATATATTGCCGTTTTTTTTCTCCCATGTTCTCGCTTTTCTTTTTATATTTGCAACACGATCCTCCAGGTATGTTGTAAGGATCTATGGTTCTTAGAAGTGAATCCACCGCCAACAGCAGCCCGTGTCGCCCTTGTACGAGCCTCAACACATTCATTGGAGTTATGTTGGCCCCAAACACCTACTGCATCTGCGTATATATTAGAAATACAAAAAATTGAGAATGCTATACAAGCGCCAAAGACACCGCCACCATCGGCTGCTGTTAATCAACCGCCATCGCAAAGAATTAATTCACCAATTCCAGCATCATGTGGCTTAGCTGCAGCACCTGGAACTAGTAAGGATATCCAAAAAGGAATTCTATTTTTTTTAGAAAAGTAATTTTATTTTATAATTTCTACTTTAAATTAGGCAAACAAATGCAAATCGTTCGTGCATCAACATCTGGTACACCGTATCAGCCTCAAAGTCCAGTCGTATCGACCCCACAAACAATTGTTCAACCTCAAATTCCAGCTGTTGTTCAACAAGCAGCCGTTGTTCATTCAACTAGTTCGATTCAACAACAACAGCAACAGCAGCAACAAATTCCAGCAATATCGACAGGGATTATAAGTACAACATTAATTGTAACACCGACGGTCAGTTCAGCGGGAATTGTGAGTTCGATAGCGACGACTAGCTCTTTACCAACGTTAGTCTCAAGTCCAGTGGTAAGTATCAGTAACAAAATTGTAAAGATATTAGAAAATTTTTATGAGTTTACCCCATAAGCTTGGTCCACTTATTTTTCTGTTAGTAGTAGATTTAAGAATCCCAGAATTACTTTTTTTTTATTCTACGTTCGTTTATCTATCTTCAAAGTTTGGTGTCCGTATCATCAAAATAAAATCTATAAAATCAAATCTCTGTAGAGAAAATTCTTCCCTAGTCTCTTAAGAGAATTTGATAAACTGTCACACTATCTAGATTTGTTGATAGAAGACTATATTCAGTTTGATGCTCTAAACTGCTATTTATCTAGCTTCAAATACATTTTACTTATTAAATTAAACTATCAATTAAAGTTGTTGGTTTCTTTGTAATTGTAGTCACTCTCAGTTGCTTAATATAATTGGAAATTGTATTATTTCTTTATTTGGCTATTTATTAAATAAATATATAAATAATAATCCTCTTTTGCAGACAATTACACCAGCTGGAGTTTTACAGAGTAAGCAAATTAAACCGATACTATCGACTGGAGCCTCAGCGACTCCTCAAACAGTTCGGGTTGTAACAGGTGCAGTTGGATCAGGTGCTACCCCCGTTCGAGTTCTGACCGGGGGTCAAACTGTAAGATTGGCAACAACACAAGCTCCAACAGCGATTATAAGAAGTGTTAGTGGGGGTTCAACAAATGTTGCAACATGTATAGCCCCATCGTCAATAGTTTCAAATACAAGTACGAGCGGTACAACATTAAGCGGGAAGAAATTCTTTATACAGAAACCTCTCGGACAAAATGTTGAATTACATTTTTGGAAGGCCAGCACTGGAATGGCTGTTCAAACTGTTCCGAAAATAAATGTAGTCCAAAAAGCTGGTGGAACTGCAGGAGGAACAAATCAAACAGGACAGACAGGACAACAAATTGTTGCTGGAACTGGTATAGCTCAAACAGCAAAAGCAGTTGTTGCTGGAAATTTGGTTAAATTAATATCACCTACAACTGTTGGTGGTAAACAGATTCTAATGAAGAATGCAAATTTGGTACAGGTTGGTAAAGTAACCGGAAATACAGCCAGTAAGCCAGCATTTGTTATAACAAATAAGCAAGGACAACAGTTACGTACAAATCAGCAAATAATTATAGTATCAACAGGTTCTGGTATTAGGACAGTACAAGCTGGTGGTATTGTTACATCAGCAGGCAATAATTTAGTATCGATTGTAGCAACATCGCACGTTAATACGATAACATCATCATCAATATCCGGTTCACCAGCTGGTGGTGTTAAAATGATACGTGGTGTTCAAAGCAGTACTGGACGTCCGATAACATTAACTTTACCAACAAATTTGCCAAATAAAAATCCTGGATCAATTTTTCAACAATTACCACAAAAAACTCTTACTTTAGGTGGTAAATCTGTAACTGTTCAAGTAGCTGGCTCAACAGGTGTACCAAAAACTGTGACAATTGTTTCATCAGCTAATGCTGTCGGTGGTACAATGACTAATTTTGCTGGTACACAGGGAACAAAATTGGTTATGTTGCCAACAAAAAAGAATTTTGTTAATTTAATTGGAACAACAGCAGCACAGAAACAAGCTGTTCAAGCAATTCAACAGCAGCAACAACAGCATCAGCAGCAGCAACAACAACAACAACACCAACAGCAACAACAACATACAAGTAGTGGGTCTCAACAATCTGGAGGGGATGAAAGTGGACCAACTGATTCTGCAACATTAGCATTAGATGCAGAACTTCTAGAGGCTGCTAATAATAGCGATAGCATTGAACAGATAGAACAAATGGATGGTGGTTATGATCTGACCTCAAACAGTGGATCATCATCATCTGAAGAAGAAGAAGATATTGATGATTTAGAGATACCACAAAATTATAGAACTCTTAGCGGAATTCAAAATGCCTTCTATCCAAGGAGAATTAAGCTGAAACGACTGCAGAAAAAGAAAAATTCCCGCCCTCGATATACTAAACTCGGATTATATGGGGGATTCCCTGTAAATCCTACCGAAAATGATACAAACATTTCAACAGCTGATACTTCAACAGAAAATGATGATGCCCAAGATGAGACACCACCTGGCATCGAAGCTGCTGGAGAAGAACTTGATCAAAATCAAGATAGTTCAACGATATCTGAAAATAATCCAGAAAGTCTTGATCCAAATATGGACATTGATAGTCATCAAAGTATCGAAAATGCAGAAGTTTTACCAATTCCAGGAACAGATGCACACACAGAATCTGAAGTTGATGAAAAGGATCAATTGCAAGAATCACAGGAAGAATTGAATCATCCCACCAGCTTAGAGCCGCCAAGTTCAACTGGTTGTGATGAGGGTAACAGTGTTATTGATCAACAACAAGATCAGGATCATCAACATCAACAAAATATTGCAACGACTTCTTCGAGTGATATAACCGAATCGATTGCTCAGCCAACAACGATAGTATCTGGAATTGCGGGTCAGGAATTAATTAATAGTGATACTAATCAGGAGCCGCAACCAAGTTCATCAACAAGTGATGATCAACAGACCGATGAGCAAATATCTCATTTAACTGGAAATAATTCAGCAATATTCGATCATCAATTTGATACAAATGAAGCGCAAAAAGTTGAAGGGATCCAACAACAAATGGAACCATTACCTCCAGCAAATAATCAACAATATGAAACTAATAACAATGATGATAGCAGCGATTATAATATGCATTCAACAACGAATGATGATGCCGAACAGGATGAAAGTGCAGCTGCTGCAGCATCTGCTGTAATTCAATCAGTTAATCAAGCAACTGGAATTAAAGACGAAATTATGAAAGAGGTAGGGAATAATTTATTATTATTATTGATAAAAATAATTAAAAATAAAATCTACAGGAATCACAGTTTGATTCATCATTGCCCATAACTTCGGAAACAGAGGCTGCTAATATATTGACAACCATTAAAAGTGGAGAATTAATACAACGATCTTTGGAAATTCATCATCAAATGGAAGACAAGTAAATAGAAGTTTATAATATTAAAAATACAATCAATTAATTTTCAATTGATTTTATTAGTCAAAATCAGCAACCTACAAGTAGTGCACTTATGGCGGGAAATTTAAGTGCAAACGACACTGGAGATGAGGGTCTAGGTGAATAAACTACTCCAATTAATTAATACTATATGTATTATTATTATCATTTCAATTTTCAGGAAGGCTAGACGCCTTAGCTTCAGCTGCTGTACTACAAGCAAGCAACAATATTAAACAGGAGGCTGGAGTTATGTCGAGCAGCAGCAATAGTTGCTCACCAGTTCAGCAACCGTTGGCATCACCTGCAAAGCGGGTTGTTCGACAAAAATTAAAATCTGAATCGTCTCCTTTTGATGAGGTAATTAATAATATTTAAAATTTTTTAGATAATGCTAATACTAATATATATATATATATATTTTGTTCATCTTCTATAGCCTGTTAAAATGGATGGAAACCAAAATTGGCATGTTGTCGGTATTTTTAAGACATTACAACAAACTGTTACTAGCTATATTGATCATGATGAATGGAATTCATCAATGTTTGATGGAAGCACTGCTGATAATTTACCAGATTTAAATCATTATACTCGAATTAATTTAGAACCGGGAACTGCCTATCGATTTCGATTGTGCGCTATTAATAGCTGTGGACGTGGCGAATGGGGAGATGTAAGTGGATATATTTAAATTAATTTCTTATATATATATATATATATAATTAATATTTTCTTTTTAGGTATCATCGTTTAAGACATGTCTTCCAGGTTATCCAGGTGCTCCATCAGCAATAAAAATATCAAAATCACCTGATGGTGCACATTTATCATGGGAGCCGCCACCTGCACAAACAGGAGAAATATTTGAATATTCTGTTTATTTAGCTGTTAAATCGCCAAATCCAAAAGAGAAAATGCCACCGGCACAATTGGCATTTGTTAGAGTTTATTGTGGTGCTAATAATCAATGCACAGTGGCAAATACATCGCTTGGTAATGCGCATGTTGATTGCTCAACCAAACCAGCCATCATATTTCGTATAGCGGCAAGAAATGATAAGGGTTATGGACCGGCAACACAAGTTAGGTGGCTGCAAGGTAAGTAATCGTGTTTTTTTTCTGTTTTTTTTAGATTTGTTTTGTCTGTTTTAGTTCAATTAAATATTGTAATGAAAAAAAAAAATACTACTTGTGCATGTGTGTCGCACTGAATTGAAATTATTTCGACATATTTACAAAATTTGCACTTACTGACAATTGACGATTTCAAATTATTATATACAGTAAAATACACGGACAAGTGTATTTGGAAATAATGTTGTATTTATTGAGGTATTCATCCAAATTAATCTTTAATCGATTTTTTTTTATGTAATTTAGATAAATATCTTAAAGGCACGTAAATGAAAATTTTTATATTTTTTTAAGATAGGAAACTAAAGCATCTAATCAAAAAAAAGCAGTCGTTTACTTAATCCATATTTTTAATGCGTGCCTTAAATTCAGGTATTTTCTGCAAACCTGGAGAGAGGCAATTATAATTTTTTTATAAAAAATCTGGCAAGGATTCTTGACTAGCTCAAAATATTCGAGAAGATAATCCTAAAAATAATTCAGTACCACATAGAAGTCATCAAAAATTATCCCTGACTTTCAACTTCGATTTAGATAGAGACAAACTAAAGATGAGAAAAATCATCCAGTCATTATGGATAAACAGAATTCTTCATAAATTAGAAATTTACACTCTGTACAAAATTTGCTATAACTAATGTTGTAGTAATTATTACCGCAAATTGTAAAAACTCACCTAAAACATTGTAGAATATATACCTAAATGTTGTGTTAAATTTACTTAAAAGTCACCGATATAGTGTAATTTTTTTTAAATTTCGTAAATAATCTCTAGAAAGCTTCCCTACAAAATCTAGGTCGATTTGCCTAATTTCTATTGACAATTTACCCAAATTTACAAAAGACCCATGGGAAATTCTCAGTTAAATTCATCTAATCCAAAATAGGCAATACAGCAAAATGGTTTAGCTGGCTCAAAAGTTGCCCATGTTTTTTAGGAATTATTTTTAATTTTATGATCCAATGATACACTACTCAAAAAAATTAAGGAAGCAAGAAATTTATTGAAATTTTTTTTTTGCCAATTTTTTAAGAGCTGTATCTTAGTGAAAAATTATGGAATCGAAATTAAACAAAAACCTTTTTGAAGCCTGAAGTCTCTAGTTTTAAGATCTTTTGGCCAAACATTTTTTCGAGCTACGTTTTTCGCGTAATAATTAAAAAAAGAGCACGTTTGAATTTGTTCAGAATTTTTTCGGGAGATTTTTGGATTATTAAAAAAATTGCCAAATTTACACGTATTCTCTGGATTATTGTAAGCATTTTTTGTCACATGAAATTTATTCGCAAAATTAATCCTTTTTGAAAAAAAATTTTTTTTAGTTAGTCACACGATAAAAAATCTTGCGTATTATTAATGGATTAATTCTTTTGTAAAACTTTGATTAATCGGGGCGGGAAAACGGTTTGAAGTATCGATTTTTAAAGTAGGCTACAACAAAACCAGAAAATATTAGTCTTTCCCTTAATATTTGCAAGTCAGCGGCAGGTTTAGATTGTTTACTTCAAAAACCAAAGATGGGTTCTTCTAGAGAATTCATTCAAGTTTTCGAAACCGTCCTTAAATTTACTGTGCGGTCATTAGTTGCTGAGATATCGATGATCAAAGACAAAAGGATCCTTTTTTATAAAAAGTCGGATAACTCAACGAACAATTCACTTAGAGAGAATTTGAAAAAAAAAAAACAAATTAAAGTCGAATAAACCAGCTAACTGATCTAATGACTTTAATTTTCTTGAGTTATTTCTGATGATTGCGCGAAAACCGTAGCTTGATAAAATTATTATCCAAAAGATCTTAAAACGAGAGACTTCAAATTTCAATAATTTTTAATTTTTTTTGAGTAAATTTATATATAATTTATAATAAAATAAATTGAATAATAAAAAGAATTGAGCGCTTATTTGCGGCGCACTTATACGAATTTAACCTATATCAATATTTGTTTTATTCAATATGTCGGCGCAATATTTAATCACTTCGATATATCGATATTTTTTTGACATTTCTGACTATAAAGACGATAAATAAAAAAATTATTTTATTTTATATACGAAAATTCTTTTTTCATATTTATGTGTAACGTAAAATTTTTTTTCGTTTTTTTTTTTTCTTATTTCTTTTGTTTTTTTTTTGTTTTTTTTTTTGTTTTTTTCTCTTCTCGAAAAGATCCAGCATCTACAAAAATGTCAATGTCTACAGCGGGAAAACGGGGGACAGATAAAATTGGTGCAACTCATGGACCAATCAGCACAGCGAAACGATTAAAAGCGGGTGGCAACAGTAGCGGAGGGGGTGCTGGTGTTGGTGGGGGGCTTGGAAGCGGTATTACAATTCTGGGGAAACAGTCGCCCTCTTCACACCATCAACAATCTCAGCAACAACAGCAACAGCAGCAGCAGCAACAAATTCATCAGTTGGCGGCGTCACATCAAGGACATGAGTAGCATACAATAATTATGATGCGTCATGTATGTCGTAAATAATAAGAAAGCAAGAAGGAAATACCCGTAAATATAGTGATATCCGAATTCACTCATTTAAATAAATCAAAAAAGTAAAAAATAAAACACGAAAAAAAAAGAAAAACTAAAAAAATTGTGAGAATTAAAAATATGGAAAAGATGTTGAAGAAAAGAAAAATAATGGAATTTATAAAATCAAGAGATGAGCAAACAAAAAAAAAAAGAAAATTTAATTACTTTTAGTTCGTTTTTTTTCTCTCCTAGGTTTCTAAGCGAAAGATTTATTCTTGATATTCATATATATATATATATATATATATATTACGAGCATTACATTATATAAAATATGATTGAAGAACGTTGATTACTTATATTTTTCGAAAGATTGAAGAAAATCATCTTACGATTGTTTAAGAGGTACCCTGTGGAATAATTCGATAATTTCCACTCCTCCCTACCCTCTCCCAAAAAAGAAGAAACATTTGTTTGGGATTTATTTTGGGGGCTGGGAATTAAAAAAAAATTAATAAAAACTTCGAGAAAAATAAAATCTACAATTGTGTAGTTCTTAGATAAGAGATTATTTAAAACTAATAATAAACGGAAACAGAAATAAACACCAGCATGGACAAAAGAAAAAACAATTTACACAATCTCTTTTTGTTCTATTAAAGAAAAGAATAAAATATAACAAAAAAAAAAAAAAAAGGAGAGATTTTATCTTTAAAATATATTGACTTGTTTAATCCTTGCCCCCACACTACTTCCCTTGTCCGTTAATTTGTTATTAATTAAAAAAGTAAAAAATAAATATAATAAACATTTCTCCTGAATAAATTTGTAAATCACTGTTGTAAGCTGTCGTCTCTTAATTATAATTAAAAAACAAATCTCTGTGCAAGAAAATAAAATTATTAAAGAAATTTAAGAAGAAAATTATTATATAAAAACAAAAAAAAACGCTGCCTTTCCTTTTTTTTTCTTCTTTTTTTTTTGTTATTTTATATCCTTTGCTATGTGTCTCCAAATTATACATAAAACAAACAAAAAATAAATAAATTGAAAATTTGTAAACGATTTCTGAAAAGATCAAGTGAAGAAAAAATATAAATAATAATTTTTGTAATATTCCAGAGATCATCGAGAGAGAGATAAAAAAAAAAAAAAAGAGTAAAATTAAAAAAGAAAACAAGCTCCCGTAACGAATGTTTTATACATATTTAAATAAAATAATTACACGTATAAAAAAGTAAAAATAAAAAAATAAAAACCGAAATAGTAAAAAAAATAAAAGTGGCTGCGGTGTGATGATGACGTTGCTAGCGAGTTAAAAAAGAAGATGAAAAAAAAAAAATGAAAATTTGTATATTTTTAAGTGTTTTCTAAGAATTTCATTGTTTGAGTTATCCAATACTTATTTTTTCCTTTCTTCTTTTTCGTTTCTAGTTCCTTTTCCTGTAGCTGGAATATGATATAAAAAAAAAAACGTAGATATAATGTTATTTCTTATTATATCAAAAAAACAAAAAAAAAAAACATATATATATATATAGACAAAGTTGTTTTATTCAAAACCTTAAGAATTTTTAAAGAAGAGTTTGCCTACGAACCTTCGTTTTATCAAAACATTAAAAATCTACAATGCCAATAATAGTCCAGTCATATTAGGGGTTTCGCCTCGGAATAAGAGATAATAAGCTGAAAATTTGTATAAACCTTCATTTTGGCGTTCTAAAAGTTGTGTCAAAATTCTCATAAAATCTCGTGTCTGCGTTGTAAGTTATTGAAGGTCAAAGGTAAAAAAGTCGGTTTTTCGCGATTATCTCGATTTCTACTGCTCCAATGATGTTTACAACTATTATAAAAATTGTAGAGCTTAAAATTTACAAAAATTCTTGTTCCAAACATTTTTGCATGCGCTTAACCGTTTTTGAGATAGAGGGTGGAGAGCGCGCAGCGCTCAGCCATACATACTATAATACAAGGTCAATAGTAAATCTCTCTTTTAAACAAAAGTTTTAGGAATTTTCCCTGGCTATTCAATGGTGTCCTTAGATTTGACCTTGACCATGGCTTTGAAGCTCATTTCAAGGTCAAGTTGATTTTTTGAAATGGGAACCCATATTTTTTACTACGGAAATGGAAAGAGTTGAAAATTTTACGTCCAACTATGACCTTGACCATGACCTCGAAGGTCATATCAAGTCAAGATGGTTCTTTAAAGTAGAATATTTTATAGAACATTTTCAGTAGAAGCCAGCTTTGGAAAAATACAGTGTTACCCATCTTAGCACCTTTAGACCCAGCTGACAGGTATTTGTAATGAGAAAATCGTCTGGCAATTTTTTATTGTATTCAAAATAGTGTAAATTAAGAAATACTCAGATGTCAGACTTGTGGTAGTATATTTTTTTTTAATTATAAATTGGCAACTTGGGAAAAATAGTCGGTATTTTTGCAACCGCACTAATCCTGCCAAAAGTGGATTTTCATACTTCAATTACATTAAATAGTATGCATAAAAAGTTTTAGCTTTGTGGCTGTACCTTAGACGAAGTGGTGACCAGCTCTTCGACGTCATTTTTTAATAAGCACGTAATCGTGACAAATTTACCGTTGCGAACTTTCCAGACTTGTTCAAACAGGAATACCCGTTTCACAATAAGATTTTGAAGGTCGCTCCGGGCGGCCGTACACGAACAATTGATTTTCGGCGAAGGTAGAAAAAAGGTATATTCTTGAAAATCTGCGTTAGGGGCAACGCTAGCTAGGGAGCTCATTCGTTTGCTAGCTCTTGGCCAAGTAACTTGAATTGTGCGAGAATACTGTGAGAAAATTTTGGAACATATCAACATTTTTATGAGGAAAATATTGTGGAAAAATCGAAAATGTCAGATCAAAGTGAATTTCTTTATATGCCTGGAACGTCGGTGAAAAAAGAACAGGATGCAGACGATAGCATTCACAGTGAAGCATCGAAGCAACGCTTGAAAACGGCGCTGGATTATACTTTACATCTTTTGGCTGCAGAAGATCTAATTACATCAGAAAGTTCCGAAGTTCTAACCGAAGAACACATTCAAATGGGAACTAAAATACACGAAAAAATAATGGAAGTGTTATCGGAATATAAGTTTATATGCGACAAAGAGTTGATTTTGCCGGAAGAAATCGACCAAGAAGGGGAATATGAAGAAGTTGAGGATGCCAGTTCGTCGTCAAGTGAAGAATACGAACCCGATGAAAAAAAAATGAGAGAAGATCCAGATTACGTTCCACTCGACTACAAAATAATGGTGGTTAATCTTGCCAAAGCGCATCCAAAGTGGAATTTGAAAAGTTTACAAACAAAAGGAGCATCTCGGTTAAAGCATATGCGAGATTTGAAAATTTGGGAAGAGCAAATTAAGAAGGGCGGAATTGGAAAGGATAAATACAACATAATTGATTTGCTGACATATGATCGCTTCGTAGAAGCGCGGAGTTGTAACCAGCAAGTCACCACAAAAAACTTACAACAATGGGCACTTGCTGCTGCCAGTCATTATCCAGAATTGGAATTCAAAGCCTCCGAAGCGTGGGTTAGAATGTTTAAAAAAAGGCATAAGATTCGTCAGAGGAGTGTTACAAAATTTGTGTCGGAAAGAGAGACAGAATAAAAGTTTGAATTATTTTCATGTACAAAGTCTTTTGGTATGCGCTTTAATTACAATCCTTTGCTGAAAAGTCCGCAATCCCAATTTTTTTCCTTATCTATCTCTTTTGCGTATAAATAAATAAATACATCAAATAAATTATTTATCACTTTGCTTAATTGCGACCTGAATATTATAAAAATTGGGAAAGATCCAAGAAAAATAAAGGCCCCGCGCGGGGAGTCGAACCTGCGACCATTGCATCACGAGCCCGAGCGATTGCCACTACGCCAACTGTGATAAAATTATTAAGTATGTAAGATATTTATGTACACCGAAAGAATAAAAAGGAAAAACAAAGTCTTTTATTTCACTTTTTCTATTATATTACATATTGAAAAAAACTGCACAGATGTACCAAAAAGAAACCCAGCAAAGTGGTTTAACCTCAGCTAGTTTTATATGCAGATTGAACATGAAGCAACTAACATAGGTGGAAAAGAGGGATCGAAAATAACAATTATTTTCAATTTTTCAAACCAAAAAATCATGAATTACCAATAGATATTAAGACAGAAAATAGTTTCAGATTATTTCGAACTAAAATTGTTCAGTACGTGAGAGAATATTTTGTATAAGATATTTATATTTATAAAATGGCTATGAATATGCTAATAAATTACTATTATTATTATTATTATGTAGACAAATTTGTGGGAAAATTTTTTCAAATGTAGCATTATGATTTGTATGGCCTGAGCTTTAAGATTTCTATGTGCTTTTTAAATTTCTGATATTTTCCATAAAAATTAAAAGAAAAATATTATTTTCGCATTTTTATTTTTAAAATCAAAAATCATAATAAGAATATGATTTTTATTTTTAAAATAAAAACTACAAATCAAAATATGATTTTTATTTTTAAAATCGAAAATAAAAATCAGAAAATGATTTCTATTATAAAAATCAAAAATAAAAATCAGAATATGATTTTTATTTTTAAAATAGAAAATAAAAATCAGAAAATGTTTTTTATTATTAAAATCTAAAATAAAAATCAAAAAGTGTCTGGCATGATCAATGTTTATTATTGCGTGTGTTGCTATCATATTCAACAGATGGCGCTCCCATTGCCGTAAAATATTTAGCTTTGCGCGTGTTGTTTTTACGTCCAACCGATGCACAGTGTGGTATTTTAAAGATCGGGACAAAATTATCTGTAAATACTGTAATAGTCAATCAAATATATTTATTTTTGAATAAAAATACAATAGGAATGTTCAAAATGTTTACTCCATCATATTATAACAGAAAATAATACAATAAAAATAATATAGTAGAGAAAGGACCCCACAAAAAAAACCAATAGAAAAAAACTTTCCGTCGATTGTAATATTTACCCACGGTGTCGATAGTTCATGATGTGCTGATTAAAACTCTCCATAGGACCCAGATCCGGAAACTCGATTTATAAGGTCATTTCAAGGTCAAACCGAGAAGAAATGGTTATAAAGATCTGGGGAAAATCTTGTATATGTTATTGGGGTCGCTGAATCCGAGCGCTATATCCTCTTAATCCTACGAGGTCACTTAGAGGTCATTTGAGGGTCAAATTGCGCACGGACGCACACATACGCGCGCAAACAGAAAGTTATTATACATATATCACGTCCATGCCATTGATTCTGGGTTAATAATGGTTTGCACTAACCCCTTACATGATTTTTTTCAGATTTTTATAGCAATTTCTGCTATGTTTGACCTTAAAATGTCCTTGTTTCCGGACATTTGTCTTATTGAGGTTAACTTTTGTTCTTTCAAGTTTACCTCTAAGTGACTTTGTAGGATTTAGAGGATATGGCATTTAGACTCAGCGACTCCAAAAACATATAACGTAATGGCACCGAATACCGGCCATTTAAGGATTGACTACATTTATTTCTTGTTATTGAATTAATAGGAACATTTATTTCAATTGTGTTAGTGGTTTCAATATGAGAAAACGATTCTGAACGATAATAAATTATTCCCGTTCGTTTATTTTATCGTTGGTATATTTAAAATTAATTTTTAATAAAAAGCTTGCCATTGTTGGACTAGGACCCTAACTCCGGCCACTATCTCGTACTGATCCTAATACCGAGATTATTACATAACTAAAGAATATATGAGTCTAGAATAATTATCAAAATCATAATTAATTATTGAGATGATACAAAAACATTTCTCATTTTTCAAGTATCGATTTTTACGATTTCATCGAAATCAGCAAAATCTAACCTTCGACCACATTAATAATTTTTTTTCGCTTAACAATAAATAATTTTATTATTTTTTTTTAACTAATTACAAGTACAGTAATTAATTTATATATTTTACTAGTAAAAATGAATTTATATTTAGTTTTCGCATAGATATTTATTAAATAACCAAGTGGCCGGATTTAGGTAGCCGGCCGGTATTCGGTGCCATTACGTTACACGATTTTTTCCAGATTTGTATAACCACATTTCTTCTCGGTTTGACATTGAAATGACATTATAAATCGAGTTTCCGGACCTATTTCCTATGGAGACTTTTAATCAGCCCGTCATGAACTATCGATTCCGTGGGTAAATAGCACAATTGCCCGACCGTTTTTTTTCCATTGGTTTTGTATGGGGTCCTTTAGAGAACTAATGGTGCATCATTCAGAACCGTCATCTGAACCTTGGGTCACCAAGTTCTTCTTGAATATGGTGTAAGAAGACATCCATCCTCGTTTATTTTGAATTTGCAAACGAAACAACGAAAAATTAACGTCGCGATATTTTCGAGGTCATTCTGAAAATACGAAAAACATGTATGAGTGTCGCAAACTTTCGCAAACAAATTATCATGTTTCATAAAGTCTAACAGTTGCGCCGCCATAATAATATAACATGTGATCCGAATAATGCGGAATAATAAACTAAACCTCAAGTGCAATTTGTCATAGTCACATTTTGTTACTAAAAACAAATCTGATCTATTCTCATGGATCTCACGATTAAATTAATACAATAATGAAAAAAAAAAATTATGTAAACTTACCTCGATTTTCATTTGCAAAGGATAGCAACACAAAATCACCACTAACGTACAGAAATACAGCGCATTGATCGAGCGAACTCAGACGAATGAAACGACCGCGGAGTGCACATGTTGGGACATTGCAGGATAGGCGGCCGTTCTAACCCTTCTCAATCTTTTGTTCGGGGCGATTTCTTAGAAAAGATGTTGATTCAATGTAGTATAACATGTCACTTCCAATTCACATAACTGTTAAATTTATTCAGACAAGTTCTAAAAATGATTTTTGTCCCTCTAGATCTTTAAAATACCACACTGTGCGATGGCGCAGTTTAAAAAAAAAAGTCCAAAGCAATTTCAAAGAACTTTAGGAAATTTAAAATTTTAAACAAAAGAACATTTACATTTTTATTTATATAGATTATAAAAAAAAAAATCATTTTCCGATTTTTTTTTTTTTTCAAATAAAAATAATTTTTTGATATTTATTTCAGATTTTAAAAATAAAAATCATATTCTGGTTTTTATTTCTGATTTTTATAATAAAAATCATTTTCTGATTTTAAAAATAAAAATCATTTTCAAATTTTTATTTCTATAGGAAAAGGTGGTAATATGGCCCCCTACTTTGTTTTTACGTAATAAAAAAATATTAGACCACAACTTTAACTATAACTTTATGCCAAAATATCATGCACACATTTAGTCAAAGTAATTAAGGTCGGAAATGTAAATAAATCCACAGCTTTCAAAAATAAATTTATTTTTCAAAATAATGTGAAAATGCAGCGATATAAAATTGTATGGGTAATATGGCCCCCCATAATAAATGCATAAAAGGAAAAAAAATATACCGAGCATACAAAATTCCCATTGGTTTTCTGAGAGCCAATCGATTTTTGTGCCTGTTTAGAAAATGATCTAACCATAACCATGATCAACCAGCAACACCATTTCTGAATATGTTTGGGATGCTATTTTTCGTGGCTAACGTTTCAGACCATAGTATTAACTTCCCATTAGCAAAAGGTAATCAACCAAATTCTCTTCTAAATGAGGTTGTAGTCAGAGCTGTAAAATATTGCATTACTTTGGAATGCATTAACGTAGACATTACCATTACAAGTAATGTAATTTAAAGATGATTACCAGTACCATTACTAGTAATGGTAATGCAAGAAAATCGAATTATCATACCAGTACTGTTACTGGTACTTCACCATTACTGTAATCACATGAGCATTACTTAGCATTACTTGGCATTACTAACATTACTCGGAATTACGTAGCATTACATGGCAGTACTTTGCATTATTCATAATAAGAAATACCAATTCGAAAGTTTTTTTTACATTTTGGTAATAAAATCTTCGATTTTATATGAATAAACATATATTTTAATATTCATTCAAACATGTTTATTGTAATAATTTTGAGTAAGGCTGAGTATTACTGCTATACTGAGCAGTAAGTAACGCTGGTAATGGTTAGTAATGCTAAATAATGCTCGTGTGAGTAAGTAATGCTAGTAATGGCGAGTAATGCTAAGTAATGCTCATGTGATTACAGTAATGGTGAAGTACCAGTACCAGTAACTGTAATGGTAATACGATTACTAGTAATGGTACTGGTAATCATCTTTAAATTGCATTACCTGTAATGGTAATGCATGTTACTGGTAATGCCATTTTTTACAGCTGGTTGTAGTATACATTTTCTACCTAGTGGTTTCTGCACTAATAAATCCAGTGATTCTTCTGCATCTTTGACCAGCCTCGTCAATGTCGCTCTTGGTACTAACAAATGTCTGAAAGCCTTCTTATACCACATAGTTTTACTTCGTACTGCTTCGACTGGCCTTTTCATTAGATCTGAATACAATGTCTTCCACTTTTTTTGTATGTTGGGAGAAATATTCATTCGAGGCATCTGGTAGTATCAATAAATACACTAGTTAATAACTGTTTTCGTGCATACACTCAATATGGCCCCTGCGGCCATAATACATACAACAACAGGGGGCCAAATTAGACATATGAGCTTAGTTTCAATAACAAATCAGGAATAAGTTATTAGTTAAAGTATGATCTTTTTACCTTGAAAATATTGTAAGAGGAGTTTATGCACTTTCCAATAATTGCCACAGTTTATTTGTCTCACGCTTTTACAATATTTTAAAAACATGACCTTTCGGCAGGAAAAAAAATTTCTTATTGCAGCACATTCACAAAAATGAAATAAATGTCATTAACGACAGTAGCAGTCTGGTTACTTTTGAAATCCTTTTTGGTAACTGTTTGATTTAATACGATGTCTAACTCGCAGGTAAAACCTCCGCAATTATTAATTGGGCTGGGGGGCCACTTTACCTACAGGTGCCATATTACCACCTTCTCCTCTAATTTTAAAAATAGAAATCATACTCTAATTTTTATTTCTGAGTTTTATAATAAAAATCATTTTCTGATTTTTATTTCTGATTTTAAAAATAAAAATCATTTTCTGAATTTTATTTCTGATTTTAAAAATAAAACTCATACTCTGATTTTTATTTTAAACATCAAACAGTCTAGAAAAATAACAGTCAGGAAATAATTTGTTAGATCTGATTTTTACCGAAAAATATCATAAAACCGTTACGGTCCCTGGTGGAAAAGGCTAAAACTTATTAAAAATAATGTTAAGTCGGAAAATTAAAGAATAGTCTAAATATTATAAATTGAATTATTTTTTATTTTTACATTTTTCTATAATCCCTATATATATATAAAAATGAAAGTTCGTTTGTTTGTTTGTTTGTTTGTTTGTTTGTTTGTTGCTCAATCACGCCTAAACGCTTGCATCGACATTTTTCATTTTTTGTCCGAAGGTAGTACATATTCCGACTTAACATATAGGCTAATTTTTTTTCGGATAGTACGTAGGGTTTCAAGATGGCGGATCCAAGATGGCGGCTTAAAATTTTAAATTTGGAGCGATTTTCATGAAAATTGGTACATAGGGGTTTTGCGGGATGGGGATTTCAAATCCGCTGTCCAAATTTAGAAATTCAAGATGGCGGATCCAATATGGCGACCAAGATTTCCTGATTTCAACGGATTTTAATGAAAATTAGTACAATGATTGTTTTGAGGTCACTGATTTTGAATATTATCAACATTTAGAAATCCAAGATGGCGGATCCAAAATGGCGGCCATATTTCTCGATTTCAACGGATTTTAATGAAAATTAGTACAATGATTATCTTGAGGTCACTGGTTTTGAATGTTATCAAAATTTACAAATCAAAGATGGCGGACCCAATATGGCGACCAATAGTTCTCGATTTCAACGGATTTTAATGAAAATTAGTACGATGATTATATTGAGGTCACTGATTTTGAATGTTATCAAAATTTACAAATCCAAGATGGCGGACCCAATATGGTGACCAAGATTTCTCGATTTCAACGGATTTTAATGAAAATTGGTACAATGATTATTCTGAGACCACTAATTTTGAATATTAGCAAAATTTGCAAATCCAACATGGCGACCAGAATGTCTCGATTTCAACGGATTTTAATGAAAATTGGTAGAATGATTATTCTGAGGATACAAGTTCCGAATATTATCAAAAGTTGTAAATCCAAGATGGCGGATCCAATATGGCGACCAAAATTTCTCGATTTCAACGGATTTTAATGGAAATTAGTACAGTGATTATTCTGAGACCACTAATTTTGCATATTATCAAAATTTCTAAATGCAAGATGGCGGACCCAACATGGCGTCCAGAATGTCTCGATTTCGAAGGATTTTAATGAAAATTGGTACAATGATTATTCTGAAGCTACAAATTTCGAATATTATCAAAATTTGTAAATCTAAGATGGCGGGTCCAATATGAGACCAATTTTCTTGATTTAACGGTTTTTACTGGAAATTAGTACAATGATTATTCTGAGGATTATTCTGAGGATACAAGTTCCGAATATTATCAAAAGTTGTAAATCCAAGATGGCGGATCCAATATGGCAACCGAATGTCTCGATTTCAACTGATTTTAATTAAAATTAGTACAATGATTATTCCGGAGCCACTAATTTCGAATATTAGAAAAATTTCCAAACTCAATATGGCGGATCCAATATGGCGACCAAAATTTCTCGATTTCAACGGATTTGAATGAAAATTGGTACAATAATTATTTTAAGGCCATTCATTTTTAATATTATTAAGATTTGGAAATTCAAGATAGCGGATCCATAAAGCGGTTTTCGGGTTGAAACAATTCCTAGGATATAACAAACTACAGGTGTCCCTCAAGTTACACGATTAATTGATTCCGTGTAACTCGAAACCGGTTTCGAGTTACACGGAAGTGGATACTCAGATTTAGCACTACTGTAAGTGACCTGTATATTCAACTTTTCAACAGCAGGAAGCGAAAGGATTCCGCAGATAGCTAACATTGACGAATATATGATAAATCCTTATTATTTTGCCCATTTTATGAAAATTGGTATTAAACCGTGTA
The DNA here is from genome assembly GCA_949715965.1 of Dysmachus trigonus. Taxonomy (NCBI): domain Eukaryota; kingdom Metazoa; phylum Arthropoda; class Insecta; order Diptera; family Asilidae; genus Dysmachus; species Dysmachus trigonus. The sequence goes on from OX454324.1 coordinate 4,019,944, forward strand.
ACTCAAATAGCGTGTAACTTGAGGGAACGTCGCAATTTTTTTCCGTGTAACTCGAAAATCGTGCAACTCAAGTACCGTGTATCTCGAGGGATACCTGTAGAACATTTGAAAAGTGTTTAATTAGTAAGTATTTACCCAACGCCGGGTGAAACCGGGTAACCCAGCTAGTTAGCTTATAAGAATCACAGCAAAATGGATCCGCAGAGCCTAAATTCGAATGCCTAGGCAGCTCAGAATTAGGTGAATATTTCCAGCGATAAGCTAAATCTATTATGATTAAAGTAAATGAATTTATTGCAAAATTTTCCCTTATCTCACTCTCCCTCTCTCTGGAACCTTTGACCTCTTGACCTTTTTTAACGGATGATGATAACGGTAAGACTCAAGATTCTGTTAATCGCCAGTTTTTGATAGATAGTGAAAAAAGACGACGGTGGCGAGAGGATTTATTTTTTTTTTTTGTTGAAGAAAACTACTTTTAACTAATTAATTAATAATAAATATATTAATTTAACGAAAAAAATAGTGATGACACTTTCGCGGGTTACATTCAACGTTGGAAGGTGTCTTGCCCGGCCGCCGTTGTTTGTGCGGCATTTATCGAGCCCCGCTGGTTCAGCGGAGCCCGAATTAAAGAAGACCTCACTTTATGATTTTCATATTTCCCGGGGTGGGAAAATAGTAAATTTCGCGGGATACCTCTTGCCGGTTCAGTACACCGACCTGAGCATCGTTCAGTCGCACCTGCACACGCGCAGGCATGGTTCTGTCTTTGACGTCTCTCATATGCTCCAAACTTTTGTTCGAGGTAAGAAAATACATAAATGAATATGAATTATTCATAATTTTAACCCATTTATTTTACTAAAAATTAAAAAAAAAGGTAAGGATTCAGTTGCATGCTTCGAGAGCATTTGCACCGCTGACATTGCATCGATGCCAGAAAATTCAGGCTCCTTGACCGTTTTCACCAACGAAAATGGGAACATTTTGGACGATTTAATTGTTAATAAAGTTACCCAACAATTACTCTACGTTGTCTCGAATGCAGCTATGAAAATTCAAGATATGGACATTATTCAGTCTGCTGTCGTAAGTTTGCTTTATATAATAGTATACTAAATTTTTTGCCAATTTTTGAAGAGCTGTATCTTAGTGAAAAATGTTCATATCGAGATTAAACAAAAAGCTTTTGGAAGCTTCAAGTCTGTAGTTTTAAGATCTTTTGGATAACATTTTTTTCAAGCTACGGTTTTCGCGCAATCATAAGAAAAGGTCAGTTAATTTGTTTATTCAGCTTTAATTTGGTTTTTCAAATTCTCTTCGCTTCATAAAGGTTTTTTTTTAAATCTCGATACGATCATTTTTCACCAAGATATAGCTCTTCAAAAATTGGCAAACAATTTCAATAAATTTCTTGCTCCCTTAAGGGCAGCCACTAGTGTGACCGCCTGAAAAAAAGGTGATTTTTGGGAATTTTTTTGACGAAAACTACTGTATGGAATGTTTTAATATTTATAAGGATATATTTGTGGATATACAGCGTGATCCAAAAGTATGGAAACGCCTAAATAACTTTCGAGGAATGCATTTTGGAGCAAAAAGTTGTAGACAAAAGTTTTAGGAATTTTCCCCAGCTATTCAATGGTGACCTTAGATTTGACCTTGACCATGGCCTTGAAGGTCATTTCAAGGTCAAGTTGACTTTTTTAAATTGGAACCCTTATTTTTGACCACGGAACTGGAAAGAGCGGAACATTTTACGTCCAACTATGACCTTTACAATGACCTCGAAGGTCATATCAAGGTCAAAATGGCTCTTTAAAGAGGGACCTGCATTGTTACTGCGGATTTGCAAAGAGTGAAAGTTTTGCGTCCAAATGTGACCTTGACCACAACCTTGACCTTGAACATGACCTTGGCAATGACCTTGAAGGTTATATCAAAGTCAAGGTGGTTTTTTGAAGGGGCAACCATGTTTTTGACCACGAAAATGGAAAGAGCGGAAAAGCTAACGTCTGACTATGACCTTGACCATGACCTTGAAGGTCATATCAAGGTCAAGATGGTTCTTTAAAGGGGAACCCGCATTGTTACTGCGGATTTGGAAAGAGCAGAAGTTTTGCGCCCGGATGTGACCTTGACCATGACACACTTGACCTTGCCTTAATCGACTTCACCATGGTCGGTCGTTAACTTTTCCGCTCTTTTCATTTCCGTGGTCGTTAACTTTTCCGCTCTTTCCATTTTCGTGGTCAAAAACATGGTTTCCCCTTTAAAAACCACCTTGACCTTGATATGACCTTCAAGGTCATTGCCAAGGTCATGTTCAAGGTCACAGTTGTGGTCAAGGTCACATTTGGACGCAAAACTTCCACTCTTTGCAAATCCGCAGTAACAATGCAGGCTCCTCTTTAAAGAGCCATTTTGACCTTGATATGACCTTCGAGGTCATGGTAAAGGTCATAGTTGGACGTAAAATTTTCCGCTCTTTCCATTTCCGTGGTCAAAAATAAGGGTTCCAATTAAAAAAAAGTCAACTTGACCTTGAAATGACCTTCAAGGCCATGGTCAAGGTCAAATATAAGGTCACCATTGAATAGCTGGGGAAAATTCCTAAAACTTTTGTCTACAACTTTTTGCTCCAAAATGCATTCCTCGAAAGTTATTTAGCCGTTTCCATACTTTTGGATCACCCTGTATAATAAATACATGATACCATTTTTGGACCAAAAAATTGAAAATTGAGCGAGTTATTCGCAATCTCTCAAGACTCAAAAAAAAAAAAAAAAAAAAAAATGTCCCTCCACTGCTGCAGTGATAGCGACCTTCACAGTGCGTGGAATCAAATCAAACCGAAAAGTTTATTAAACTAGAAAGTATTGCCCATACCATCACCATTGGTCGAAAAAAAAAAATTTAAATTTAACAAAATTGCAGAGTTTTTAAAAAAAGTTTCAAATTTCGCGCGAAAATTGTATGATTTTTGGTCTGCCAAAATTACATTTTTTATTCGATCGGAAAACTGGAGGTTTATGGCATGTAGAAACATATATAAAAGAATCTGCAATAAGAATCAAATCGATCGGATGATTTGTCTTCGAGTTATAACTGCAGAAAATTTGAAAAATGTAGTTTTTTTTCGAGAAAAACACGTTTAAAGCTGCTGCTCTTCAGATGGCTATAACTCAAAAACTATTTGAGATATGTACTTGAAATTTTAGCATGTTATTTTTAAAGGTACACATTATCAAAATATCACACTAGTAGTGCACCATAATTTTGTTGAGTAGTGTACTATATATTTTTAATATAATTATTTAATTTCTCATTTTATCTCACTAATCAGAATAATTTCAAATCAAATGGAAAAGATGTTGATGTCGAATTTTTAACACCATCTGATCGTGCTCTTTTGGCCGTTCAAGGTCCAGAATCGTCTGTAGCATTGCAACAATTAACGGATATTAATTTAAAAAAATTATATTTTATGACAACAACGATTGGAGAAATTGCTGGTATTAAAAATTGCCGAATTACACGATGCGGATACACAGGGGAGGATGGTTTCGAAATTTCCATTCCAGCTGATAAAGCTTCAGAAATCGCTGAGGCCCTCCTCAATGCGAAGAATTGCAACATAAAATTGGCTGGTTTGGGGGCAAGAGATTCGTTGAGGTGTGTTCTGAGTTTATTAAATTAAGTTTAGATTTTTCAATATATATTCATATATAAAGGCTCGAAGCCGGATTATGTCTCTATGGGTCAGACATTGACAGCAATACAAGCCCAATTGAAGCTGGATTAGCGTGGCTTGTTGGTAATAATATTTAAAGAAAATATATTTTATTAATTACTAATATACGATAAATATAAAATAGCGAAACGTCGTCGTATTGAAGAAAATTATCCAGGAGCAAAAAAGATAAACGAACAACTTAAAGGCGGCGTTCAGAGGCGAAGAGTTGGATTTTTATCAACATCTGTAGGACCTCCTGCTCGCAGTGGTGTTCCTATTTTTATTAATCAAACCGAAATTGGTCAAATTACAAGCGGATGCCCAAGTCCAAGTTTAGGAAAAAATATCGCAATGGGATATATTAAAGAGGATCATAAAAAAATTGGGACTACTGTTGAACTTCAGATAAGGAATAAATTTTATCCAGCATGCATTACTAAAATGCCTTTTATACCATCTAATTATTTTGTTCGACCGAAAAATTAGATTTATTTGTAATATAATTATTTTGCTAATATAATTCCTATCATTATCATCAATTGATTTGTTTTTTTTTAAGCTTTTATTTAATTTGTAATGTTTGTATGTTTAGGTCAAATCTTGCAATTGAATTTTGAACCATTTCCTCTCAACCGATTTTGCTGAAATTTTGCATACATTTTTAGTTTTGGTGACAATGCAATATGCAATACTTAATATTGTAATATGTTCAAAATGGCCGCCGCAACAGGATGGCGGATAGTGTATTGTTTTGTCAACCGTAGACAAAGAAATATGTCCAGCGAAAACTAAATAATTAATTAATCGTAAAAAAACATTTTTAAAAACAAGCTTTTATTTAAATGCTCTAAAAAAAAAAAAAATCAACTTTGAATTAAATCAATTTATCACATTATTCAATTTATATGTTGTGAAGAAGTTTAAGAAAAGTCGGTTAGGTAGTTTGGCCGGAAAATGGAAAAAATAGCTTTTCCAGACCCCGCCTCCTTTGGAGACAATTTTCAGGGCGAGAGGTAAGTGGAGAAGACCGGTGAAACTAGCCAACTAAACTCCCCATGTGGGGCCCTCATTTGAATTATGAAAATCGGTCAAGATTTGGCCAAGTTCTGAGGGTGGACAATTTAAAGATAGATTTGGAAAATGAACCCCCGCTGATTTCTAGACGACCGCCGAGTTCGTGGCCCCGAAATAGAACGAAGAAGAGATGTACCATTTCTAAGTAATTTTAATGAACATGATAATTTCGAAAAGTCTGATACACAGCCAACCTAAATAATATAAAATAGGGAATTTATTGGGGGCTTTTTTTATAAATAAAAATCATTTTATTCTCATTGAATGTGTATTTTATTTTTGCTCTTTTTCTTTCGTTCGCTTCATTTCATGTTTCCTTTTTTTTTGGTTTTTTTTTAGTTTTATTTTACGTTTTTGTTTTTGCCTTAAGTAATTAATTTTTTAATAGTTTTTTTTTTCTCATTTTGTTGTTACTGTCTTCTTCTCGTACCTTTTGCACGCTAGATCTCGAGTCATCTGAGTAAATTTCACTGAGTAACCGCTCACACGCTTGCTTACAATTAGTACGATCTCATTTTTTTTCCCCAATATATATCTATATATATATTTGAATCTCTTTTTTAATTAGTTATTTTATACATTTACAATAATAATTAATAAGTCATTATAATTGAAAAATATTCAAGGTCTCTCGCAGGCTTTTCTATAAGCTGGATTTTTTCGCCCCCGGTTTGCAATTTTTTTCTTCCTAGATTTATTTTAAGATTTCTTTTTTCCCTCCCAAGGGTATCGTTTTTTTTAATTTTTTTATTTATTTTTTTCGTGGGGTACCAAAAGAATTGATTTTAGGTATATAATTTTTTTTGTAGAAGGATTCATTCAAAAAAACAAAAAAAGATGACACCATTTCGGTTATTAATTTTTTCTTCAATAAACGTAAAACAAATTCCTTTTTAAGTTCATACTTCATTCACAAAGAGTCCATGGTTTTTATTATTTATATTTTGTTTTATTTATTTTTTTAACTTAAGATCTAAAATTTCTGGATCTGAATAATTTAGCCGTTGTGTTCTGTTTTTTTCATTTTTTTTTCACTTCGGTTATCTTTAGCTCCTCTCTCCTCTTTCCCATCGTGTACTCCTGATTGATCCGTAGTTAAATATAATTTATTTTATTTATTTAATTATTTTATCAGTTTATGTGCCCAGGGAATTTCATTTCATTTCATATTAATTAATATTTACACAAGTTAACAAAATTCAATTAACGAATAAGGGCCCTAAATCGCAACCAATCGGTATCTTTAGATCTTTCTCTAACGCAGTAGCAAACACGTGAGATTCTTACAAATATAATAAGAAAATAAAAGAAAAAAGAAAATTACAATTGCAGTAGTTGATTTTTTTTATATATATATATATACAATTAGCAGTAACGTAAATAACTCGCGACATTATTTTTTTGTTGCTATATTGATTTTTTTTGATGATTTCTTTTATTTCATGGCATGATGGGATGACGATTTCCTTATAATTTGTTTTCTTTCATATTATGAATTTTTTGTTTGTTTTTTAATTAGATTATTTACTAGCTCTTATAAATTATTTCTTTTTAAGGGGATCTCCTTCAGAAATAGGTTTTTTTTTTTTTTTGTTTAATTTCATTTTCACCTTTGATCGTTTTGTATATTCAATTTCATATTCGCCCATAGGGGATTAAATTTTCGTGGTAATCTTCAGGAGACACCATCGGGGGAAAAATTAAATAATATTTCAATAATAAAGATATAAGCCCCAAAAAGGCAATGTGTGTGGGTGTATAGGTGAGGAGGGGGAAGGTTGGAACTATAATCTTTTCTTATATAATTTTTGTTTTTTTCTTCTTAATTATGCACTGTGGCTGAGGAATGTTGAATGCTTCTCTCGAACTCTTCCAAACTGAGGGCTTGGCCCATATTGAGTGAGGGCAATTTACCAGCTGACGCCTGAGCGAGTAATTCAGGTGAAAACCATCGCGCAAGTTGATTACTAGTCGGTGACAGTCCCCCGTCCCTCTGGTAATTTATAATTCCGGCAGGTGTTTGCTGTGGTCCAGCAGTGGCAGCTTGTTGCTGTTGTTGTGCAACAGTATTTCCAGCACTGTTTGCACCACTGACAGTATTTGAACCCGCCGATCCAACTACACCCGAATTTGTGCCTCCTACTGATGCAGTAGCTTGTTGCACTTGTGGTGCGGTTTCATTTACTGCAAGATAATAATAAATAAATAAATAAAATAATTACATAATAATAACAACGAATATCTACCGGAATTAATACCGCTTGGGAGGGTAGTAACCCCAGTTGCAGCAACCTGCTGCTGCATTATATGATGATGATACTGCATTTGTTGGTATTGCGCCCGCATTGCTGCTCTTTGACGTTGCTGAAATAATTGTTGTAAATGTTGTTGCTGCTGTTGCTGATGCTGTTGATGTTGCTGTTGTTGCATTTGAGAGAGCAACAAATTTGGCTGTTGTGAATTATTTCGTGATTGTTGCGGTGCTGTTTGTTGCTTCTGCTGCTGCTGTTGAACTTGTTGCTGCTGCTGCTGTTGGGCTTGTTGTTGCAATTGTTGAAATTCAATTTTCGTACCATAGGAAATTTGAGGTGGTAACATTGGTTGAGCTGATACAGCTGTTGCAGCTGCGGGAGGTGTTGGTCCACCCTTTAAAATTGGCCGGCCTAAAAATCAAAAAAATCGTGTCAATTCCTCATCCTTTTAAAATTAATTCCTACATTTAAAAATTAAAACACTCACTGATCCATATATGGACAAAAACACATACTTACATGTCTTAAAAAAAAAAAAAAAAAAATAATAATTTTCTTCTTTCTTCTTTGGCATGTCACATATATTCTTTTTTTTGTTCAACACACACACAAACACAAACATCTTAATTAAGGTCTTAAATATCACCCATTTCCCTCCACCAATCGACTTACCGAGAGGTTTATTTAATGGTAGCTGATTTAAATTCATTTGATTCCATTTCATTGGATTATTTCTCATTGCCTGTTGTAAATTGCTGCCAGGTGAAATTGGTTGAGACATTGCTCCAATTGCAGCTGGACTTTGTTGTTGTTGCTGTTGTTGTTGGGCCTGTGTCTGAACAGTGCTGCCACCACCCAAAATCATTCGAGGCTGTGAAGGTCCCTGACCCTGACCCTGAGTATGTGATAAATTTGGCATAAGCAAAGAATGCATAGCCTTATTCGCGGCCTGTAAACTTTTAACATTCTCTATTGTTGCAACATTTCCTGTACTAGCAGCAGCAGCAAGAAAATGATCCTTTTCTGCAGTCATTTTTCTTAAAACTGATGTTGGTGTAAATGCAAGAGGTGTTGGAGAATTTATTTGTGAACTTTGGGAATGTTGCTGCTGCTGCTGTTGCTGTTGTTGTTGCTGTTTATTAACCGGTGGTGGCGGTGAACCATGAGAAAAATTAAGTGAACCAACAGCAACAGTCCCGTCATCATTAACAACTGATACAGAATTTTGTTGCTGTCCAGGACATTGATGTTGTTGCTGTTTTAAAGTCTCTTGCCGACGACGATAATTCTCTTGTTGTTCTTCTAATTTTTTCTTAATAAGAGCATTCTGCATGATTGTCTGTGTATGATACTGCAACTCACGTGGGGATGGAATCCTCTGTGGCAGTCCTATAAACAGGAAAAAACATAATCCATTCGGAATTTAATAAATTGAAAAATAAACGTATACGTATATATATATATACAAAACAGTCAACCAACAGCATGCTCAGCGGTTAATGGGAAGGCATATTGTATTAAGAAAATCATCAAAAAGAAAAAAAATACATAAAGATGCCACACTTTCTTGAGGTTAAATTCAATTTTTTGTTTGTTTAATAACTGGTATATTTTTGACTAAAATCCGCTTAATACGAAAAATTCTACCCTAAAACGACAGATGTCACATGAATATTTCAAAATTTTTAATTAACAAACAATCAAATAGTTTGATTATGACCAGTCTGTAAAAATTTGTGACACATAATTTTTGGGGTAAAATTTAACGATCCTTCGATTAATGTACAAAAATAGTTTCCATTTAGAAACACACAAAATCATGCATTTATATATTATTATTATTATTATTGATATTTTAGCCATTATTACACAACATTTAAACAGAGGGACCGACACCGAACTACCCACCATTCGGCAGTGGCGAAAGTCGTATCTGTTTTTGAACATGTTGCTGAAATAGCAGATGCTGTGGCTGTGGGTGTATATCATTTGATTTAACAGGATTTTGCGGTTGGCCAGCTATGACCGGAGCTACCGGAGATCCATTATTAGTTGGAAGATTGTTATTGCAAACACTTGGTGCAGGTAAAATTGTTATACATGCACCAGGTGGAGCCGGGGTAAGACTATTTATTATTAAGCTACTACAATTTCCATTGCCACCATTGACAGGACCACAAAAGTTAGAAGAATGTGGAATTGCACCTGTTGTTGAATTAGATGACTGCTGTGATTGAGTATTCGTTTGCTGACCTGCTTGTTGTTGTTGCTGTTGCGGCTGTTGTTGAGATTGTTGCTGGGTGGACTGTTGACCACCACTACCACTACCGCCGCTGCTGACACTGACGCCGCCGCCGACAGTCGGAATCACTTGTTGACCACCCTGTGGTTGTGCTGGTTGTCCGGGAATTGGAGAAAGAATTTGCTGTGATCCCAAACTTGGGGAAGCAACCCTCGAATTCGAATGAAGATAGTGCAAAACACTGGCTATTATATCTCGGTATCGATTTGAGGTATTCGGATGAGTCAGCTGTTGCTGAAGACTACCCGTAGTTATTTCACCCCTCAACATACCTATAATATTTTTTTTTTAATTTTTTTATTTAAAAAACTCTGTAAGTCTTCCGATTAAACACAGATCAACAAAAGATTTTTGCTGTTAGGTAATTTCTATAGAATATTTTCCGTAGATTATGAATTCGGAAATCCCGAGAAAAATATGGTGTTAAGAATTACATAAAAGGACTTTTTTTGGCTTCGTTTTGGTTAGTTATTGGGGCCAACCTGTGTCCAAAAAGTAAAGTGACTTCTAAATTAAAACTTCGCGGGTTTATCAAAATGGATAAACAATTTTTCCTATAGGTTGTTAGCACTATGACTGACATAAATTGTCAAACGTCGGGACGGCTATCAACATCCACTGATGAGCGCCACATCGAGGAAATAAAAAATTTAGTTCTGAAAAATCGATGATTGACAAGAGATCTTTCTGATATTGGTGGCATTTCAAGAGGATCAGTCAAAAACAATTTCAAAAGACATTTTGGGAGTGTCAAGTCTCGATTGGCACCGAAACCACTATTTTGTTCGAAATGTTCGTGTTTATAATGAAAATCATTTGTAAAGAAATGATTTGTGTCTATGAACCAGTCATAAAACACATCATTACGGAATATTAGACTTGGGTCTATGCCAGCCGACCAGTCGAGCGAATATCGGGCCAAAAGTGAAGAAAAACCGAAGAATTCTTGGGTGACCAAAAATTGATTTTCGTCATGTCATAAATTTTAAAATTTCTAATGCCATTCGATAGTAAATTAAATGTATTACCTTATGGCAAAATTTTTTTTTAAAATAATTATTTATTTTAGTTTTTTTTTTTAATAATAGCATTTTAATTAAAAACGGCGATTTTACATTCAAATATGTATTTGATTTAAACTTTTAAAAAAATGTCCAGAGATGTCCACGTTCTAATTGGTATCAAATTGCAGTATACACACTCGTGCATTGTTTAAAAAAACATTTGGCTACGGCCTTCGGGGAAAATTGCATTTTATTATCGTGTACGTATTTCCACACAATGTTCTCTTATGCAGGAATTTATGACTTTTAAGGCTGCATAATGTTTGTTTTGGAAATGAATAACAGTTTTTCTAATAAACGTTTAGGATTAATGACATCATTTATATTTCAAGAAGTTAGCTACTTAAAGGGAAAATATTTTGAACATTTTCTATCTTAATTGAAAAAAAAGGAAACGGAACACTGCTTGGATAATTGAAAAATTCCAATTTGATACTACGATGAGAATATTTAGAGCCTGGAGAACTTTTAAGTGTACTATATTTATTTGATTAATGTGGAAATTATAAAAAGATTTAAGACCATATTAAATGTTCCTTATTGTGGTCTACCTATAAATGCCGAAAAAATCGGAACATATGCAGAACAAACAGAAATATTACTAAATGAGAAGTACGCATGGAAAACATTAACAATAACATTCCCAAAAAGTTTTAAGGCATGGAAAAAATATAATACTTCACTGTCTTTTGTCAATTGGCGAATTGTCGGAAGAAGCTCAGGTAGTCAAAAATTTGGAGGCAACCTGTAAACGAATTGAACTTCTTTTTCATCAATTAAGGGGTAAATATGTAAATATTTATTTCCCAAAGTTTCATTATATCTTTAACATAACAAAAGTTACAGATTTTTGATAGACAACAAGTCGTTTTGGCCAACTGTGAGCAGGGGCAAACTGTTAACAAGGAGTATTATTTGGATGTTATGCGTCGTTTGCGTCAAGCCATTAGAAAGAAAGAGGCCGGAATTGTGGCTTTTTCACCACGATAATGCGTCGTCTCACACTGCATTAGTTGTTCGAGATTATTTGGCTAAAAATTCGAATCACATCGTCCCACAGCCAACCTATTCCTCTGACTTAGCGCCGTGCGACTTCTGGCTATTCAGTAAAATCAAAAGGCCGCTCTGAGGACACCATTTCGAAACAATTGAAGAGATTCAACGTGAATCGCTACGCGCTTTGAATGCCATCCTAGAAAAGGACTTTTTAAGCTGTTTCGAGGAATGGAAAAGACGTTGGCAGGCATAAGTGCATTACTACCTCGAATATCAGTTTAATTGTTAAGAGACGGGGTATTTAAAGTGGAATTAACTCTTGTTAATTTTAGCATTTCGATGTGGTTTTATTTTAGAATTTTTGTGCAAAAGGTCAGATGACAGTTCTCCTTTTTAATAAGCTGTTCGTTGAACTGACAAGTACTGGGGCGCCCCATGTTTTTTTACAATTCTCAGGGCGCACCGGTCCGCCCTGGAGTGCCACAGGTTTTTGGGTCAACGAATCAACCTGATTTGGAGGAACAAATAAAAGAGTTTTCTTTTTATAATAAGTGACTTTTTTTTTGGACACAGTATTACTTCGTATTCTCGAACACGTTCGAAATGGATTTTTCATAGAAACATGTTATTTTTTTCAAAATGTTTGGGCGGGAAATTAAAATTTTTATACGCGTTCGAAATTTCCTAAATTCAGTTTAAAAAAAAAAACAGGTAAAAATACCAAAAAATTCTGAAAAAACGGCTTTTCGATATTCTGACCCTGTTGCACTACATCTAAAAATCTGAAAAAAATGCATGAATTTAGCTTGACATCCAGAAAATATTTTTTTGGCGATACTATTGTTTTAATTGAATTTAGAAAATTTCCCGCCAAAAAATTTCGCAAAAACATAACGTATTGTAACTGACAAAAAACCTTACAATTTAAAAAAAAAAAAAGTTTCTACGTCTACAAGAAGCCGAGATATCGCCAAAACACTGAAAATCACTTTTTAATTTTTCTGTTCAGTTATGTGAGGATCTACGGGCCTGACAATTTCAGCAAAGATGTACTTTTTCATGTACTATATAAGGATATTTTTTGTTTTTCAAAAGAGCTGGGGACACACTTCACCTTCTTAACCACCCAACAAAAATTTGGAAGACTCAATTCTTAGGCAAATTTGAAATCGACTTTTAAAGCTCTTATTAGCTTTTTCATAAAGAAATCTTTCTTTTAAAAGGCTTATAAAATATTCTTCTAAAAATCATTTATTGAATTGATTCTTATATTAAATGCATTCGCAGAGAATTCACTCTTGGTTGAAACTCTTATAAATAACATTCGACTTTTCATAGCACTTGTTATTCTGATTACTATCTTACAATAATCTTGTGTTAGTGTTTTACAAGAGAAGAACACATTCTTGTAAGTGAAACTTAAAACTCTTTTAAGAAAAAATAACTGAACTCTGGGACTACGATCTTATAGGATCGTTATAAGAACGAAAGCTAGTAAAAATCTATTTTAAAAGCCTTATGAGCTCGTGACTTTATATGAAGTTAAAGTAAGATTGCTATAAAAATAAGGGTTTTCTTGATTTTCTAGAAGTAGGAAGTAGGGCTTTTTAAAAATATTTTTAAATTTATTAATTAACTGAATTAAAAAGATCATTTCATGTCGATTAATTTGCAAAATTTTGAGAGCAATAACACTTTTTGGAGGTATCACACCACATTTTATCAGTGTAATGATAATACTCTTAGTTTTGCTTTTGACAATTCTTATAAGTTATTTGAAAAACTCTTCTAGCGCCTTATCAGATTCGTTTCATACGCCACTTCTTAGCTAGTAATGGTCTTGAAGAATTCTTAGGAAGTTATTTTTCGAAGGTATTATCTTTGAATCCTCTTACAACTCTTGAAGGGCTTTATAAGCAAAATATTGTTTGTTGAGCGGCTAGACCCTTTGACAGCTAATATTCCGATACAAAATAATGGCCGGGCAGAAGTCGGAAAGATCTAAATATAGTATATAATAAAACAATGAATAATAACAAGTTTATCTCAAGTATATTTAAACGTTCCCTGTGGATACACCCACTCCGCAAAGAATCTTCAACTCTAAAGTTGCGGATGACGAGCATATTAGAGAGGAACAAATTCTCCATTGATTTTCATTACAAACACAAAAAATGAGAAATTGATTCTATAGGTAATTTATGTAAATCACCCGTCAATTTTTTGACAATCTATACATTAAGTTCTACTTGCTGTATATCAGAAAAATTAAAAATACTGAAGGATCTCTTTCTAATAATTATTTTTTGAACGGTGGTTAAGAGGTTAACTTTTTTCCATATTCTGATTATTGGCACACGCTCATGAAAAACATATTTCCCCAAAATGTTTAGAGAACAATATAGACAAGTGATATTGACAATATTTATATAAGGATTTATGCTTTCATTAAAAGTTCTTATAATATTCGGTAAAATTTATAATGATTTTTTCCCTATTTTGCTCGAGAAACCGGGGCCAATTATGGCATTTTCGTTTGTAAATTCGTAATACACGGAAAGTAATCCAATAAAATTTAATTTTTGATTAGTGTAATCGATAGAATACTATATATATATATATATTAAGTATAATTTCTACACACCTTGAACAATAGCCTGAGCCTCTGGCCGCTTGAAAACATCGTTACGATTAATTTTTCCACTAGCAATTTTAATGAGAAGATCATTAATTCTTTGCTGTTGCAAATTATTACGCTGTTGAATTTGCTGATGGAGTTGATGTTGTTGCTGTTGAAAAAGTCTCTTCAGCTCATCCTGTTTTGCCCGATTAATCATTTGTTGAAGGACAATTTGCTGCTGCTGTTGCTGAGCCTGAAGAGCCTGACTCATTGCAGTTACACCAACTGCAGCAGCTGCATTTCCTTTAACACCTGGAGCGATTTGTTCTAGAAGTTTTTTAAACGCTTCCATATCTTGCTGCTGTGGACCATTATTTGTATTTCCACCAGCATGTATCTGACCAATTTGTTGATGTAAATTTCCACTTAATATTTGTCCAAAGGGATTTATCGCATTATTAACACCGGCGGGCTCATTTTTACGCATACGGGCTTCTAATTCCTCAACGCTGGGTATCATCCCAGCTAATATTAAAAAAATAAATGAATAAATAAATATATTACCCTATTATAAAACTCTAGTATATAAAACTCTAATAAGTGATGATGAATTTTTTTTTTTTTAATAATACTAACGTTTTTGTTTTTCCATCGGATAACCTAAATTCGTTGACCCAGGAACATTTTGGACCATATTATTGAGCATTCCACTGGCAACAGCCGAATTAAATTTACCCTTTTGTAGGAACTCGAGCAAAGTATTTGTTTGACTGTTAGCAGCTGGTGATATTGGCGCAAAATATTTTTCACTATCACCGCCAATATTTGGGCAATTGATTCGATTATTTGGTGAATTACCCTCTACGCCTAGAGAAACTGAATATAATATTTATATATAATACTATTTATATATAGTTAAACGTTTGATCCTAAAATAAAATACGACCTACCATTCAAAACATTATTTAAATCTTCATGCAATGAAGATCTCCTGCTGTCATTAGCCGATTTTACACTCTGAAATGGATCACCGCTCCTTTTAAACCATTGGCTAAATCTAGAGCTTCCTGTATCACGAGCTTTTGGATCGCCCTTTTTAATAAATTAATAATAAAAATCTTAATACATCTAAAAATGTTTAATAAAACTTACAACAAGAATATTGTTGAGCGGATCAACATTGAGAAAAGCTTCAAAATTGAATTCAATATGTTTTTCACGTTCTTCACCACTACTAGTCGATGATGATTGCTTTTTATCATCACCCTTCGATTTATTATCGTTGGTATTATTATTTGAATCATTTTGAATTTTTGTTGGGGTACTACGGGCCGGTGGTGGGGAAGGACATGTTGATCCAACTGTTTCAACATCCTCAGGAACATCTTGTAAATGATTCCCATCATTTTCTCTATTATTTTGTCCTGTTGACTTTCCACTGTGCAATTTTAGTTGCTGTTGCTGATGTTGATGATGGATTTGTTGTTGTTGATGATGTTGCTCATGTCGACTATTTTTTTGTTGTTTATGGTTTCCGCCACTGTTGCGATCGTTGCGATCACCGCCGCCGCTATTGTACGAGATCATTTCATCGCTTTCGTCGAAGCCACGCAATTCGATTGTATCATGTTGGGATGTTGGTC
This sequence comes from Dysmachus trigonus, assembly GCA_949715965.1. Lineage (NCBI taxonomy): Eukaryota > Metazoa > Arthropoda > Insecta > Diptera > Asilidae > Dysmachus > Dysmachus trigonus. The sequence continues at coordinate 4,035,634 of OX454324.1, forward strand.
CTCCGCTAAACCATTCAGGCTCCTCATTTCGTGATTCGCTGTATTGTCGCCGGCGATCATTAATGTTGCTGTTGCCTCCTACATTGTTGCCGATAACGCCTCCACCGCCTCCTCCTCCACCACTGTTACTATTCGGATGTTGATTGGCTAAATCGGAAATAAATCTTCGGACATAGCTCGAATTGTCTCGGGAATTGTCGCCTCTTTCATAATCATTATTTCTATTATTATAATTCCTGCGATCGTATCGTTCCCTGTAATCGTTATTGGGTCGTTCTGTGCTATTTTGACTATTCCCCGAATTTCTATGATCCCGATACGAATTCATCATATTCGGTCTGCTATAATTGTTGTATTCGACCTCAGATCCGGGATCTTTATCCGGCCTATAATCCCAATTAACATCACGTGGTGGTAGACGTCCACTTCCTATTCGGCGTTCTCTCACCCCGCCGCCGCCTCCGCCGCCGCCACCACCCTCACGATCAGTATGAGATGATACGTTTGGCATTTGACAGCCCATATTAATTGATTTTCTCTGTGGTGACAGGGTAACAACAGAATCTTGATCCTTTCGAATTCGTTCCTTTGGATCATTCGTGTTGTTATTACTATTATTATTATTATTCCCCCCACCCGAGGAGGAGCTATTGTTATTATTATTGTTGCCAACAATTCGACGTTTCATAAATGCTGGCATCAATGATGACGAAATATTTCGTTGATCAACAAGATTTTTTTGATTATTTGATCCTCCTCCTCCACTTCCAGAAAGACCACCACCTCCGCTAATAGCACGACCTCCACTTCCACCACCACCACCGCCGCCGCCACTGTTTCCATTATTTCCCCCAGTACCGCCTCCACTGCCACCGTTCTGATTTAAATAATTCGATTGATCACTACGTTTTAATACTCCAAGTGATAGCAATTTAGGTACATTGATACAATCAGGAATTTTACGTGATAGCACTTCATCGCGGAGCTGTAATAGGGCAGTTTTTGTATACTGCCGACGGGATAGAGCTCCACGACTTAAAATCGCTGGATCGACAGCTTCTGGTGCCATCTTGTAAATGTTTTCGTCTGGAAAATTTAAATTATAAAAACAATATTTCTTTAGAAATTTAATATAATTTTTGTACAAAATCATAGTAATTATTAAATTCTACCCTAAAATTTTTAATAACCTTTCTTATGAATAATACAAAATAATCCCCATTAAAATTAATATTTTGTTAAATCCCATTCAAAAAATCACTGCCTCAATTTTTGTTTTCCCCTAAGTAAGAAGGGTAAAATATCGTTATTAAATCTTGCTACACAAATTTTAAAATGTTACATCTATAAAAATTTTGTTTAAACAAAGAAAATCACCACCATCACACCACGTGGTGCCGGATAATAAAAACGGTATTAAAATATAAATATTCTTTTAAAGATAAATTTAACATCTTCACAACAACTCACTTATTTTATTAAGAACACTATTATTTACGAGATATTCCTTAAATATCAAGGGATTATTTTCATTTCGAAATAAATGCGATAACATTTTAAAGTAATGCAAAATTTATAAATGACACGTCTAAAACTTTCGCTGGTTGAACTCTGACTGCCGTTTTTACCACCATCGATAAAATGAATATGATGACCGTTAGATAAATAACTGTAACATCCTTCAAAAGTATTTTCGAAAATGTTATAACACGACTTCAACTTCTTTCGAAAAATTGAGCTTATGCGGCCCAAAAAAATGTAAATAACCCTTTTAAATAAAAGGACAACATAAAAATTCTATTTTGTGTCTAAATTTTGAAGGGGTTTTTTCAAAACAATATCCCTTTTTTTCCAGGGTACATCAAATTTTAAATATAAGACTAAAACTAAACTCTGAAACTTACCACCTTTACCCATTCCTTGAATTTTTCGCCCTGTTAAACCCATCAAACCAGAGAAATCGCTTGATGAAGAGGACGAAGGTATCAGAGGATTAGATGAAGACGACGAAGACGACGAGGACGATGAAGACGATGATGAAGACGATGATCCCAGCGAAGAGGATAAGGATCCCAGTGACAGGGTATTATTACTACTACTATTCGGCCCTCCATTCCCGTCCATAGTGCCAACAACAGGAGGAGTAGGAGGAGGAGCACAAGCAGCAGAAGTACCACCCCCGGCCTGATCTACACTGCACAAAAGAACCCCACCGTTGTCACTAGAATTGTTCGCTTGTGGCAACATTTTAAGTACACAACGTGCAGGGGGAACGAAGGGGTACCCTTTTGAGGGGGACACCACTTAACTGGCTTTCGGTCTTTTCGGTTTTATAAATAATTTCACTTATTTTTCAAACAGCCGATTATATTATTGGCTATTTTGACACTCGCGGTGAAAAGGTGTTCAAATCGACTTAATTCTTGATTTTCACACGATATCTTTTTATTAATTAATAGTTTATATAAACGCGGTCCAGCAATTTAATTCAGCGTGAACTCCCGGGTTGAAGAACTATTTAATTAGTTATTTTTATTAATATTTAGCTTTATTTAATGGGAAAGTTTCTCCAATGACTGACAATTCAAAATTTCTCTGTATCGCTTTTGTTCTGCCTTCCCTTATTTCGTGAGTCGCGGCTGCTACGTTTTGCGTCCTACACCGCCTCCTAGGTGATGTTACAGTTCTAATTTCACAGTTTTCACGATTGCTAATATTATTATATTTTGTTGTGATTTATTTTAATTAATTTTTATACTTCCTAGCGCTTAAGTGTTAAATATTATTCAATAATTTTTTATACTTTTATGTTTATAAGCCAATATCACAGATAATTTTTTTTTATGTATAATATATATATATATAATTTTTTTTTCAATTAAATATATTATTATTCACATCACTTCGTGTCACTTTTTTGTTTATACAATTTCTTTTTTTGTCCCTTCTTTCAATTCAATTATTATTATTTATGTTTTTTACGTGTGTCGTGTTTCTTGATGAGCTGGTTACTGTTGGTTATTTTCTTTTTTTACGTTTTTATTAAGTTATATTCTGGTTGGTAGGTAGTGTGGAAGTAGCTTAAGTCTGGTTTTGATGTTTAAGAAAAAAAAACAATCACTCTCTTTTCTGTTCTTTATAATGCCTTTTAGGCTTTTTATTATGGGGGAGAAGAAGAATGGTATATATATATAAAGATATATTATACATAGATTATATATGCATATATATTTTATTTTAAAAATCCGAAAATTCACTGAACTATTCCACAATTAAAAATTTAATTTGTTCCACTACTTTAAAGATTATTTAAAAAATAGAAAAAAAATGAGAAAGCTTTTACTCCGCGTATTTTTAAATTTTGTTGTAAGAAAATAATTTTTTATTTTTTTTTTTGTAAACAAAACTTGGAGAAAATGTAATTTGAAAACTTGTAGAAACAGCAATGGAAAGTAAAAAAAAAACAACAACGTTTCAGCCGAACAAGACGACGACGACACAAATTTTGCCTTTCTTAAAATTTTTTAAGTGTGGAACGTGATGTGTAGCTCGATCTGCCACTTAAAATAAGCCGCATTTACCACACTGCAGCACACAAGCCCACCCACACAGGGTTATGATTTGAAGAAAACGTACATATATATAACATATTTATATATCCATATATATATATATTCGCTTAATGCTCGTTTTATTAATTTTTCTGTGAATGTGTGTGCAAAGCTAATCTAAATGTAAAAGCAAATTAAAAAAAAAATATAATATGCTACACACCAGTTATATTGTGCGTATGTAGTAGTTTTTGGAATCCACAAAATTTGTAACTGTTTAATAAGAGTTGTCAGCCACAACTAAGGAACATGGCTGCTGCTGCTGACAGAGAGACAAGATTATTTTCTTTTTTATCTCGACAACAATTTGCGAACTTTTCTATTGAGATCTCTTCCCTCGAGACGGGGAATTATTATATTATATTTATAAATATTTATTTATTTACACTTTGGTTTGTTTGTTTTGGAGAAATTTTAAAGAAATAGATTAAATGTCACAAAATAAAGATGACCGGAAAATATCACTTTTATCTAAAAAATAATAATATTCCCTGCACGCGCGCAAGAGAACATAGGGCTAGGGGTGTTACTATCGTTTGTTTTGTACAAAAATAATAAAATCCGGAAAATTCTGCACGAAAAACCGCTCTACACACAGGGGCTCACAAAATGTCGGGTTTTTTTTTTTAGCTTATTTTTATTGTCCTAAAGATTTTAAGTTCTACACACAAATTCTCCCTCTCACCACCAGCGATTGCTACCACTCATTTTGCGACGTTTACCCGGCCTTATGTTTACTCAACCACCGCATCCAAAGTACGAAACACATCTATATATATATACATATGCCTTAAATCCGAGGGTGAACACACAAAGCACACTCAAAAACCAAGTTTGGCCTACACCAACACCACACGTAAAAATTTTACGTTCCACACAATTTCGTCTTTTGCGAGGCCACCCTGATGAAATTAAATAAATGAAAAGGGCAAAAGCCTTTCGTTATTCTTGAGATTAATATTTAATTGACCCCAACCGTGCCTGTGATCTACGACGCACAGCAACTCTGTTAAATTTTTTAAAGGAAAAAATCAGATGAATTTCTAAACAATCTCAAAAAAAAAATTAAAATCTGTCCACAAGTCCTGTTGTCATAGGGCTAATTATTGACATTGATATTCCCTTCCTCGACCGCCCGCAACTGTTTTTCTTTCCAACACGATTATATTGGTAAATATCCCGAAAATGTTTTATTTTTTAACTTCCTTCAAATTGATTAAATATTGACAATAAAAAAAAAACGCACACGCAGCCCACGCACTATCCAAGAAAAAAATTATATATATATATACTTTTAATGGAATTAATAAAGAAAAAACACGTTCACCAAACTAATAAAAATATATTTTGGGCTTCACCGGTAATATTTTCGCGAAAGAACAAAAAAAATATCTTATGTTTTGATTTATTACATTATTTTTTCTGTATATTTCTTTCGTGCAATAAAATAAATCGTCGTTTATTATTTGTACACCGCGCACTAAAGAACCCGAATTTTTTTTGACAATTATTCCAATCGTAAACCAATCGTATTTTACCCGTTTATTTGTTTTTCTTTATATGTTAAATTAAAAAAATTAGTATGTGTGCCCGTCAGCCCTAGTGAGAGAAATGTCAGCCATTTGTAAATTACCTCTTCGAAAAAACAAGAAAAAAATATATTTCGATCAAGTTTCGATTTATTTTTGTGCGAATTTCGCGAAATAATTTCGACTACACACACTTGCAAAGCTACAAGAATATGTAAATAAACCCCAAAAATTGATAAATATTTATACGAGGCCAGGTTGGGGATTTTCGGAGAGAATTACGAAAAATAAAGTGAAATATATTTTATTTAAAAATCAATATATAATATATATATGCTTAACAGTTAATCCCTAAACAGCTTTAAAATATTCGGAAAACTGTCAATGGTACGCACCCCACAACTTGCACCTAATGCCATCTACAGTAGGAAAAGTTAGATACAGATTTAAATTTCTTCAATGGCCATCTGTTTGAAACCGAAGTAACTAAATTTTCAAAGTAAAATGTCAAATAACCCGCCAAAAGTTGGTAAATAAAAGAGAAATATATTTTGAAGACGACTTATTTAAGGTAAAGGTCCAATTTATTAATTATTTGTAGGAAATACTGGCTATTTATGTGAATGAAAATCTAATGTTTTACTTAAAAATCCAGCAAATGCTGGTTTTCTTAGTAAATACTATAAGGCCATAGGAGGATAGGAAGGGGTACAGTGCCCCCGCGTCGATTTATATAAGGGACCATAATGGTTATGATATTTTCGGTAAAAATCAGATCTAAAAAATGTTTTCCTGACTGTTATTTTTCTAGACAAAAATAAAAATTATGTTTTGATTTTTATTTTTAAAATCAGAAAATGATTTTTATTTTTAAAATCAGACAATGATTTTTATTTTTAAAATCAAAAAATGACTTTTACTTTTACTTTTACATCAGACATGAAAATTGTAAAATTAATTTTATTTTTAAAATCAGAAATAAAAATTGGAAAGTGATTATTAAAATCAATAATAAAAATCAAAAAGTGATTTTTATTTTTAAAATCGAAAATAAAAATCAGGAAATGTTTTTTATTTTTAAAATCAAAACTAAAACTCACAATATGATTTTTATTTTGAAAATTAGAAAATGATTATTAATTTTAAAATGAGAAATAAAGATAAAAAAGTAGTTTTTTTTAAAATCATGAATAAAAATCAAGTAGTGAACAAAATTTTTAAAATCAGAAATAAAAATCGGGAAATGACTTGTTTTTAAAATCTATATAAATAAAAATCTATATAAAAAAACAGCTTACTCCGTTGATTGTTATAACAACACACGCAATACTACAAACCATATCCAACCAATTTTTACATCTTCCCTTGTATTAATTCCACCCTATAAACTTAAAAAATTATTTTCAAAAAAAGGGCTCCCCGCATCGGTTTTTTTGGCTAAATCGACTCTAAGTAAAATAAATTGATGATTTTAGGCAAAAAACAGAAAAGTCCACAAGAAAAAATATCAGAATATCAATTTTTACTTTTTTCTTTGTATTAATTCTGCCCTATCAAGGTAAAAAAATTATTTTCTAGAAAAGGGCTCCCCGGATCGGTTTTTTTGGCTAAATCGACTCTAAGTAAAATAACAAGATGAATTCAGGCAAAAAGCAGAAAAGTCCAGAAGAAAAAATAGCAGAATAACAATTTTTACTTTTTTCCTTGTATTAATTCTGCCCTATCAAGGTAAAAAAATTATTTTCTAGAAAAGGGCTCCCCGGATCGGTTTTTTTGGCTAAATCGACTCTTAGTAAAATAACTAGATGATTTTAGGCAAAAAACAGAAAAGTCCAGAAGAAAAAATAGCAGAATAACAATTTTTACTTTTTTCCTTGTATTAATTCTGCCCTATCAAGGTAAAAAAATTATTTTCTAGAAAAGGGCTCCCCGGATCGGTTTTTTTGGCTAAATAGACTCTTAGTAAAATAACTAGATGATTTTAGGCAAAAAACAGAAAAGTCCAGAAGAAAAAATAGCAGAATAACAATTTTTACTTTTTTCCTTGTATTAATTCTGCCCTATCGAGGTAAAAAAATTATTTTCTAGAAAAGGGCTCCCCGGATTGGTTTTTTTGGCTAAATCGACTCTTAGTAAAATAACTAGATGATTTTAGGCAAAAGACAGAAAAGTCCAGAAGAAAAAATAGCAGAATAACAATTTTTACTTTTTTCCTTGTATTAATTCTGCCCTATCAAGGTAAAAAAATTATTTTCTAGAAAAGGGCTCCCCGGATCGGTTTTTTTGGCTAAATCGACTCTTAGTAAAATAACTAGATGATTTTAGGCAAAAAACAGAAAAGTCCAGAAGAAAAAATAGCAGAATAACAATTTTTACTTTTTTCCTTGTATTAATTCTGCCCTATCAAGGTAAAAAAATTATTTTCTAGAAAAGGGCTCCCCGGATTGGTTTTTTTGGCTAAATCGACTCTTAGTAAAATAACTAGATGATTTTAGGCAAAAAACAGAAAAGTCCAGAAGAAAAAATAGCAGAATAACTATTTTTACTTTTTTCCTTGTATTAATTCTGCCCTATCAAGGTAAAAAAATTATTTTCTAGAAAAGGGCTCCCCGGATCGGTTTTTTTGGCTAAATTGACTCTTAGTAAAATAACTAGATGATTTTAGGCAAAAAACAGGAAAGTGCAGAAGAAAAAATAGCAGAATAACAATTTTTACTTTTTTCCTTGTATTAATTCTGCCCTATCAAGGTAAAAAAATGATTTTCTAGAAAAGGACTCCCCGGATCGGTTTTTTTGGCTAAATCGACTCTTAGTAAAATAACTAGATGATTTTAGGCAAAAAACAGAAAAGTCCAGAAGAAAAAATAGCAGAATAACAATTTTTACTTTTTTCCTTGTATTAATTCTGCCCTATCAAGGTAAAAAAATTATTTTCTAGAAAAGGGCTCCCCGGATTGGTTTTTTTGGCTAAATCGACTCTTAGTAAAATAACTAGATGATTTTAGGCAAAAAACAGAAAAGTCCAGAAGAAAAAATAGCAGAATAACTATTTTTACTTTTTTCCTTGTATTAATTCTGCCCTATCAAGGTAAAAAAATTATTTTCTAGAAAAGGGCTCCCCGGATCGGTTTTTTTGGCTAAATTGACTCTTAGTAAAATAACTAGATGATTTTAGGCAAAAAACAGAAAAGTCCAGAAGAAAAAATAGCAGAATAACAATTTTTACTTTTTTCCTTGTATTAATTCTGCCCTATCAAGGTAAAAAAATTATTTTCTAGAAAAGGGCTCCCCGGATTGGTTTTTTTGGCTAAATCGACTCTTAGTAAAATAACTAGATGATTTTAGGCAAAAAACAGAAAAGTCCACAAGAAAAAATAGCAGAATAACAATTTTTACTTTTTTCCTTGTATTAATTCTGCCCTATCAAGGTAAAAAAATTATTTTCTAGAAAAGGGCTCCCCGGATCGGTTTTTTTGGCCAAATTGACTCTTAGTAAAATAACTAGATGATTTTAGGCAAAAAACAGAAAAGTCCAGAAGAAAAAATAGCAGAATAACTATTTTTACTTTTTTCCTTGTATTAATTCTGCCCTATCAAGGTAAAAAAATTATTTTCTAGAAAAGGGCTCCCCGGATTGGTTTTTTTGGCTAAATCGACTCTTAGTAAAATAACTAGATGATTTTAGGCAAAAAACAGAAAAGTCCCGAAGAAAAAATAGCAGAATAACAATTTTTACTTTTTTCCTTGTATTAATTCTGCCCTATCAAGGTAAAAAAATTATTTTCTAGAAAAGGGCTCCCCGGATTGGTTTTTTTGGCTAAATCGACTCTTAGTAAAATAACTAGATGATTTTAGGCAAAAAACAGAAAAGTCCAGAAGAAAAATAGCAGAATAACAATTTTTACTTTTTTCCTTGTATTAATTCTGCCCTATCAAGGTAAAAAAAATATTTTCTAGAAAAGGGCTCCCCGGATCGGTTTTTTTGGCTAAATCGACTCTTAGTAAAATAACTAGATGATTTTAGGCAAAAAACAGAAAAGTCCAGAAGAAAAAATAGCAGAATAACTATTTTTACTTTTTTCCTTGTATTAATTCTGCCCTATCAAGGTAAAAAAATTATTTTCTAGAAAAGGGCTCCCCGGATTGGTTTTTTTGGCTAAATCGACTCTTAGTAAAATAACTAGATGATTTTAGGCAAAAAACAGAAAAGTCCAGAAGAAAAAATAGCAGAATAACAATTTTTACTTTTTTCCTTGTATTAATTCTGCCCTATCAAGGTAAAAAAATTATTTTCTAGAAAAGGGCTTCCCGGATCGGTTTTTTTGGCTAAATCGTCTCTCAGTACAATAACTAGATGATTTTAGGCAAAAAACAGAAAAGTCCAGAAGAAAAATAGCAGAATAACAATTTTTACTTTTTTCCTTGTATTAATTCTGCCCTATCAAGGTAAAAAAATTATTTTCTAGAAAAGGGCTCCCCGGATCGGTTTTTTTGGCTAAATCGACTCTTAGTAAAATAACTAGATGATTTTAGGCAAAAAACAGAAAAGTCCAGAAGAAAAAATAGCAGAATAACAATTTTTACTTTTTTCCCTGTATTAATTCTGCCCTATCAAGGTAAAAAAATTATTTTCTAGAAAAGGGCTTCCCGGATCGGTTTTTTTTGGCTAAATCGCCTCTAAGTACAATAACTAGATGATTTTAGGCAAAAAACAGAAAAGTCCAGAAGAAAAAAATAGCAGAATAACAATTTTTACTTTTTTCCTTGTATTAATTCTGCCCTATCAAGGTAAAACAATTATTTTCTAGAAAAGGGCTCCTCGGATTGGTTTTGTTGGCTAAATCGACTCTTAGTAAAATAACTAGATGATTTTAGGCAAAAAACAGAAAAGTCCAGAAGAAAAAATAGCAGAATAACAATTTTTACTTTTTTCCTTGTATTAATTCTGCCCTATCAAGGTAAAAAAATTATTTTCTAGAAAAGGGCTTCCCGGATCGGTTTTTTTGGCTAAATCGCCTCTCAGTACAATAACTAGATGATTTTAGACAAAAAACAGAAAAGTCCAGAAGAAAAATAGCAGAATAACAATTTTTACTTTTTTCCTTGTATTAATTCTGCCCTATCAAGGTAAAAAAATTATTTTCTAGAAAAGGGCTCCCCGGATCGGTTTTTTGGCTAAATCGACTCTTAGTAAAATAACTAGATGATTTTAGGCAAAAAACAGAAAAGTCCAGAAGAAAAAATAGCAGAATAACAATTTTTACTTTTTTCCTTGTATTAATTCTGCCCTATCAAGGTAAAAAAATTATTTTCTAGAAAAGGGCTCCCCGGATCGGTTTTTTTGGCTAAATCGACTCTTAGTAAAATAACAAGATGATTTTAGGCAAAAAACAGAAAAGTCCCGAAGAAAAAATAGCAGAATAACAATTTTTACTTTTTTCCTTGTATTAATTCTGCCCTATCAAGGTAAAAAAATTATTTTCTAGAAAAGGGCTCCCCGGATTGGTTTTTTTGGCTAAATCGACTCTTAGTAAAATAACTAGATGATTTTAGGCAAAAAACAGGAAAGTGCAGAAGAAAAAATAGCAGAATAACAATTTTTACTTTTTTCCTTGTATTAATTCTGCCCTATCAAGGTAAAAAAATTATTTTCTAGAAAAGGGCTCCCCGGATCGGTTTTTTTGGCTAAATCGACTCTTAGTAAAATAACTAGATGATTTTAGGCAAAAAACAGAAAAGTCCAGAAGAAAAAATAGCAGAATAACAATTTTTACTTTTTTCCTTGTATTAATTCTGCCCTATCAAGGTAAAAAAATTATTTTCTAGAAAAGGGCTCCCCGGATTGGTTTTTTTGGCTAAATCGACTCTTAGTAAAATAACTAGATGATTTTAGGCAAAAAACAGAAAAGTCCAGAAGAAAAAATAGCAGAATAACTATTTTTACTTTTTTCCTTGTATTAATTCTGCCCTATCAAGGTAAAAAAATTATTTTCTAGAAAAGGGCTCCCCGGATCGGTTTTTTTGGCTAAATTGACTCTTAGTAAAATAACTAGATGATTTTAGGCAAAAAACAGAAAAGTCCAGAAGAAAAAATAGCAGAATAACAATTTTTACTTTTTTCCTTGTATTAATTCTGCCCTATCAAGGTAAAAAAATTATTTTCTAGAAAAGGGCTCCCCGGATTGGTTTTTTTGGCTAAATCGACTCTTAGTAAAATAACTAGATGATTTTAGGCAAAAAACAGAAAAGTCCACAAGAAAAAATAGCAGAATAACAATTTTTACTTTTTTCCTTGTATTAATTCTGCCCTATCAAGGTAAAAAAATTATTTTCTAGAAAAGGGCTCCCCGGATCGGTTTTTTTGGCCAAATTGACTCTTAGTAAAATAACTAGATGATTTTAGGCAAAAAACAGGAAAGTGCAGAAGAAAAAATAGCAGAATAACAATTTTTACTTTTTTCCTTGTATTAATTCTGCCCTACCAAGGTAAAAAAATTATTTTCTAGAAAAGGGCTCCCCGGATCGGTTTTTTTGGCTAAATCGACTCTTAGTAAAATAACTAGATGATTTTAGGCAAAAAACAGAAAAGTCCAGAAGAAAAAATAGCAGAATAACAATTTTTACTTTTTTCCTTGTATTAATTCTGCCCTATCAAGGTAAAAAAATTATTTTCTAGAAAAGGGCTCCCCGGATTGGTTTTTTTGGCTAAATCGACTCTTAGTAAAATAACTAGATGATTTTAGGCAAAAAACAGAAAAGTCCAGAAGAAAAAATAGCAGAATAACAATTTTTACTTTTTCCCTTGTATTAATTCTGCCCTATCAAGGTAAAAAAATTATTTTCTAGAAAAGGGCTCCCCGGATTGGTTTTTTTGGCTAAATCGACTCTTAGTAAAATAACAAGATGATTTTAGGCAAAAAACAGGAAAGTGCAGAAGAAAAAATAGCAGAATAACAATTTTTACTTTTTTCCTTGTATTAATTCTGCCCTATCAAGGTAAAAAAATTATTTTCTAGAAAAGGGCTCCCCGGATTGGTTTTTTTTGGCTAAATCGACTCTTAGTAAAATAACTAGATGATTTTAGGCAAAAAACAGAAAAGTCCAGAAGAAAAAATAGCAGAATAACAATTTTTACTTTTTTCCTTGTATTAATTCTGCCCTATCAAGGTAAAAAAATTATTTTCTAGAAAAGGGCTTCCCGGATCGGTTTTTTTGGCTAAATCGCCTCTCAGTACAATAACTAGATGATTTTAGGCAAAAAACAGAAAAGTCCAGAAGAAAAATAGCAGAATAACAATTTTTACTTTTTTCCTTGTATTAATTCTGCCCTATCAAGGTAAAAAAATTATTTTCTAGAAAAGGGCTCCCCGGATCGGTTTTTTTGGCTAAATCGACTCTTAGTAAAATAACTAGATGATTTTAGGCAAAAAACAGAAAAGTCCAGAAGAAAAAATAGCAGAATAACTATTTTTACTTTTTTCCTTGTATTAATTCTGCCCTATCAAGGTAAAAAAATTATTTTCTAGAAAAGGGCTCCCCGGATTGGTTTTTTTGGCTAAATCGACTCTTAGTAAAATAACTAGATGATTTTAGGCAAAAAACCGAAAAGTCCAGAAGAAAAAATAGCAGAATAACAATTTTTACTTTTTTCCTTGTATTAATTCTGCCCTATCAAGGTAAAAAAATTATTTTCTAGAAAAGGGCTTCCCGGATCGGTTTTTTTGGCTAAATCGTCTCTCAGTACAATAACTAGATGATTTTAGGCAAAAAACAGAAAAGTCCAGAAGAAAAATAGCAGAATAACAATTTTTACTTTTTTCCTTGTATTAATTCTGCCCTATCAAGGTAAAAAAATTATTTTCTAGAAAAGAGCTCCCCGGATCGGTTTTTTTGGCTAAATCGACTCTTAGTAAAATAACTAGATGATTTTAGGCAAAAAACAGAAAAGTCCAGAAGAAAAAATAGCAGAATAACAATTTTTACTTTTTTCCCTGTATTAATTCTGCCCTATCAAGGTAAAAAAATTATTTTCTAGAAAAGGGCTTCCCGGATCGGTTTTTTTTGGCTAAATCGCCTCTCAGTACAATAACTAGATGATTTTAGGCAAAAAACAGAAAAGTCCAGAAGAAAAAATAGCAGAATAACAATTTTTACTTTTTTCCTTGTATTAATTCTGCCCTATCAAGGTAAAACAATTATTTTCTAGAAAAGGGCTCCTCGGATTGGTTTTGTTGGCTAAATCGACTCTTAGTAAAATAACTAGATGATTTTAGGCAAAAAACAGAAAAGTCCAGAAGAAAAAATAGCAGAATAACAATTTTTACTTTTTTCCTTGTATTAATTCTGCCCTATCAAGGTAAAAAAATTATTTTCTAGAAAAGGGCTTCCCGGATCGGTTTTTTTGGCTAAATCGCCTCTCAGTACAATAACTAGATGATTTTAGACAAAAAACAGAAAAGTCCAGAAGAAAAATAGCAGAATAACAATTTTTACTTTTTTCCTTGTATTAATTCTGCCCTATCAAGGTAAAAAAATTATTTTCTAGAAAAGGGCTCCCCGGATCGGGTTTTTTGGCTAAATCGACTCTTAGTAAAATAACTAGATGATTTTAGGCAAAAAACAGAAAAGTCCAGAAGAAAAAATAGCAGAATAACAATTTTTACTTTTTTCCTTGTATTAATTCTGCCCTATCAAGGTAAAAAAATTATTTTCTAGAAAAGGGCTCCCCGGATTGGTTTTTTTGGCTAAATCGACTCTTAGTAAAATAACAAGAAGATTTTAGGCAAAAAACAGAAAAGTCCAGAAGAAAAAATAGCAGAATAACAATTTTTACTTTTTTCCTTGTATTAATTCTGCCCTATCAAGGTAAAAAAATTATTTTCTAGAAAAGGGCTCCCCGGATTGGTTTTTTTGGCTAAATCGACTCTTAGTAAAATAACTAGATGATTTTAGGCAAAAAACAGAAAAGTCCAGAAGAAAAAATAGCAGAATAACAATTTTTACTTTTTTCCTTGTATTAATTCTGCCCTATCAAGGTAAAAAAATTATTTTCTAGAAAAGGGCTTCCCGGATCGGTTTTTTTGGCTAAATCGCCTCTCAGTACAATAACTAGATGATTTTAGGCAAAAAACAGAAAAGTCCAGAAGAAAAATAGCAGAATAACAATTTTTACTTTTTTCCTTGTATTAATTCTGCCCTATCAAGGTAAAAAAATTATTTTCTAGAAAAGGGCTCCCCGGATCGGTTTTTTTGGCTAAATCGACTCTTCGTAAAATAACTAGATGATTTTAGGCAAAAAACAGAAAAGTCCAGAAGAAAAAATAGCAGAATAACAATTTTTACTTTTTTCCCTGTATTAATTCTGCCCTATCAAGGTAAACAAATTATTTTCTAGAAAAGGGCTTCCCGGATCGGTTTTTTTTTGGCTAAATCGCCTCTCAGTACAATAACCAGATGATTTTAGGCAAAAAACAAAAAAGTCCAGAAGAAAAAATAGCAGAATAACAATTTTTACTTTTTTCCTTGTATTAATTCTGCCCTATCAAGGTAAAAAAATTATTTTCTAGAAAAGGGCTCCTCGGATTGGTTTTGTTGGCTAAATCGACTCTTAGTAAAATAACTAGATGATTTTAGGCAAAAAACAGAAAAGTCCAGAAGAAAAAATAGCAGAATAACAATTTTTACTTTTTTCCTTGTATTAATTCTGCCCTATCAAGGTAAAAAAATTATTTTCTAGAAAAGGGCTTCCCGGATCGGTTTTTTTGGCTAAATCGCCTCTCAGTACAATAACTAGATGATTTTAAACAAAAAACAGAAAAGTCCAGAAGAAAAATAGCAGAATAACAATTTTTACTTTTTTCCTTGTATTAATTCTGCCCTATCAAGGTAAAAAAATTATTTTCTAGAAAAGGGCTCCCCGGATCGGTTTTTTTGGCTAAATCGACTCTTAGTAAAATAACTAGATGATTTTAGGCAAAAAACAGAAAAGTCCAGAAGAAAAAATAGCAGAATAACAATTTTTACTTTTTTCCTTGTATTAATTCTGCCCTATCAAGGTAAAAAAATTATTTTCTAGAAAAGGGCTCCCCGGATCGGTTTTTTTGGCTAAATCGGCTCTTAGTAAAATAACTAGATGATTTTAGGCAAAAAACAGAAAAGTCCAGAAGAAAAAATAGCAAAATAACAATTTTTACTTTTTTCCCTGTATTAATTCTGCCCTATCAAGGTAAAAAAATTATTTTCTAGAAAAGGGCTTCCCGGATCGGTTTTTTTTGGCTAAATCGCCTCTCAGTACAATAACTAGATGATTTTAGGCAAAAAACAGAAAAGTCCAGAAGAAAAAATAGCAGAATAACAATTTTTACTTTTTTCCTTGTATTAATTCTGCCCTATCAAGGTAAAAAAATTATTTTCTAGAAAAGGGCTCCCCGGATCGGTTTTTTTGGCTAAATCGACTCTGAGTAAAATAACTAGATGATTTTAGGCAAAAAACAGAAAAGTCCAGAAGAAAAAATAGCAGAATAACAATTTTTACTTTTTTCCTTGTATTAATTCTGCCCTATCGAGGTAAAAAAATTATTTTCTAGAAAAGGGCTCCCAGGATTGGTTTTTTTGGCTAAATCGACTCTTAGTAAAATAACTAGATGATTTTAGGCAAAAGACAGAAAAGTCCAGAAGAAAAAATAGCAGAATAACAATTTTTACTTTTTTCCTTGTATTAATTCTGCCCTATCAAGGTAAAAAAATTATTTTCTAGAAAAGGGCTCCCCGGATTGGTTTTTTTGGCTAAATCGCCTCTCAGTACAATAACTAGATGATTTTAGGCAAAAAACAGAAAAGTCCAGAAGAAAAAATAGCAGAATAAGAATTTTAACTTTTTTCCTTGTATTAATTCTGCCCTATCGAGGTAAACAAATAATTTTCTAGAAAAGGGCTCCCCGGATTGGTTTTTTTGGCTAAATCGACTCTTAGTAAAATAACTAGAAGATTTTAGGCAAAAAACAGAAAAGTCCAGAAGAAAAAATAGCAGAATAACAATTTTTACTTTTTTCCTTGTATTAATTCTGCCCTATCAAGGTAAAAACATTATTTTCTAGAAAAGGGCTCCCCGGATAGGTTTTTTTGGCTAAATCGACTCTTAGTAAAATAACTAGATGATTTTAGGCAAAAAACAGAAAAGTCCAGAAGAAAAAATAGCAGAATAACAATTTTTACTTTTTTCCTTGTATTAATTCTGCCCTATCGAGGTAAAAAAATTATTTTCTAGAAAAGGGCTCCCCGGATTGGTTTTTTGGCTAAATCGACTCTTAGTAAAATAACTAGATGATTTTAGGCAAAAGACAGAAAAGTCCAGAAGAAAAAATAGCAGAATAACAATTTTTACTTTTTTCCTTGTATTAATTCTGCCCTATCAAGGTAAAAAAATTATTTTCTAGAAAAGGGCTCCCCGGATTGGTTTTTTTGGCTAAATCGCCTCTCAGTACAATAACTAGATGATTTTAGGCAAAAAACAGAAAAGTCCAGAAGAAAAAATAGCAGAATAACAATTTTTACTTTTTTCCTTGTATTAATTCTGCCCTATCAAGGTAAAAAAATTATTTTCTAGAAAAGGGCTCCCGGATCGGTTTTTTTGGCTAAATGGACTCTTAGTAAAATAACTAGATGATTTTAGGCAAAAAACAGAAAAGTCCAGAAGAAAAAATAGCAGAATAACAATTTTTACTTTTTTCCTTGTATTAATTCTGCCCTATCAAGGTAAAAAAATTATTTTCTAGAAAAGGGCTCCCCGGATTGGTTTTTTTGGCTAAATCGACTCTTAGTAAAATAACTAGATGATTTTAGGCAAAAAACAGAAAAGTCCAGAAGAACAAATAGCAGAATAACAATTTTTACTTTTTTCCTTGTATTAATTCTGCCCTATCAAGGTAAAAACATTATTTTCTAGAAAAGGGCTCCCCGGATCGGTTTTTTTGGCTAAATCGACTCTTAGTAAAATAACTAGATGATTTTAGGCAAAAAACAGAAAAGTCCAGAAGAAAAAATAGCAGAATAACAATTTTTACTTTTTTCCTTGTATTAATTCTGCCCTATCGAGATAAAAAAATTATTTTCTAGAAAACGGCTCCCCGGATTGGTTTTTTTGGCTAAATCGACTCTTAGTAAAATAAAAAGATGATTTTAGGCAAAAAACAGAAAAGTCCAGAAGAAAAAATAGCAGAATAACAATTTTTAATTTTTTCCTTGTATTAATTCTGCCCTATCGAGGTAAAAAAATTATTTTCTAGAAAAGGGCTCCCCGGATTGGTTTTTTTGGCTAAATCGACTCTTAGTAAAATAACTAGATGATTTTAGGCAAAAGACAGAAAAGTCCAGTAGAAAAAATAGCAGAATAAGAATTTTTACTTTTTTCCTTGTATTAATTCTGCCCTATCAAGGTAAACAAATTATTTTCTAGAAAAGGGCTCCCCGGATTGGTTTTTTTGGCTAAATCGACTCTTAGTAAAATAACTAGATGATTTTAGGCAAAAAACAGAAAAGTCCAGAAGAAAAAATAGCAGAATAACAATTTTTACTTTTTTCCTTGTATTAATTCTGCCCTATCAAGGTAAAAAAATTATTTTCTAGAAAAGGGCTCCCCGGATTGGTTTTTTTGGCTAAATCGACTCTTAGTAAAATAACTAGATGATTTTAGGCAAAAAACAGAAAAGTCCAGAAGAAAAAATAGCAGAATAACAATTTTTACTTTTTTCCTTGTATTAATTCTGCCCTATCGAGGTAAAAAAATTATTTTCTAGAAAAGGGCTCCCCGGATTGGTTTTTTTGGCTAAATCGACTCTTAGTAAAATAACTAGATGATTTTAGGCAAAAGACAGAAAAGTCCAGAAGAAAAAATAGCAGAATAACAATTTTTACTTTTTTCCTTGTATTAATTCTGCACTATCAAGGTAAAAAAATTATTTTCTAGAAAAGGGCTCCCCGGATTGGTTTTTTTGGCTAAATCGCCTCTCAGTACAATAACTAGATGATTTTAGGCAAAAAACAGAAAAGTCCAGAAGAAAAAATAGCAGAATAACAATTTTTACTTTTTTCCTTGTATTAATTCTGCCCTATCAAGGTAAAAAAATTATTTTCTAGAAAAGGGCTCCCCGGATCGGTTTTTTTGGCTAAATCGCCACTCAATACAATAACTAGATGATTTTAGGCAAAAAACAGAAAAGTCCAGAAGAAAAAATAGCAGAATAACAATTTTTACTTTTTTCCTTGTATTAATTCTGCCCTATCAAGGTAAAAAAATTATTTTCTAGAAAAGGGCTCCCCGGATCGGTTTTTTTGGCTAAATCGCCTCTCAGTACAATAACTAGATGATTTTAGGCAAAAAACAGAAAAGTCCAGAAGAAAAAATAGCAGAATAACAATTTTTACTTTTTTCCTTGTGTTAATTCTGCCCTATCAAGGTAAAAAAATTATTTTCTAGAAAAGGGCTCCCCGGATCGGTTTTTTTGGCTAAATCGCCTCTCAGTACAATAACTAGATGATTTTAGGCAAAAAACAGAAAAGTCCAGAAGAAAAAATAGCAGAATAACAATTTTTACTTTTTTCCTTGTATTAATTCTGCCCTATCAAGGTAAAAAAATTATTTTCTAGAAAAGGGCTCCCCGGATCGGTTTTTTTGGCTAAATCGCCTCTCAGTACAATAACTAGATGATTTTAGGCAAAAAACAGAAAAGTCCAGAAGAAAAAATAGCAGAATAACAATTTTTACTTTTTTCCTTGTATTAATTCTGCCCTATCAAGATAAAAAAATTATTTTCTAGAAAAGGGCTCCCGGATCGGTTTTTTTGGCTAAATCGCCTCTCAGTACAATAACTAGATGATTTTAGGCAAAAAACAGAAAAGTCCAGAAGAAAAAATAGCAGAATAACAATTTTTACTTTTTTCCTTGTATTAATTCTGCCCTATCGAGGTAAAAAAATTATTTTCTAGAAAAGGGCTCCCCGGATCGGTTTTTTTGGCTAAATCGCCTCTCAGTACAATAACTAGATGATTTTAGGCAAAAAACAGAAAAGTCCAGAAGAAAAAATAGCAGAATAAGAATTTTTACTTTTTTCCTTGTATTAATTCTGCCCTATCAAGGTAAACAAATTATTTTCTAGAAAAGGGCTCCCCGGATTGGTTTTTTTGGCTAAATCGGCTCTTAGTAAAATAACTAGATGATTTTAGGCAAAAAACAGAAAAGTCCAGAAGAAAAAATAGCAGAATTACAATTTTTACTTTTTTCCTTGTATTAATTCTGCCCTATCAAGGTAAAAAAATGATTTTCTAGAAAAGGGCTCCCCGGATTGGTTTTTTTGGCTAAATCGACTCTTAGTAAAATAACTAGATGATTTTAGGCAAAAAACAGAAAAGTCCAGAAGAAAAAATAGCAGAATAAAAATTTTTACTTTTTTCCTTGTATTAATTCTGCCCTATCAAGGTAAAAAAATTCTTTTCTAGAAAAGGGCTCCCCGGATCGGTTTTTTTGGCTAAATCGCCTCTCAGTACAATAACTAGATGATTTTAGGCAAAAAACAGAAAAGTCCAGAAGAAAAAATAGCAGAATAACAATTTTTACTTTTTTCCTTGTATTAATTCTGCCCTATCAAGGTAAAAAAGTTATTTTCTAGAAAAGGGCTCCCCGGATTGGTTTTTTTGGCTAAATCGACTCTTAGTAAAATAACTAGATGATTTTAGGCAAAAAACAGAAAAGTCCAGAAGAAAAAATAGCAGAATAACAATTTTTACTTTTTTCCTTGTATTAATTCTGCCCTATCGAGGTAAAAAAATTATTTTCTAGAAAAGGGCTCCCCGGATTGGTTTTTTTGGCTAAATCGACTCTTAGTAAAATAACTAGATGATTTTAGGCAAAAGACAGAAAAGTCCAGAAGAAAAAATAGCAGAATAACAATTTTTACTTTTTTCCTTGTATTAATTCTGCCCTATCAAGGTAAAAAAATTATTTTCTAGAAAAGGGCTCCCCGGATCGGTTTTTTTGGCTAAATCGCCTCTCAGTACAATAACTAGATGATTTTAGGCAAAAAACAGAAAAGTCCAGAAGAAAAAATAGCAGAATAACAATTTTTACTTTTTTCCTTGTATTAATTCTGCCCTATCAAGGTAAAAAAATTATTTTCTAGAAAAGGGCTCCCCGGATCGGTTTTTTTGGCTAAATCGCCTCTCAGTACAATAACTAGATGATTTTAGGCAAAAAACAGAAAAGTCCAGAAGAAAAAATAGCAGAATAACAATTTTTACTTTTTTCCTTGTATTAATTCTGCCCTATCAAGGTAAAAAAATTATTTTCTAGAAAAGGGCTCCCCGGATTTTTTTTTTTTTGGCTAAATCGCCTCTCAGTACAATAACTAGATGATTTTAGGCAAAAAACAGAAAAGTCCAGAAGAAAAAATAGCAGAATAACATTTTTACTTTTTTCCTTGTATTAATTATGCCCTATCAAGGTAAAAAAATTATTTTCTAGAAAAGGGCTCCCCGGATCGGTTTTTTTGGCTAAATCGCCTCTCAGTACAATAACTAGATGATTTTAGGCAAAAAACAGAAAAGTCCAGAAGAAAAAATAGCAGAATAACAATTTTTACTTTTTTCCTTGTGTTAATTCTGCCCTATCAAGGTAAAAAAATTATTTTCTAGAAAAGGGCTCCCCGGATCGGTTTTTTTGGCTAAATCGCCTCTCAGTACAATAACTAGATGATTTTAGGCAAAAAACAGAAAAGTCCAGAAGAAAAAATAGCAGAATAACAATTTTTACTTTTTTCCTTGTATTAATTCTGCCCTATCAAGGTAAAAAAATTATTTTCTAGAAAAGGGCTCCCGGATCGGGTTTTTTGGCTAAATCGCCTCTCAGTACAATAACTAGATGATTTTAGGCAAAAAACAGAATAGTCCAGAAGAAAAAATAGCAGAATAACAATTTTTACTTTTTTCCTTGTATTAATTCTGCCCTATCAAGGTAAAAAAATTATTTTCTAGAAAAGGGCTCCCCGGATTTTTTTTTTTTTTGCTAAATCGCCTCTCAGTACAATAACTAGATGATTTTAGGCAAAAAACAGAAAAGTCCAGAAGAAAAAATAGCAGAATAACATTTTTACTTTTTTCCTTGTATTAATTATGCCCTATCAAGGTAAAAAAATTATTTTCTAGAAAAGGGCTCCCCGGATCGGTTTTTTTGGCTAAATCGCCTCTCAGTACAATAACTAGATGATTTTAGGCAAAAAACAGAAAAGTCCAGAAGAAAAAATAGCAGAATAACAATTTTTACTTTTTTCCTTGTGTTAATTCTGCCCTATCAAGGTAAAAAAATTATTTTCTAGAAAAGGGCTCCCCGGATCGGTTTTTTTGGCTAAATCGCCTCTCAGTACAATAACTAGATGATTTTAGGCAAAAAACAGAAAAGTCCAGAAGAAAAAATAGCAGAATAACAATTTGTACTTTTTTCCTTGTATTAATTCTGCCCTATCAAGGTAAAAAAATTATTTTCTAGAAAAGGGCTCCCCGGATTTTTTTTTTTTTTGCTAAATCGCCTCTCAGTACAATAACTAGATGATTTTAGGCAAAAAACAGAAAAGTCCAGAAGAAAAAATAGCAGAATAACATTTTTACTTTTTTCCTTGTATTAATTATGCCCTATCAAGGTAAAAAAATTATTTTCTAGAAAAGGGCTCCCCGGATCGGTTTTTTTGGCTAAATCGCCTCTCAGTACAATAACTAGATGATTTTAGGCAAAAAACAGAAAAGTCCAGAAGAAAAAATAGCAGAATAACAATTTTTACTTTTTTCCTTGTGTTAATTCTGCCCTATCAAGGTAAAAAAATTATTTTCTAGAAAAGGGCTCCCCGGATCGGTTTTTTTGGCTAAATCGCCTCTCAGTACAATAACTAGATGATTTTAGGCAAAAAACAGAAAAGTCCAGAAGAAAAAATAGCAGAATAACAATTTTTACTTTTTTCCTTGTATTAATTCTGCCCTATCAAGGTAAAAAAATTATTTTCTAGAAAAGGGCTCCCCGGATCGGTTTTTTTGGCTAAATCGCCTCTCAGTACAATAACTAGATGATTTTAGGCAAAAAACAGAAAAGTCCAGAAGAAAAAATAGCAGAATAACAATTTTTACTTTTTTCCTTGTATTAATTCTGCCCTATCAAGGTAAAAAAATTATTTTCTAGAAAAGGGCTCCCCGGATCGGTTTTTTTTGGCTAAATCGCCTCTCAGTACAATAACTAGATGATTTTAGGCAAAAAACAGAAAAGTCCAGAAGAAAAAATAGCAGAATAACAATTTTTACTTTTTTCCTTGTATTAATTCTGCCCTATCGAGGTAAAAAAATTATTTTCTAGAAAAGGGCTCCCCGGATTGGTTTTTTTGGCTAAATCGACTCTTAGTAAAATAACTAGATGATTTTAGGCAAAAGACAGAAAAGTCCAGAAGAAAAAATAGCAGAATAACAATTTTTACTTTTTTCCTTGTATTAATTCTGCACTATCAAGGTAAAAAAATTATTTTCTAGAAAAGGGCTCCCCGGATTGGTTTTTTTGGCTAAATCGCCTCTCAGTACAATAACTAGATGATTTTAGGCAAAAAACAGAAAAGTCCAGAAGAAAAAATAGCAGAATAACAATTTTTACTTTTTTCCTTGTATTAATTCTGCCCTATCAAGGTAAAAAAATTATTTTCTAGAAAAGGGCTCCCCGGATCGGTTTTTTTGGCTAAATCGCCACTCAATACAATAACTAGATGATTTTAGGCAAAAAACAGAAAAGTCCAGAAGAAAAAATAGCAGAATAACAATTTTTACTTTTTTCCTTGTATTAATTCTGCCCTATCAAGGTAAAAAAATTATTTTCTAGAAAAGGGCTCCCCGGATCGGTTTTTTTGGCTAAATCGCCTCTCAGTACAATAACTAGATGATTTTAGGCAAAAAACAGAAAAGTCCAGAAGAAAAAATAGCAGAATAACAATTTTTACTTTTTTCCTTGTGTTAATTCTGCCCTATCAAGGTAAAAAAATTATTTTCTAGAAAAGGGCTCCCCGGATCGGTTTTTTTGGCTAAATCGCCTCTCAGTACAATAACTAGATGATTTTAGGCAAAAAACAGAAAAGTCCAGAAGAAAAAAATAGCAGAATAACAATTTTTACTTTTTTCCTTGTATTAATTCTGCCCTATCAAGGTAAAAAAATTATTTTCTAGAAAAGGGCTCCCCGGATCGGTTTTTTTTGGCTAAATCGCCTCTCAGTACAATAACTAGATGATTTTAGGCAAAAAACAGAAAAGTCCAGAAGAAAAAATAGCAGAATAACAATTTTTACTTTTTTCCTTGTGTTAATTCTGCCCTATCAAGGTAAAAAAATTATTTTCTAGAAAAGGGCTCCCCGGATCGGTTTTTTTGGCTAAATCGCCTCTCAGTACAATAACTAGATGATTTTAGGCAAAAAACAGAAAAGTCCAGAAGAAAAAATAGCAGAATAACAATTTTTACTTTTTTCCTTGTATTAATTCTGCCCTATCGAGGTAAAAAAATTATTTTCTAGAAAAGGGCTCCCCGGATCGGTTTTTTTGGCTAAATCGCCTCTCAGTACAATAACTAGATGATTTTAGGCAAAAAACAGAAAAGTCCAGAAGAAAAAATAGCAGAATAAGAATTTTTACTTTTTTCCTTGTATTAATTCTGCCCTATCAAGGTAAACAAATTATTTTCTAGAAAAGGGCTCCCCGGATTGGTTTTTTTGGCTAAATCGACTCTTAGTAAAATAACTAGATGATTTTAGGCAAAAAACAGAAAAGTCCAGAAGAAAAAATAGCAGAATTACAATTTTTACTTTTTTCCTTGTATTAATTCTGCCCTATCAAGGTAAAAAAATGATTTTCTAGAAAAGGGCTCCCCGGATTGGTTTTTTTGGCTAAATCGACTCTTAGTAAAATAACTAGATGATTTTAGGCAAAAAACAGAAAAGTCCAGAAGAAAAAATAGCAGAATAAAATTTTTTACTTTTTTCCTTGTATTAATTCTGCCCTATCAAGGTAAAAAAATTCTTTTCTAGAAAAGGGCTCCCCGGATCGGTTTTTTTGGCTAAATCGCCTCTCAGTACAATAACTAGATGATTTTAGGCAAAAAACAGAAAAGTCCAGAAGAAAAAATAGCAGAATAACAATTTTTACTTTTTTCCTTGTATTAATTCTGCCCTATCAAGGTAAAAAAGTTATTTTCTAGAAAAGGGCTCCCCGGATTGGTTTTTTTGGCTAAATCGACTCTTAGTAAAATAACTAGATGATTTTAGGCAAAAAACAGAAAAGTCCAGAAGAAAAAATAGCAGAATAACAATTTTTACTTTTTTCCTTGTATTAATTCTGCCCTATCGAGGTAAAAAAATTATTTTCTAGAAAAGGGCTCCCCGGATTGGTTTTTTTGGCTAAATCGACTCTTAGTAAAATAACTAGATGATTTTAGGCAAAAGACAGAAAAGTCCAGAAGAAAAAATAGCAGAATAACAATTTTTACTTTTTTCCTTGTATTAATTCTGCCCTATCAAGGTAAAAAAATTATTTTCTAGAAAAGGGCTCCCCGGATCGGTTTTTTTGGCTAAATCGCCTCTCAGTACAATAACTAGATGATTTTAGGCAAAAAACAGAAAAGTCCAGAAGAAAAAATAGCAGAATAACAATTTTTACTTTTTTCCTTGTATTAATTCTGCCCTATCAAGGTAAAAAAATTATTTTCTAGAAAAGGGCTCCCCGGATCGGTTTTTTTGGCTAAATCGCCTCTCAGTACAATAACTAGATGATTTTAGGCAAAAAACAGAAAAGTCCAGAAGAAAAAATAGCAGAATAACAATTTTTACTTTTTTCCTTGTATTAATTCTGCCCTATCAAGGTAAAAAAATTATTTTCTAGAAAAGGGCTCCCCGGATTTTTTTTTTTTTGGCTAAATCGCCTCTCAGTACAATAACTAGATGATTTTAGGCAAAAAACAGAAAAGTCCAGAAGAAAAAATAGCAGAATAACATTTTTACTTTTTTCCTTGTATTAATTATGCCCTATCAAGGTAAAAAAATTATTTTCTAGAAAAGGGCTCCCCGGATCGGTTTTTTTGGCTAAATCGCCTCTCAGTACAATAACTAGATGATTTTAGGCAAAAAACAGAAAAGTCCAGAAGAAAAAATAGCAGAATAACAATTTTTACTTTTTTCCTTGTGTTAATTCTGCCCTATCAAGGTAAAAAAATTATTTTCTAGAAAAGGGCTCCCCGGATCGGTTTTTTTGGCTAAATCGCCTCTCAGTACAATAACTAGATGATTTTAGGCAAAAAACAGAAAAGTCCAGAAGAAAAAATAGCAGAATAACAATTTTTACTTTTTTCCTTGTATTAATTCTGCCCTATCAAGGTAAAAAAATTATTTTCTAGAAAAGGGCTCCCCGGATCGGTTTTTTTTGGCTAAATCGCCTCTCAGTACAATAACTAGATGATTTTAGGCAAAAAACAGAAAAGTCCAGAAGAAAAAATAGCAGAATAACAATTTTTACTTTTTTCCTTGTATTAATTCTGCCCTATCAAGGTAAAAAAATTATTTTCTAGAAAAGGGCTCCCGGATCGGTTTTTTTGGCTAAATCGCCTCTCAGTACAATAACTAGATGATTTTAGGCAAAAAACAGAAAAGTCCAGAAGAAAAAATAGCAGAATAACAATTTTTACTTTTTTCCTTGTATTAATTCTGCCCTATCAAGGTAAAAAAATTATTTTCTAGAAAAGGGCTCCCCGGATCGGTTTTTTGGCTAAATCGACTCTTAGTAAAATAACTAGATGATTTTAGGCAAAAAACAGAAAAGTCCAGAAGAAAAAATAGCAGAAAAACAATTTTTACTTTTCTCCTTGTATATTAATTCTGCCCTATCAAGGTAAAAAAATTATTTTCTAGAAAAGGGCTCCCCGGATCGGTTTTTTTGGCTAAATCGACTCTTAGTAAAATAACTAGATGATTTTAGGCAAAAAACAGAAAAGTCCAGAAGAAAAAATAGCAGAATAACAATTTGTACTTTTTTCCTTGTATTAATTCTGCCCTATCAAGGTAAAAAAATTATTTTCTAGAAAAGGGCTCCCCGGATTTTTTTTTTTTTGGCTAAATCGCCTCTCAGTACAATAACTAGATGATTTTAGGCAAAAAACAGAAAAGTCCAGAAGAAAAAATAGCAGAATAACATTTTTACTTTTTTCCTTGTATTAATTATGCCCTATCAAGGTAAAAAAATTATTTTCTAGAAAAGGGCTCCCCGGATCGGTTTTTTTGGCTAAATCGCCTCTCAGTACAATAACTAGATGATTTTAGGCAAAAAACAGAAAAGTCCAGAAGAAAAAATAGCAGAATAACAATTTTTACTTTTTTCCTTGTGTTAATTCTGCCCTATCAAGGTAAAAAAATTATTTTCTAGAAAAGGGCTCCCCGGATCGGTTTTTTTGGCTAAATCGCCTCTCAGTACAATAACTAGATGATTTTAGGCAAAAAACAGAAAAGTCCAGAAGAAAAAATAGCAGAATAACAATTTTTACTTTTTTCCTTGTATTAATTCTGCCCTATCAAGGTAAAAAAATTATTTTCTAGAAAAGGGCTCTCCGGATCGGTTTTTTTGGCTAAATCGCCTCTCAGTACAATAACTAGATGATTTTAGGCAAAAAACAGAAAAGTCCAGAAGAAAAAATAGCAGAATAACAATTTTTACTTTTTTCCTTGTATTAATTCTGCCCTATCAAGGTAAAAAAATTATTTTCTAGAAAAGGGCTCCCGGATCGGTTTTTTTGGCTAAATCGCCTCTCAGTACAATAACTAGATGATTTTAGGCAAAAAACAGAAAAGTCCAGAAGAAAAAATAGCAGAAAAACAATTTTTACTTTTCTCCTTGTATATTAATTCTGCCCTATCAAGGTAAAAAAATTATTTTCTAGAAAAGGGCTCCCCGGATCGGTTTTTTTGGCTAAATCGACTCTTAGTAAAATAACTAGATGATTTTAGGCAAAAAACAGAAAAGTCCAGAAGAAAAAATAGCAGAATAACAATTTGTACTTTTTTCCTTGTATTAATTCTGCCCTATCAAGGTAAAAAAATTATTTTCTAGAAAAGGGCTCCCCGGATCGATTTTTTTGGCTAAATCGCCTCTTAGTACAATAACAAGATGATTTTAGGCAAAAAACAGAAAAGTCCAGAAGAAAAAATAGCAGAATTTCAATTTTTACTTTTTTCTTTGTATTAATTCCACCCTACAAAGTTAAAAAAATTATTTTAAAAAAAGGGCTCCCCGCATCGGTTGTTTTTGGCGAAAGCTACTCTTAGTAAAATAACAAGATGATTTCAGGCAAAAAGCAGAAAAGTTCAGAAGAAAAAACAGTAGAATTCGAATTTTTACATCTCCCCTTGTATTAATTCCACCCTACAAAATTAAAAAAATTATTTTCAAAAAAAGGGCTCCCCGAAAAGTTTTTTTGTCTAAATCGACTCTAAGTAAAATAACACGATGAATTCAGGCAAGAAGCAGAAAAGTCCAGAAGAAAAAAAAGCAGAATTCCAATTTTTACACCTTCCCTTGTATTAATTCCACCCTACAAAGTTAAAAAAATTATTTTCAAAAAAAGGGCTCCCCGCATAGGTTTTTTGTCTAAATCGACTCTAAGTAAAATAACAAGATGAATTCAGGCAAGAAGCAGAAAAGTCCAGAAGAAAAAAAAGCAGAATTCCAATTTTTACACCTTCCCTTGTATTAATTCCACCCTACAAAGTTAAACAAATTATTTTCAAAAAAAGGGCTCCCCGCATAGGTTTTTTGGCTAAATCGACTCTAAGTAAAATAACAAGATGATTTCAGGCAAAAAGCAGAAAAGTCCAGAAGAAAAAATAGCAGAATTCCAATTTTTACATCTTCCCTTGTATTAATTCCACCCTACAAAGTTATAAAAATTATTTTCAAAAAAAGGTCTCCCCGGATCGGATTTTTTGGCTAAATCGACTCTTAGTAAAACAACACGATGATTTCAGGGATCTCTGGATCGGTTTTTTAATTTATATGTTTTATTTTATATTTTTTTACTGTCAGGACTACCACAACCCTCAAACGTTGAGAATTAATTTTGAAAATTTCGAACAAAATTAATATCTTTTGAATGCGTTGACCAATTTATTTATTTTTTTTATTGACCACTCCTACAAACTAGTTCCACACACTCACAATAACAAAATTATTTAAACAACATAATAATTGTTATTTAGCAAAAAAAAAAAGAACAATTAACATGCACTAACAAGATATGCTTTTACTTAGCGGGTGCCAATACAAGAATACAATTGTATATTTTAGTTAACAATTCCTAGTATTAAAGGCAAACTACAAACTATAAAAATAAAAAGCTGAGAACTCAAGAAATTATTCTGAGAAGTTATAGAACAATTTAACCGATTCACGAAAGGTAACTCTGTTCATGAATAAATCCACCGCACTATAAACTTCATTAAAAAATTAAGAACATTGCGCAATCGGTTCGTTGCGGAATTTCCAGAAAAATACCTCTAGTCCTGAAAAACATTCCCGGAGCATATATATTTATGTAGTATTGTATCAGGAGACATAATACCATATCATAAGATATCTATAATAAAAAAATGAATTGCTGAATGTGTTGCTAAGGGCAAATCTCGAGAACAGCTGAACCGATTTCGCTAATTCTTTTTTTAGAATATTCCTTGAAGTACGAGGATGGTTCTTACGGAGAGAAAAATTTAAAAAATTGCCTGAAAAAGTCTAAAAACAACACTTTTCTACCTATCTAATCACAGTTTTAGTGTTTATACTCCTCCGAAACGGCTTGACCGATTTTGATGAAATTTAATATGTATATTCAGTAGGTATGAGAATAGGTTTATAACTAATTTTTATACCCCTAAGTGTTAAGGGTGGCTCACCCTAACAAAATTTTTTTCATTTTTTGGACG
Organism: Dysmachus trigonus; assembly: GCA_949715965.1. Taxonomy (NCBI): domain Eukaryota; kingdom Metazoa; phylum Arthropoda; class Insecta; order Diptera; family Asilidae; genus Dysmachus; species Dysmachus trigonus. Next base: position 4,064,791 of record OX454324.1, read on the forward strand.
CATTTTTTTTTGGTAATTTTTTTATGGTGGTCCTAAATTTTTACCCTTCTACCACCAACCCCTACTTTTTAATAGCATTTCTAACGTTTGTTCAATAATATGGTAGCATATTAATTCCTTTAAAAGGATTTTTGATAATAGTTAAGACGCTAAGAGCTCTTAATTTTGATCCAGAATCGGGGGGTAATTTAGAATATTACCATAATTCCCAAATCCAAGATGGCGGATCCAATATGGTGATGAAAATTTCTCGACTTCAACGGATTTTCATGAAAATTAGTACGATTTTTTGTGGTACCAGTAATTTTGATCATTATCGAATTATCAAAGTTTCTAGATCCAAGATGGCGGACCCAATATATAAAAAAAATTTCTCAATTTCAACGGGATTTAATTAAATTTGCTACAATAATTGTGTTAATGCCACTAATTTTAAATATTATCAAGATTTGGATATTCAAGGTGGCGGATCCATAAAGGGGTTTTCGGGTTGAATCAATTTCTAGGATATAACAAACGAACATTTGAGAAGTCTTTAATTAGTAAGTATTTACCCAACGCCGGGTGAAACCGGGTAATTTTCCAATATTTGTGAAGTGTAAAACGGTTTACTTAATATTAAACAACGTGTAAGTTTGTTCAATAAATTAATTAGGGATATGAAACGGAAATACTGTTTTCTTATATTAATGGTATTATTTGTAGAACGCGAAAAGAAAGAACACGATCAAATACAGTACACAGGCTTTTATTTTAAGCAAATGCTTTTATTGGAACCATTCACTTTCAGTAAATGCTTCATTTTTATTCACTTATGACCAAACAATTTTTGCAAGACGCAAAATAAATTCCCAAAACAGTATAAGATGAAACTAAATAGAAAAAAATCTAAAAATCTTTAAGTCACACGATTTTATTCTAAAACGCACTAAAAAGTTCGTTTTTTGAATTAAAGTCGTTTCACTTAAAAATTCGATTTTTTTTTTTTAAATACGGTTTGGTCTGTAATATTTTTTGTACAGGTTTAAAACTGTGTTAATAAAGTTCAAATTATTAAAAGTCCATCAGTTCGTATGATTTAATAAAAATAAAAATTTCCACTTACCTTTTATCTCCCGCGACGGCTCGTTCATCTTCTTTAATCACTCAAATAAACTCGGGAATAAAATATAAAAATTAACGACACTAGAACTTATACATTTTAAATTTTTGTGTTCTTCACTTAAAAGGCCTTTATTTCACTTCATAAAAATTTTTCAATTTTTCTAAAACGAAATATAACACACATTTTGAAGTTTTTAAAACTTTCACTTTCAAAACATAAAATCGCTGGTAATCCAAATCCCACGGCGTATGCTGCTAAATCTTCGGGCACTGATAATCGGAAAATCTAAAAAATTATTCACTCACTAGTGCTTTTTAGCACTTTAAAGGCCATATTATTTGAAATCTTTCTTTGATTTTCCACCTTACAGACTTATTCACTGAAGAAAATGACTAGTAATCTAAATCCCACGGTGGCTGCTGCTGCTTAATTCTCTAGCACTGATAATTTAAAAACTATTCACTCACTAGTGGTTTTTTGTTAACCACTTTAAAGGCCATATTATTTGAAATAATAAAACTTTCTTTGATTTTCCACAACACTGGTACTTCTGCAATTGAGAAGAATAAAAAGAAATATTGTTAAAGAATTGTGCATCAAATTTAACAGATAAAAAATAAATCGTATTTAAGAAAGGAAAAATTACAAATTATTAAAGTATAGGGACGGTATCAAGAAAGGACGGATAACGGCGTTGACATCAAAATTACAATTAATTTAATTATTATTTTTATGTTGATTTATCGCCACAGCTCTTTATAAAAATAATGAAAATTTTAAAAGTGGCCACCTACCTTTAAATCCCCCTTTGGCGGCTGTTGATGAGTCCTTTGGCACTGGTAATCGGAAAATCTAAAAAACTATTCACTCACTAGCGCTTTTTAGCACTTTAAAGGCCATATTATTTGATATCATAAAATATTCTTATGACTTTTCACTTCACAAAATTTTCTCATGCAGAATTTCCGACAGAATTTTTTGCCAGGGCTGAAATACTCGATTTTTTCACCGTCAATCGAAAGAAAAATGGTCGACGGTTAATATAAAGCTTATCGGGAGGAGCAAACATTTGAAATTCATCCGGAAAAATGAATAAAAACCGCAGGAAATAGAAAGTGACGCCAACTCGTTTAGAATTTAACACTGTACAAAAAAGTTTTGCTGCTGAACGAAGCTGGGCGCGAAACCGCCTTCGTTAAGTTCGATGAGATGGGTTTTTTTTCCCGAGACGACAAATGTTTTGTGGATTTTGTTTCTATTTTAAATTAAAAAGAATTTTATGCCCGTTGGAGCCTCAGAGATGGTTATGAGTAAGATTAATACATTTTATTCAAAATATTGTTTCAAATTTCTGCGGGACTAAACCGAAGAGAAATAAGAAAAATCTTATTAGAATAATTCCAAGTTTATTCTTCGTCAAGTTGTGGCGTGTTCTACCCAAAGAGAGGTACACTTTAAATTTTACGTGGATGAATGTTACTGCTAAAAGTTCTTGGACGCGCGTAGGAATAATTTTCTCGATATTGGAAAATGTTCTTCCAGTAAATTGAATTTTATTTTAAAATTTTCTCATGATTTTCTCATTATCCGCCGAATCAGAGAAAAGATTTGGGGAAAATTGGAAAATTGCAGCTTCTGCTTGAAAATTATCAAAGAGGAAATTAGTAGAAATAGAAAGGGGGACGATATTTAGAAAAATTATTCTCCTTAGAAAAATATTGATGAAAATGTTTCGCGAAAAGCAGCTCTGCTTTTAAAATGCGATTTTTAATTTTTGCCCCCTTCGATGGAAATTCGAGGAAAATCTCATGTTAAATATTTCATCTAATATCTCTAAGGGAAGTAGTAATTTTCGAGGAAAATCTTCAGCTATTTGCAAAAAGCCCTAAAGAAGAAAAGTCGCCACCTACCTCAAAGTCCCCGGGTGACGGAAGCACCCAGTCATTTTTAACTTTGCAAAACTTTCTCGAGCCGCGGAAAAAATAATATTTCACCGAACTACCGCCGAAATATCCGATTCCTTCACCGGAAATCGAAAGGAAAGCGATCGAAGTTTAATAATAAACTTACCGGCAGCCGCGAACAGGTGAAATTAATCTTAAAATTAAATAATTATCCGGAGGAAACGGAAACCGACGCCAATTATTTGGAAAATTACACTGTCTGGCGCAACTGAAGTTGAACGAAGCTGGTCACGAAATCGCCCTCTATAAGTTCGATGGACTTCGGTTTTTCCCCACCCAACAAGTGCCGCGTAACATCTTATGAAGTTTTTTGCTATTCAAAATTAAAACGGCATTTATTCATATCCGAGCTTCTGAGAGGAATTCAAATAAGATTAAGAGTATTTAAAAAAAATATTTCCAAAAGCTTCCGCAGATCTTAATCGAAGAAAAATAAGAAAATCCAATACGAATAATTCAAATTTGAACAATTAAACGAACACTTATCGGACCCATTTCGTATTTCGACAAGTCACCGAATTCATCTACCCCTCCCAAGTACACTTTAAATTTACGATGATATTACTCAACGCCACAAAATAAATGTCTGCGGCACTTTTCTTGAGGAAGTAGTTCCTAGGATTTTAGCTTGTAAAGAAGCTAGGAAACTCATTAATGTCTTAAATTAATTGGGTGCGTCCTAGAATCCTAAATTATGAAAATCAAGGTCCTAGCCCTCCCCTGTCCTTATATTTTTGAGTATCTTCTTTCTCCCATATAAAAATATTCTTAACGATATTCTTCTAAGAAAAACGTTTTTTTGGAAAATTCAGCTTCTAAAGAATCTAGAAGGCTCCTTAATAGCTTAATTAAATAGAGCTGATCCCAGACCCCTATGTTTTTAAAATCAAGGCTCTAGCCCTACCCCTTCCCTATTTTTTCATGTACCGTACTTAGGCAAATTATCCCGCCTATTCGAGAGTAAATAGGCTACACATTTCCTAAAAATATTCTTAGGGCCACAGTATTTTACGAAGACTAGCAAAACATATTTAGTTCTCTAAAAAGTTAAAAACCGGGATAGGTCTGAAGGAAAAATTTCGAGAAGGGCACCAAACTCTCCAGATGGTAAAATTTAGGCTAAGAATTGCTCCACTAAGGGCCCATTCGACGTTAAATGGGTTACAGAATTCCCAAGAAAAAATTGTAGGGCCGCAATATTTTGAGGAGTGTGGTAGAATATATTTGACTTTCTAGGAAATAAAAAGACGGGATAGGTCTGGAGGAAAAATTTCGAGAACGGGGCGTCAAACTCTTCAGACGATTAAATTTAGGCTAAAAATCACTCACACAGATGTTTCAAAACAAAAAAAAAAAGGTAGGGCCTCAATATTTTGAGCAGACTGGCAAAACATATTTGACTTTTTAGGGCAATTAAAAACGTGATAGGTCTGGAGGTAAAATTTCGAGAAACAGGGCACCAAACTCTCCAGAATAGTAAAATTTGGGTTTTAGACCCTCCGGCTCAAAATATTCCTTCGGGATGTGTCCTGATTTTATTTTTCCTGAAAAGGTAATCATCTTTACTTAGTGTTTATAAAATTTCAATAATAAAAAAAAATGTTTAAGACCAGGAGGGCATTTTCCAATAAAAGTATTTCGCATCTCATTCAATTTTTTAAAATTTTCCTCAAAACGAGTAAAATTCATAATGAAAAAAATTCATTTTTTGGATTCTCACATGATGCTTATGAAGCTTACATAAAACTTGGGTGTATGATGTATGGACGCCAAGGCAAAAATCGTATATCCCGCCTCATAAATAATTGCATAGGTGATTTGGACATATCGAAAAATCCAAGTTATTTTCTAAAGCTTTACAAAAGTTTACCTAAGCTAAGTATGCACTGAAGTTTATAAAAGTGATTATAATAAGCATGAAATGCTTGATGTATGGGACATAGGTTGAAATTTATGAAGGGAATTATACAAAATTATTTCGCTATTTGAAGCCGCCTTGAGGGGTGAATTATGTTGTAGGCAAAGAAATTTATAAGAAACGATTATTTTAGAAGATATAGATCCATATATTATGGGTTTGTTTGTTTTTTTTTTGTGACTAAATCTACTCTTAATACAATAACTAGATAACGTTCAATCGAATGATATCAAATTTTGAAGAGCTTCTCAAATTTACGCAATTATTTTCTAGTAAAGTGCTATTTTGTTGACTTAACAACTAAACAATTTACCCAATCGCCCCAAATTCAGCGGCTTTAATTAAATACTTTGTTCGAGTGGACGATACAGATTAAAAAATTAATATAGACGTTTTTTAGTTAGTTGGAAAAATCATTTTTAGTGTTATCTTCTTAAGGGGGCAGATGGTATGATAAATTGGAGGTTAATAAAAAAAATAAAAATGCATTTAATAAATTTGTTGTCATGCAAATATTTATTTATTAAGTTAAATAACTTATATGGTTTTATTATAAGATTACAAATTCCTTAAAATAAAATACGATGATACTTCAAAATTGGACCGATCTCACGAAAATTGGGGACATTTAACCCATTAAGGAAAATTTCATCGTTTTTGTTTAATTTTAGTGTTTTCACTTTTGATTTCCCTCCAAAATAAATTCTCTGTAGGTCAAATCCAGAAAAGAAATATTTAATGGGATTTTATCGTATTTTTATCATTTCATGTATAAAAATTTTTTTATATATATTTTTTTTTTTTGTTATTTTTGTTCAACGGTAAAACAATTTATGGGTTTATTTCCATTTAATGTGGGGGCCGGACTTGTCGTGACGAAAAATTGCTTTTTATAATATTAAAAATTGATCTTGATACAACTTTTTGGTATGAGGATAATTTTTTGGTTTAACCCCGGAATTAATTTTTACAGAATGACGCAAAAGATGTGCATGCGTTCCAATTTTGAGTTTATTAAACCATAAGAAAATTAACGAGGAGATTATCTTCCAACGTAAACTTTGAACTATATTTCTACGATAGTCAGTTGATGCTGTGTCGGGTGATATGAAGATCGTAAAATGTTTTAATAATCAAAAAAAAATTACCATGATCTATAGGAAAATAAAATAAAATAATTCCAATCAAGTTTTCAAAATAGGCGAAACCATTGTCGCATTGGAAACGCCAACTATTTTGCTAGATAACAGAATGACGTGGCTTAAGGCCCCACTCTTTAAATTCCAACGGTGTTTAAGCATCTTTTGTTATTTTATCTACAACAAATTTCATTCAACTCAGTCCAACTCAGCTGCAAGTGCGAGGAGTAAGTAGCTGAAAATGTAAGATAAGCGACAACAATTTTTATTATTGAAAGCTGTAAGTTGAGCAGCAGGTTTTGTAGCATTTGCGCTTGAGGAAAGAGAATGAATTTACTACTTTAGTTTTGTTTTGTTTTTTACTGTATAATGTATAAAATGAGGAAAAATTGTTATTTTGAGTCATTTTCCCAAAAGAGGAAACCAGTATATATATATATTTAATTTATATTTTGGTTTTGTGAAGAATTATGGGCATTATTTATTGAAAATTTAAAAATATATATTTTAGTATATTTTTCCTGGTTTTATTACTTAACCAATTTCGGAAATAATATATATATATATATATAGTATATATTTTTGTTTAAATAAAATTCAGCTCTCAATAAAAATTTCGAAGATAAAAACGGGCAGTACGATGAAATGAGATGTTTAGTTTGTGAATGATATTTGAAGTTGATCGAAGTGATCATCGATCGAAGGAAATACTTATTGATATATTAGAAAGTGATAAAATTCGTGGGATTTTCGAGCTAAATAGGTCGATGCGCTACAGCCAACATTAATTTAGTGTCCGATTCAGTGTGCGATAGATATCAGACTGAGGCTGATAACTTCAACTTTCGAGAAGTGGGGAATTGTGCGCTCTCTCGTAAAATGAATCGGTGATCCGATCAACAATCCGAAGTATTATTTAGATGTAGAAAAGATTTTCGTGGGTAGTTCACTCCATATTTTATAAGAGGTGTGAGAGAAATTTGATTACGATCAGAGTTTTTGTTTTTATGTTTTTATGCTACTCACTAATAAATATATATATATATATATATTATGTTTCTTTCCATTTTCTCTCTTTTCATTTGTAATGTACCAAGCAAAAAAGACGTAAATACGTAAGGGAGTTTTAATCAAATCCATTGATAAAAGATCATCAGCTGTGTTGTGGATCCACGAACGCATTTCAGCGGGGGACTACAAAGAAATAATAAATTCTTCATAATTTTGTTAAATAAATTTATAATTTTATTTTCTTACTGCATATTCGAATAAGAGATAAAATATTAATCTTTTGATATATAAAAAAATATACGAGTGTAAAGCATCGCTGCTGTCACTCGATTGTGAGGTTTTAAAAGCTAGTAAAATAGAAAAAAAATAATCGGACAATCTTCGAATGGTGATGTGAACTATTTTACTTGATAAACTGTTTTTATTTTATACTTTTATATATTTTATATATATATATATATTTATTTTATGTTTTTTTCCCTCTAACGCGCTTGCCTCAAGCAGTAGCTTCGCGCTCTATTCGATTCAGTGTTTAGTGAACGTTGAAGTGAAAGGTGGAATTCAGTTCGTAAAGAATTCACGAAATATTCTACAAAATAAAAAATAAATAATAATAAAAACAGGTTCCAAGCACTTAATAAAAATTAAATAAAATGCTTAATTAAAAATAATAAATTAATTAATACAGTGTTCATGTTACAGAACAGAAAATATGCTAAACACATCGAGAACAAGACTGAATAGAAAATTTTAAGTTTTTAAAAAAAAAAAATTAATAAACCACTTAAGTGGGTTTTATAAAATATAAAGTGTTAAATAAATATATAAATAAAAATTTACTTAAAAATGGATATGAAATTTGTAAATGTTCTCATCCTGGGATTTGGATTCATGTTCCTTTTTACATCATTCCAAACGATGGGAAATATTGAGGTAAGATATATTTTTAAAAATAAATAAAATAACTCTATATTACAAAAAAAAAAATAAAAATAAAAATTAATGCAAAATTAACACAGAAATTAATTTAAAAAACTAGCCTGTACTTATTTATTTTGCCAAAATTTTAATATTACCGAATTTTTGTAATTTTCAAATATTTTCATTCTATCCTTAATTTATTATTATACAATAAATTAATAAAAAAAAACATTAAATAAACTTTAATGTATGTTAATTTTTACTTTGAATACATAAAACAAGGTCATTAAAATTCTTGTTAATATCTTTATAGCATAAAATTCCAATAAGCGGGGCAAATCACATCGAAATTAGCATTAAGAATTGCATCATTCAGTAAAAGAATATCTTTAGGAATTTAATCAATTCGCCAAAAATTAATTTAGGCTATCTAAATCCCTAAAATTTTTACGAAGTCCTTGAGGTGTTATTTAATTATTTTTTTTTATTAGTTTATTCAGGTCACGAAATTGATAATAATGATAAAATCTATCAATCTATTTGAGATCTTAAATACGTTCCAATCTAGTTTTAATTTTTAGTTGATATTATGTTATTTGTATTTTTTCTATTGTTTTTTATTTTTTTATTTTTCTTTTCTGTTTATACCTTGGCATGGCAAAAAAAAAAAAAAAAGTGAAAGTGGTTAAACTTTACTATTTCAACTTAGTTTCTATCGACATTAAAAATTCCACAACAATCGCAACTCTCGGCAAAAGCTTTTTTAGTTTTTGATAGACCTCTTTTGTTACCTAGGCCCCTTAATACAAAAGCGGAGATAGACAGGTGAAATCCGATTAGATTTTTATTATCATTGCCTCATCTTCTTTTGTATTATTGTTATTAATGCATTTTTAAGATAAAGCTACTAATCGAAAAAAAATCATCTTTCTCTTATCTGTCTTAAGGGGCACCCACTAGTGGTGACCGCCTGCAAAAAGGTGATTTTTGGGATTTTTTTTGGAAGAAAACTACTCCATGGAATATTTTAATGTTTTAAGGATATACACCCCTGGCCAAAAAAAAAGTCCAGGAAATAAATTCCCAATTTTTCAATGATAACTTCTTTTCTTCGCAAACTGGTGACGTTTTTACCAAAAATTCTTAGAATACGCATTTCACTATTATGTTCTTATAGGTAGTAAAACAAGCAGGTTTTGTTTTAAGTAGTCGAAAATTCCTTACCTGCACTCAGGATAATTAAAAGGGTTATAAAATATCACGGATGAACAAATTTCTGCATTCTTGGGAAAATCCATAAAAAAGCAATAAAGCAAATAAGGAAGTAATAAAACTAATTATTAGGGTTAACATTACTATTGTTACTTTATTTTACAGTAGTAAATTATGATCTTATTTTACAGTAATAATACACTTTTATTTTTCTTAATACCGCGTACTACCTTCTTCGCTTTTATGACTTCAGAAATTCGACGAAGCATTGAGTCATCAAAATTTGATGGCAAATCCTAGACTATATTGTTTTACCATACTTCCTCAAATACCCTTTTGAGTTCCCTTATTTCTTGTGGCCTTTTATAGGTAACTTGTTTTCCCATTAACGACCACACATCTTCTATATATATAAAAGAAAGTCGTGTTAGTTACACTATTTATAACTGAAGAACGGCTGAACCGATTTGGCTGAAAATTGGTGGGGAGGTAGCTTAGAAGCAGGAAACGGCTATAGGATACTTTGTAAGGTTTCAAAATGGCGGATCCAAGATGGCGGCTGAAAATTTTAAATTTGAAGCGATTTTCATGAAAAAATTGGTATATAGGGGTTTTGCGGGATGGGGATTTCAAATCCGCTGTCCAAATTTAGAAATCCAAGATATATAATATGGCGACCAAGATTTCCTGATTTCAATGGATAATAATGAAAATTAGTACAATGAATGTTTTGAGGTCACTGATTTTGAATATTATCAAAATTTAGAAATCCAAGATGGCGGATCCAAAATGGCGACTATATTTCTCGATTTCAAGGGATTGTAATGAAAATTAATACAATGATTATCTTGAGGTCACTGATTTTGAATATTATCAAAATTTACAAATCCAAGATGGCGGACCCAATATGGTGACCAAGATTTCTCGATTTCAATGGATTTTAATGAAAATTGGTACAATGATTATTCTGAGGCCACTAATTTTGAATATTAGCAAAATTTCCAAATCCAACATGGCGGATCCAACATGGCGACCAGAATGTCTCGATTTCAACGGATTTTAATGAAATTTGGTACAATGATTATTCTGAGGATACAAGTTCCGAATATTATCAAAAGTTTTCAATCCAAGATGGCGGATTCAATATGGCAACCGAATATCTCGATTTCAACGGATTTTAATTAAAATTAGTATAATGATTATTCCGGAGCCACTAATTTCGAATATTATCAATATTTCCATATCCAACATGGTGACCAAAATTTCTCGATTTCAACGGATTGTAATAGAAATTAGTACAGTGATTATTCTGAGGCCACTAATTTTGAATATTAGCCAAATTTCCAAACTCAAGATGGCGGATCCAATATGGCGACCAACATTTCTCGATTTCAACGGATTTGAATGAAAATTGGTACAATGATTATTTTAAGGCCACTAATTTTGAATATTATTAAGATTTGGAATTTCAAGATAGCGGATCTATAAAGGGGTTTTCGGGTTGAAACAATTTCTAGGATATAACAAACTAGAACATTTGAGAAGTGTTTAATTAGTAAGTATTTACCCAACGCCGGGGGAAACCGGGTAACCCAGCTAATTTTCAATTAAATTCAAGTCCGGGCTATTAGATGGCCAAAGAAGAGACTTCATACCCAAAGTGACTTTCAAATCGGTAATCTGTATTGAATGAATATTAAATTTAGTCGTTATTATAGTCAGTCTTTGCTCGATGGCATGTTGTTGAATTGTCTTGAAAAACAAGTTCTTCAATATTTTCGGACATTTATTCTATTGTCGGTAGAACGCTATCGTTGATGATTTGTATTTGTATTTTGCGGCATTTGATGACCCCTAAAGAATAATAATACGGCCTACACCGTAGACTATGATGCATCCCCATCCAATCATAACGTAGGGGGAAAATTTATCGGTGTGAGTAATACAATCATCGCTATATTTTTCCAAACTTTGTGACGAAAAACCTGCTTTCCATTTGGTCCTATTGGGTTGAATTCATATTCATCTGAAAACATGACAGTCCTCCAATCCCCAACAGTAAGATTTTCGTGATGCTTCTCCTAATCCAGCCACTTTCTTTTCATATTCTGTGTAGCAGTTTCTTTGCCGATCTTCTGGCAACTAGTCAGTGAGCCTCCTGCGTATCGTCCTGGTTGATACCGCTGTTCCTGTTTTCTCCACAAACATCCTTTTCAGTTGGCCTGAGTTTGAGAAACGACTTCGTAAACCGTAGCCGACCCCAAGGGAAGGAGTAGTTTTTCGTTTGCTTCCACTTCCTTTTTCCGGGATAATTCCTCAGTTTCTCACGGATGAATCGCTACATTTTATTCGTTTAGAAATATCCACATTTGATAATCCTGTGTCCGAAAAACGCAATATTTTAATCTCTTCCTGCTCACTTAAGGGGGTACATGAGTCTTAAATGACTAAACTTTGGACACATTTTTTAATGGTGCAATAAATACAATTATATTGAAACTATTATTTATTGAAAAAAGCAACATTTGAACAATATTTGGTGAAATTTTCGTTTGAAAATTTTGAAAATTGACCTTCTGGTGGCTATTTTTCGAAAACTTGGTGAAAATGCGGTAGGCATGATATCTTGCTTTAGATTTATGTGAAATAAAAAATTTTTTTTTCTTGTAGCATACGTTTATAGCTCGGAGGTGACCGAAGGATTTGTTAAAAAATCGAAATTTCAATTTTTGGCGTCGTTGCGCGCTAAAAAATCATTTTTCGGTATAAAAAATCAATATATTTTGCCACATAAGTAAAGTTGTAATGCACCAAAAAGAAAATCCTTCGGTCACTCCCTAAAGAATACTATGTAGAAGAAGTATGCAAAATATTAGGATGATCGGTGTAATAGTTTTTAAGTAATCGTGACTACCGACTTAAAAAATGTGTTTTCGAGAAAAACTCGTTTGAAGTTTAAATACGGTTCGAGCAGGTGGTAGAGCTTAGTGGGGGAAATCGCTCGCTCTCTTAGAGTTTTGCTCCGATCGATTTGAAACTTTGAGAAAATACTCTTGTTATGGTATACTTTAAAATGAAACAACAAAAAAAAAATCGATTTTTTCAAATTTTGAAACCCCCCTTAAAACCATTTTTGTTTCAAAATGTGTGCTTCCTTTATGAGATTCAACTCGTTCAACTGGTACAGCACAAGTAACATCACTTGAAAATTTGACAACCTTTTATATTCACGTAGTTTTATAATTATTTTAAACGTTTTGCAATGCTTCATTATTATCTTTTTATGAGGCGTGCTCTCATTTCTGAGAAAACAGGTAAATATTTCAAATTGGCTTTTTTTTTTTTGCCAGTGGTGTGATTTTCATGACTTTTTTTTAACACATAAGGAATATATATATTTTATATATACCTTGGGATAATTTTATACATATATTTAAGAGTATATTCTGAAATTTTCAAACATTTTCCTCGAAAAATAACAGAGATATCAATTGCCGCGCATTGTAGGTCGCCATCTTGCTGGGCGATTTGTGTACATCCTGGAGGTCACAATTTTCATCTGAAATCAATCAATTCAACAAAATTTACTTTTTTTTATAAGAGTCTCTTCTATTTGAACCTCACTCCTTACAAATAAATCGAAAATTAATATTTGTTTAAGGAATGTGAATATTTAGTTTGATTTTCTACCATTTTTTCGTATTTTTTTTACAATAAAAAAATAGTTAAAGATATTGTTCAGGATTGAGGTTCAAATAGAGTCTATTTATATAAAGAAACTATGTGCTGAGTTTGATAACGATTGATCAAAAACTGTAGGAGCTAGAGTAGTTTCGAGAAAAACGCGATTAAAAATAAGAGTGGCAGTAAAGGTTCGACTGAGGGACACTCACTGAAACGCTTATAACTTTTAAACGGCGTGGAATTTTGTTTTGAAATTTTCAGAATGTATTTTTGAATAGTTTTAAAATCGATTTATGAAAAAAAAAAAAAAAATTTGAGTTTTTTGAAGCCTCTACACCTATTTCCCCCTTAATTCATACTTCAGATGGTTGTAACTCAAAAACTATTTGAGATATACAATTGAAAGTTTAGTATGTTATTTTTAAAGGTATGCACTATCGAAATATGAAATAAATTTCAAAATTTCACACAAGTTGTGCTCCTTAATCCATTAACGACTAAGCTCACATTTCACAGTCGATTGGTTTTTCGTCTACAAAATGCCTAAGAACAACTAAATATTATTAGGGAAAAACATTTTCTAAAGTAAAAAGACCTGCTCTATCCGAATCTTTTGAAAAAATGCTCACCAAAAATTAAATATGGCCGCCGAAAGATGTCTAAAATTGAAACATCAACTGTCCAATTTTTCATAAACTTGGTACTTATTTATTCTTACACGGTTAAAAATTTTGGAGTAAAATTTAATCTTTTGCTTGTATTATAGCCATTTTTCAATCCACTTCGAATTAAAAGTGAATTCATCGAATATTACTCAAAAATGCAATAATTTTTGTATTGAAAAGTAATCCAAAATATATGCTAAAATACTCTGTAATCTTTTTGGAGTAATTTTCAATATTAATTGGATTAAAACTAGATTAAAAGGTAATACTTCAATCCAAGTAGATTGAATTTTAAGTTTTTTAAACCACAATGTATCACGCTGGCCATGCTGCGTCCGAAACGCATTTGATTCATAGTCAAGATGCAGTGCGAGTGGAAAGTGAATTTTGTGCAGGAAAAGTTTGGCGACAAAGGCATATTCGCTCCTAATAGTTTTAAAGTAAGTAAAATTTCAAACTCATTCATTGCTTGTCAAAATACAACTCCTTGACAAACAAACAAAGCTATGAGCTTTATATTATGAAAGAAAAATTTTATGTTTTTTATATTTAAGAAATTTTATGTTGTTTAACATTATTTTGTTTACATATAATGTATATAATTTGAATAAAATGAATTAAATCAGTTAAAATGCTTGAATATTTCCTTTTATTTTTTGGAAAAAAAATTAACATCATACAACCTAAATATTCCCTGAAATCCCAAAAAAAAAATCTGTCACTGTATCAATGTAATGCAATCAATGAACATTTTAATTATAAAGTAATACAATTAGTATTAACTTATTAAAACCATGGTAGATTGAAGGTGAAGTATCGTTAATATTAACTTTTAATGCAATAAGTACTAGTTTTAATAGAAAATGGGATTTATTTATATCTCATTAAAAGATAACCATTCAATATTTTTGTATTAAAACTATACTTTAGAATTAACTTCTTAAAACCATAGTGGATTAGAAGTAAAGTATAGGTAATATTACCTTTTAATACAACAAGTATTGATTTTTAATGTTCTAGTATTAAAATTCATTTAATACTGAAAAGATTTTATTTTAATACCTGCCAATATTACAGTTTCATTTTAATCCTTTCAAAATACTTTTTGGTGTGGACTTATATCCAATCCAGAAAATATTGCTTTTTAGTCCAAAATTGTTTACCGTGTAGATATGATGTTCTCAAGTTACTCATACTATATCTTTGGAATGTACAATAATATAAAAATGAATCCCTGTTTCCCTTGGTTACGCCGTAACTTGAGAACGACTTTACCGATTTCATTCATCTTTTTTTTTTAAGTTTTCTAATACTTTATAGAATGTTCTTACGGAAAGAAAAGTTAAGAAAATTTAGCAGACAGCTGTTTTATTTTCTTGTAACAAAAGAATTGTCTATGAAAGTTCGTTTGTTTGTTTGTTTGTTCCTCAATCACGCCTAAACGCTTGTAACGATATTTTTCACTTTTTGTTCGAAGGTAGTACATATTCCAACATAACATATAGGTTAACTTTTTTTTGGATGATATATAGGGCTTCAAAATGGCGTTTCCAAGATGCCAGTTGAACATTTTAAATTTGAAGCAATTTTCATGAAAATTGGTACTTAGGAATTTTGCGCAATGCTGATTCCAAATCCGCTGTCCAAATTTAGAAGTTCAAGATGGCGGATCCAATATAGTGACCAATATTTCTCGATTTCAACGGATTTTAATGAAAATTAGTACAACGATTGTTTTGAGGACACTGATTTTGAATATTACCAACATTTACAAATCCAAGATGGCGTACCCAATATGGTAACTAAAATGTTTCGATTACAACGGTTTACAACGATTACAATTTAATGAAAATTAGTACAATGATTGTTCTGATTGAACTAATTTCGAATATTAGCAAAATTTCCAAAACCAAAGTGGCGGAACCAACATGGCGATTAAAGAAAATTTGTACAATGGTTATTCTGAGGCAACTAATTTCGAATATTATCGAGATTTCCAAATCCAAGATGGCGACCAAACATTTTTCAATTTCAACGGATTTGAATGGAAATTTGTACAGTAATTATTCTGAGGCTAATAATTTTGAATGTTATCAAAATTTCCAAATTCAAGATGGCGGATTTAACACGGCGACCAAAATGTCTTGATTTGGACGGATCTTAATGAATATTGTCAAAATTTGTAAATCCAAGACGGCGGCTCTAATGTGGAGACCAAAATTTCTCGATTTTAATGAAAATTAGTACAATGATTATTCTGAGGCTACTAATTTTAAATATTATCACAATTTCCAAATCCAAGATGGCGGATCCAATATGGCGATGAAAATTTCGAGACTTTAACAGATTTTCATGAAAATTAGTACGATTTTCTTAGGGGCCACTAATTTTGAATATTATTAGAGTTTTTAGATGCAAGATGGCGGACCCATAGGTTAGGTTAGGTTATTGCGGCTGCCTCAAAAGAGGCACACTTAGGCCAACGCAAGGCCCATTGTGATACCACACGGGACGACCCCGATTTAACTAACCGTCGAACCACTTCGAGACTTTGATGAAACGTTCAATGTCCCTGACGTTCTTCACACTCAGGTCTGACAGGTCATCAAAGAAGGTGGCGCCCAGGTGCTGGTACCTATGTCGTGCAAGCGCTGGGCAATGACAGAGGAGGTGGCTGATACTTTCCTCTTCCTCCTCATTCTGGCAACTTCTGCAGAAGTCATTTGCTGAAACGCCTAGCCTTCTGGCATGTCTCCCTATAAGACAATGCCCAGTTATCGCAGCTATGACGTTGCTAATGGACACTCTTTTGAGTGAAATAAGGCTCTTTGACCTGTTTCGGTCGAGAGTTGGCCAGATAAGCTTGGTGGTCGCACATGTGCTTTCTCTCCTCCACCTATTCCTTGCGATACTCGCATACACTTGCGAGATCTCCTTCTTACGATAGGCGAGCGGTGCCCCTATATCCCGGATGATATCCTCCTCCGGTAGGGTTGTACCCTTTCTGGCGAGCTCATCCGCCCTAGTATTGCCCGGGATGTCATTATGTCCCGGTACCCATATAATAATAATCTTGACCCTCTCTGCTACTTCGTTTAGCAGAGAGCGGCAGTCTGCTACTACCTTAGAGGTCGTAAAGACGCCCGTGAGGGACTTGATTGCGGCCTGGCTGTCCGTGAAGATGGAAATGTCCTCAGAACTTGACATATTCCTTCGCAGCCATTGTAAGGCCTCAGTGATAGCCATAACCTCAGCTTGGAAGACCCATTAATGCGACCAAAAAAAATTTCTCGATTTCAACGGGTTTTAATGAAATTTGGTACAATAATTGTGTTAAGGTCACTAATTTTGATTTGGATATTCAAGATGGCGGATCCATAAAGGGGTTTTCGGGTTGGATCAATTTCCAGGATATAACAAACTAGAACATTTGAGAAATGTTTAATTAGTAAGTACTTACCGAACGCCGGGTGAAACCGGTTAACCCAGCTAGTGTACAATAATAACAGAGTACATAAAAATTTTAGTAACAAATATTTTCAAGATGGCGGATCCAATATGGCCGCCATTACAACATAAAATGTTTTTTTTTACAAATAGAGTGCATGCGGATAGACATTACTTATGTTTTTGAGGTAGCTGATTTAAAAAATCTTATCAGTTTTTCATTTTTGGGCAGCCATATTTAATTTTTGGTGAACATTTTTTCAAATTTGACCTCAGGTTCGGAAAGAGGAGATCTTTTTGCTTTACAAAGTGTTTTTCCCTAATAATATTTAGTTGGTCTTAGATAGTCAAGATGGCGGATGTAAGATGGCGACCGAACTTGTTAAACTTCAAGGGATTACCATAAAAATTGGTACTAGGGAGTTTTTGGGGTAGCTGATTACGAATCTCGTTTCGAAAATTAGAATTCTTTAGTATTTAAAGAAATATCGGACAAAGCTGTTTACATACAAATTGAATATAGTCCTATAAATTTTCTTGTTCTAACTTAGGCATTTTTGTTGTAATTTTATAGAAAACAATTATAGACAGTGTTACTAAAGAGGATCCAACATTTAAAGGTGATGGCTATACAAGTTTGGCTGTTATTTATGCAATGTTTGCACTATGCAATTGGTTGGCTCCTTCATTTCTATCATTTAGCGGTCCTCGCGGAGCTATGCTGTGTGGAGCAGTAACATATTGGTAAAAATAAATTAATAATAATAATAATAACAAAAATGTAAAAAATGATTTATTTTATATAGCTTATTTATGGTAACATTTTTGTGGCCAAGAACCTGGCTACTGTATTTAGCTAGTGCTATTCTAGGAGCTGGAGCCTCAATCACATGGACTGGACAGGGATCATTTTTATCGAGATGCAGTACTCCAGAAAATATTTCAAGAAATTCAGGAATATTTTGGGCAATGTTGCAAGCGAGCATGTTTTTTGGAAATCTATTCGTATACTATCAGTTTCAAAATAAGGATGAAATTAATGCTGAAACTAGGACACTTGTAATTGGTGTTTTAATAGCAATTGCTATTTTGGGTGTTGTATTTTTGGCTGCTCTTAGACCAGCTCCAGATATATCTAGCGGGGATTCAGAACTCCAGGAGTCGATATCTTTTAAAGAAAGTGCCCTTAAGGCGTTTAAAGAGGCTTGGACATTGTTTTTAACACGTGATATGGTCCTGTTGAGTTTGGCATTTTTTTATACAGGTAAAATAAAATTTTGTAAAAGATTAAAATAACAATTTAAACATCTAAGGTCTTGAATTGTCGTTCTTCAGTGGAGTCTATGGATCATCGATTGGATTTACGTTAAAAATTTCAAATTCTCCAAAAGAAATTGTCGGTTTAGCTGGAATTTGTATTGGAGCTGGTGAAGTTCTTGGAGGTGGACTTTTTGGACTTTTGGGATCAAAAACGACACGTTGTGGACGTGATCCGATCGTGATAGCTGGATTTATAGTACACGTGACAGCATACTTTTTGATCTTTATAAATCTACCAAATGATGCACCTTTCGGTGATACTCAACAAATTGGATACTTGGATCCACCGCAGCCGTGGATCGCGCTCCTTTGCGCCTTCCTCCTCGGCTTTGGCGACTCCTGCTATAATACGCAAATTTATTCAATGCTCGGCGGAACCTTCGCCAAGCATTCGGTCGCTGCATTTGCTCTCTTTAAATTTACACAGGTACTATTAATGGATATTTAAAATTTATTTCTTATCTAATTAATAATAATTATTCTTAATTTACAGTCTGTGGCCGCTGCAATCAGCTTCTTTTATTCATCGCATGTCGTGCTGAGGGCCCAACTGGGCATTTTATTAGTTTTTGGAACAATTGGCACCGCCTGCTTCTGTGTTGTCGAATGGGCCCACAAAAGACGGATCAAAACCGAAACGGCCAAAGCAGGTGACGAGAGTTGTAGTGAATAATTAATTTGGTTTTGTACACAAGCTGAGTTTTTTAGAATTATTTTTTTTTCTTTTTTTTTACGTAAAACATTCCTAATAATTTTTATTGTTTTTATTATAAAATAAATGTAACAAATATTGATCTGTGTTTCATTTTATTTCACCCATTTAATTATTTACGTTCAAAGGGAAATAAGGTAAAAATTACGAAAAACGAAATATCGCAGGGTGCCATTATTTTCAGGAAGCTCTCAAAACATGTGCAGGTCTCTAGAAAGTCTAAAATTGGGATAGGTGTGGAGGAAACATTTTGAAAAACGGAGCAACAAACACAACTGGTCAAATATAGGCTAGAAATTATTCCATTAAGGGCACATTCAACGGTAAAAAGGCTAAAGATTTTCCGAAAAACTTCGTAAGGCCTCAATATTTTAAGAAGCCTCTGAAAATATATTTGGCTCTCTAAGCCATCAAAAGACGGAAGAGCCCTCGATCCAGGTAAAAAAATTATTTTCTAAAAAAGGGCTCCCCGGATAGAATTTTTTGGTTAAATCGAAACCAAGTAAAATAACTAGATAATTTTAGGCAGAATTAATACAAGAGAAAAAGTAAAAATGGAAATTCTCTTATTTTTTCTTCTGGACTTTTCTGTTTTTTGCCTAAAATCATCTAGTTATTGTACTAAGAGTTGATTTAGCCAAAAAAACCTATCCGGGGAGCCCTTTTCTAGAAAATAATTTTTTTACCTTGATAGGGCAGAATTAATACAAGGGAAAAAGTAAAAATTGAAATTCTGCTATTTTTTCTTCTGGACTTTTCTGTTTTTTGCCTAAAATCATCTAGTTATTGTACTAAGAGGCGATTTAGCCAAAAAAACCGATCCGGGAAGCCCTTTTCTAGAAAATAATTTTTTTACCTTGATAGGGCAGAATTAATACAAGGGAAAAAGTAAAAATTGAAATTCTGCTATTTTTTCTTTTGGACTTTTCTGTTTTTTGCCTAAAATCATCTAGTTATTGTACTAAGAGGCGATTTAGCCAAAAAAACCGATCCGGGAAGCCCTTTTCTAGAAAATAATTTTTTTACCTTGATAGGGCAGAATTAATACAAGGGAAAAAGTAAAAATTGAAATTCTGCTATTTTTTCTTTTGGACTTTTCTGTTTTTTGCCTAAAATCATCTAGTTATTGTACTAAGAGGCGATTTAGCCAAAAAAACCGATCCGGGAAGCCCCTTTCTAGAAAATAATTTTTTTACCTTGATAGGGCAGAATTAATACAAGGGAAAAAGTAAAAATTGAAATTCTGCTATTTTTTCTTTTGGACTTTTCTGTTTTTTGCCTAAAATCATCTAGTTATTGTACTAAGAGGCGATTTAGCCAAAAAAACCGATCCGGGAAGCCCCTTTCTAGAAAATAATTTTTTTACCTTGATAGGGCAGAATTAATACAAGGGAAAAAGTAAAAATTGAAATTCTGCTATTTTTTCTTTTGGACTTTTCTGTTTTTTGCCTAAAATCATCTAGTTATTGTACTAAGAGGCGATTTAGCCAAAAAAACCGATCCGGGAAGCCCTTTTCTAGAAAATAATTTTTTTACCTTGATAGGGCAGAATTAATACAAGGGAAAAAGTAAAAATTGAAATTCTGCTATTTTTTCTTTTGGACTTTTCTGTTTTTTGCCTAAAATCATCTAGTTATTGTACTAAGAGTTGATTTAGCCAAAAAAACCTATCCGGGGAGCCCTTTTCTAGAAAATAATTTTTTTACCTTGATAGGGCAGAATTAATACAAGGGAAAAAGTAAAAATTGAAATTCTGCTATTTTTTCTTTTGGACTTTTCTGTTTTTTGCCTAAAATCATCTAGTTATTGTACTAAGAGGCGATTTAGCCAAAAAAACCGATCCGGGAAGCCCTTTTCTAGAAAATAATTTTTTTACCTTGATAGGGCAGAATTAATACAAGGGAAAAAGTAAAAATTGAAATTCTGCTATTTTTTCTTTTGGACTTTTCTGTTTTTTGCCTAAACTCATCTAGTTATTGTACTAAGAGGCGATTTAGCCAAAAAAACCGATCCGGGAAGCCCTTTTCTAGAAAATAATTTTTTTACCTTGATAGGGCAGAATTAATACAAGGGAAAAAGTAAAAATTGAAATTCTGCTATTTTTTCTTTTGGACTTTTCTGTTTTTTGCCTAAAATCATCTAGTTATTGTACTAAGAGGCGATTTAGCCAAAAAAACCGATCCGGGAAGCCCTTTTCTAGAAAATAATTTTTTTACCTTGATAGGGCAGAATTAATACAAGGGAAAAAGTAAAAATTGTTATTCTGCTATTTTTTCTTCTGGACTTTTCTGTTTTTTGCCTAAAATCATCTAGTTATTTTACTAAGAGTCGATTTAGCCAAAAAAAACCTATCCGGAGAGCCCTTTTCTAGAAAATAATTTTTTTACCTTGATAGGGCAGAATTAATACAAGGGAAAAAGTAAAAATTGTTATTCTGCTATTTTTTCTTCTGGACTTTTCTGTTTTTTGCCTAAAATCATCTAGTTATTTTACTAAGAGTCGATTTAGCCAAAAAAAACCTATCCGGGGAGCCCTTTTCTAGAAAATAATTTTTTTACCTTGATAGGGCAGAATTAATACAAGGGAAAAAGTAAAAATTGAAATTCTGCTATTTTTTCTTCTGGACTTTTCTGTTTTTTGCCTAAAATCATCTAGTTATTGTACTAAGAGGCGATTTAGACAAAAAAACCGATCCGGGAAGCCCTTTTCTAGAAAATAATTTTTTTACCTTGATAGGGCAGAATTAATACAAGGGAAAAAGTACAAATTGAAATTCTGCTATTTTTTCTTTTGGACTTTTCTGTTTTTTGCCTAAAATCATCTAGTTATTGTACTAAGAGGCGATTTAGCCAAAAAAACCGATCCGGGGAGCCCTTTTCTGGAAAATAATTTTTTTACCTTGATAGGGCAGAATTAATACAAGGGAAAAAGTAAAAATTGAAATTCTGCTATTTTTTCTTTTGGACTTTTCTGTTTTTTGCCTAAAATCATCTAGTTATTGTACTAAGAGTCGATTTAGCCAAAAAAACCGATCCGGGGAGCCCTTTTCTGGAAAATAATTTTTTTACCTTGATAGGGCAGAATTAATACAAGGGAAAAAGTAAAAATTGAAATTCTGCTATTTTTTCTTTTGGACTTTTCTGTTTTTTGCCTAAAATCATCTAGTTATTGTACTAAGAGGCGATTTAGCCAAAAAAACCGATCCGGGGAGCCCTTTTCTAGAAAATAATTTTTTTACCTTGATAGGGCAGAATTAATACAAGGGAAAAAGTAAAAATTGTTATTCTGCTATTTTTTCTTCTGGACTTTTCTGTTTTTTGCCTAAAATCATCTAGTTATTTTACTAAGAGTCGATTTAGCCAAAAAAAACCTATCCGGGGAGCCCTTTTCTAGAAAATAATTTTTTTACCTTGATAGGGCAGAATTAATACAAGGGAAAAAGTAAAAATTGAAATTCTGCTATTTTTTCTTCTGGACTTTTCTGTTTTTTGCCTAAAATCATCTAGTTATTGTACTAAGAGGCGATTTAGACAAAAAAACCGATCCGGGAAGCCCTTTTCTAGAAAATAATTTTTTTACCTTGATAGGGCAGAATTAATACAAGGGAAAAAGTACAAATTGAAATTCTGCTATTTTTTCTTTTGGACTTTTCTGTTTTTTGCCTAAAATCATCTAGTTATTGTACTAAGAGGCGATTTAGCCAAAAAAACCGATCCGGGGAGCCCTTTTCTGGAAAATAATTTTTTTACCTTGATAGGGCAGAATTAATACAAGGGAAAAAGTAAAAATTGAAATTCTGCTATTTTTTCTTTTGGACTTTTCTGTTTTTTGCCTAAAATCATCTAGTTATTGTACTAAGAGGCGATTTAGCCAAAAAAACCGATCCGGGAAGCCCTTTTCTAGAAAATAATTTTTTTACCTTGATAGGGCAGAATTAATACAAGGGAAAAAGTAAAAATTGAAATTCTGCTATTTTTTCTTCTGGACTTTTCTGTTTTTTGTCTAAAATCACCTAGTTATTTTACTAAGAGTCGATTTAGCCAAAAAAACCTTGATAGGGCAGAATTAATACAAGGGAAAAAGTAAAAATTGTTATTCTGCTATTTTTTCTTCTGGACTTTTCTGTTTTTTGCCTAAAATCATCTAGTTATTTTACTAAGAGTCGATTTAGCCAAAAAAACCTATCCGGGGAGCCCTTTTCTAGAAAATAATTTTTTTACCTTGATAGGGCAGAATTAATACAAGGGAAAAAGTAAAAATTGTTATTCTGCTATTTTTTCTTCTGGACTTTTCTGTTTTTTGTCTAAAATCACCTAGTTATTTTACTAAGAGTCGATTTAGCCAAAAAAACCTATCCGGGGAGCCCTTTTCTAGAAAATAATTTTTTTACCTTGATAGGGCAGAATTAATACAAGGGAAAAAGTAAAAATTGTTATTCTGCTATTTTTTCTTCTGGACTTTTCTGTTTTTTGCCTAAAATCATCTAGTTATTTTACTAAGAGTCGATTTAGCCAAAAAAACCTATCCGGGGAGCCCTTTTCTAGAAAATAATTTTTTTACCTTGATAGGGCAGAATTAATACAAGGGAAAAAGTAAAAATTGTTATTCTGCTATTTTTTCTTCTGGACTTTTCTGTTTTTTGCCTAAAATCATCTAGTTATTTTACTAAGAGTCGATTTAGCCAAAAAAACCTATCCGGGGAGCCCTTTTCTAGAAAATAATTTTTTTACCTTGATAGGGCAGAATTAATACAAGGGAAAAAGTAAAAATTGAAATTCTGCTATTTTTTCTTCTGGACTTTTCTGTTTTTTGTCTAAAATCACCTAGTTATTTTACTAAGAGTCGATTTAGCCAAAAAAACCTATCCGGGGAGCCCTTTTCTAGAAAATAATTTTTTTACCTTGATAGGGCAGAATTAATACAAGGGAAAAAGTAAAAATTGTTATTCTGCTATTTTTTCTTCTGGACTTTTCTGTTTTTTGCCTAAAATCATCTAGTTATTTTACTAAGTGTCGATTTAGCCAAAAAAACCTATCCGGGGAGCCCTTTTCTAGAAAATAATTTTTTTACCTTGATAGGGCAGAATTAATACAAGGGAAAAAGTAAAAATTGTTATTCTGCTATTTTTTCTTCTGGACTTTTCTGTTTTTTGTCTAAAATCACCTAGTTATTTTACTAAGAGTCGATTTAGCCAAAAAAACCTATCCCGGGAGCCCTTTTCTAGAAAATAATTTTTTTACCTTGATAGGGCAGAATTAATACAAGGGAAAAAGTAAAAATTGTTATTCTGCTATTTTTTCTTCTGGACTTTTCTGTTGTTTGCCTAAAATCATCTAGTTATTTTACTAAGAGTCGATTTAGCCAAAAAAACCTATCCGGGGAGCCCTTTTCTAGAAAATAATTTTTTTACCTTGATAGGGCAGAATTAATACAAGGGAAAAAGTAAAAATTGTTATTCTGCTATTTTTTCTTCTGGACTTTTCTGTTTTTTGCCTAAAATCATCTAGTTATTTTACTAAGAGTCGATTTAGCCAAAAAAACCTATCCGGGGAGCCCTTTTCTAGAAAATAATTTTTTTACCTTGATAGGGCAGAATTAATACAAGGGAAAAAGTAAAAATTGTTATTCTGCTATTTTTTCTTCTGGACTTTTCTGTTTTTTGTCTAAAATCACCTAGTTATTTTACTAAGAGTCGATTTAGCCAAAAAAACCTATCCGGGGAGCCCTTTTCTAGAAAATAATTTTTTTACCTTGATAGGGCAGAATTAATACAAGGGAAAAAGTAAAAATTGTTATTCTGCTATTTTTTCTTCTGGACTTTTCTGTTTTTTGCCTAAAATCATCTAGTTATTTTACTAAGAGTCGATTTAGCCAAAAAAACCTATCCGGGGAGCCCTTTTCTAGAAAATAATTTTTTTACCTTGATAGGGCAGAATTAATACAAGGGAAAAAGTAAAAATTGTTATTCTGCTATTTTTTCTTCTGGACTTTTCTGTTTTTTGCCTAAAATCATCTAGTTATTTTACTAAGAGTCGATTTAGCCAAAAAAACCTATCCGGGGAGCCCTTTTCTAGAAAATAATTTTTTTACCTTGATAGGGCAGAATTAATACAAGGGAAAAAGTAAAAATTGTTATTCTGCTATTTTTTCTTCTGGACTTTTCTGTTTTTTGCCTAAAATCATCTAGTTATTTTACTAAGAGTCGATTTAGCCAAAAAAACCTATCCGGGGAGCCCTTTTCTAGAAAATAATTTTTTTACCTTGATAGGGCAGAATTAATACAAGGGAAAAAGTAAAAATTGTTATTCTGCTATTTTTTCTTCTGGACTTTTCTGTTTTTTGCCTAAAATCATCTAGTTATTTTACTAAGAGTCGATTTAGCCAAAAAAACCTATCCGGGGAGCCCTTTTCTAGAAAATAATTTTTTTACCTTGATAGGGCAGAATTAATACAAGGGAAAAAGTAAAAATTGTTATTCTGCTATTTTTTCTTCTGGACTTTTCTGTTTTTTGTCTAAAATCACCTAGTTATTTTACTAAGAGTCGATTTAGCCAAAAAAACCTATCCGGGGAGCCCTTTTCTAGAAAATAATTTTTTTACCTTGATAGGGCAGAATTAATACAAGGGAAAAAGTAAAAATTGTTATTCTGCTATTTTTTCTTCTGGACTTTTCTGTTTTTTGCCTAAAATCATCTAGTTATTTTACTAAGAGTCGATTTAGCCAAAAAAACCTATCCGGGGAGCCCTTTTCTAGAAAATAATTTTTTTACCTTGATAGGGCAGAATTAATACAAGGGAAAAAGTAAAAATTGTTATTCTGCTATTTTTTCTTCTGGACTTTTCTGTTTTTTGTCTAAAATCGTCTAGTTATTTTACTAAGAGTCGATTTAGCCAAAAAAACCTATCCGGGGAGCCCTTTTCTAGAAAATAATTTTTTTACCTTGATAGGGCAGAATTAATACAAGGGAAAAAGTAAAAATTGTTATTCTGCTATTTTTTCTTCTGGACTTTTCTGTTTTTTGCCTAAAATCATCTAGTTATTTTACTAAGAGTCGATTTAGCCAAAAAAACCTATCCGGGGAGCCCTTTTCTAGAAAATAATTTTTTTACCTTGATAGGGCAGAATTAATACAAGGGAAAAAGTAAAAATTGTTATTCTGCTATTTTTTCTTCTGGACTTTTCTGTTTTTTGTCTAAAATCACCTAGTTATTTTACTAAGAGTCGATTTAGCCAAAAAAACCTATCCCGGGAGCCCTTTTCTAGAAAATAATTTGTTTACCTTGATAGGGCAGAATTAATACAAGGGAAAAAGTAAAAATTGTTATTCTGCTATTTTTTCTTCTGGACTTTTCTGTTTTTTGCCTAAAATCATCTAGTTATTTTACTAAGAGTCGATTTAGCCAAAAAAACCTATCCGGGGAGCCCTTTTCTAGAAAATAATTTTTTTACCTTGATAGGGCAGAATTAATACAAGGGAAAAAGTAAAAATTGTTATTCTGCTATTTTTTCTTCTGGACTTTTCTGTTTTTTGCCTAAAATCATCTAGTTATTTTACTAAGAGTCGATTTAGCCAAAAAAACCTATCCGGGGAGCCCTTTTCTAGAAAATAATTTTTTTACCGCGATAGGGCAGAATTAATACAAGGAAAAAAGTAAAAATTGTTATTCTGCTATTTTTTCTTCTGGACTTTTCTGTTTTTTGTCTAAAATCACCTAGTTATTTTACTAAGAGTCGATTTAGCCAAAAAAACCTATCCGGGGAGCCCTTTTCTAGAAAATAATTTTTTTACCTTGATAGGGCAGAATTAATACAAGGGAAAAAGTAAAAATTGTTTTTCTGCTATTTTTTCTTCTGGACTTTTCTGTTTTTTGCCTAAAATCATCTAGTTATTTTACTAAGAGTCGATTTAGCCAAAAAAACCTATCCGGGGAGCCCTTTTCTAGAAAATAATTTTTTTACCTTGATAGGGCAGAATTAATACAAGGGAAAAAGTAAAAATTGTTATTCTGCTATTTTTTCCTCTGGACTTTTCTGTTTTTTGCCTAAAATCATCTAGTTATTTTACTAAGAGTCGATTTAGCCAAAAAAACCTATCCGGGGAGCCCTTTTCTAGAAAATAATTTTTTTACCTTGATAGGGCAGAATTAATACAAGGGAAAAAGTAAAAATTGTTATTCTGCTATTTTTTCTTCTGGACTTTTCTGTTTTTTGTCTAAAATCACCTAGTTATTTTACTAAGAGTCGATTTAGCCAAAAAAACCTATCCCGGGAGCCCTTTTCTAGAAAATAATTTTTTTACCTTGATAGGGCAGAATTAATACAAGGGAAAAAGTAAAAATTGAAATTCTGCTATTTTTTCTTCTGGACTTTTCTGTTTTTTGTCTAAAATCACCTAGTTATTTTACTAAGAGTCGATTTAGCCAAAAAAACCTTGATAGGGCAGAATTAATACAAGGGAAGGTCAAGAGTCATCGAACAGACTTTGGTCTGAACAGATCGCTTCTACATACTGGTATCGAGTTTGAAGTTAATTGCTGCATCAGTCGGGTTTTGTTTTGAATCTTGCTGAAGTGTAACACGTTGGCCGCTATCTCAAGTAAACGCACGTTTTCGAGTTTGCAAGAAAACAGTGATTCACTGGGCGAGATGCCATCTCGTCCCAGTAAAAAACTGCATTCAGATGCGGGACCTACCGACAAAACTGGTGACCTGACCCTCTACTCAGGAAAGGGAAGTAAACGAGTCGTTCGAAGCTCACCTAAGCAAGGTACTAGCAAACCATCTACCAGCGCTAGCAACTATTTTGCCCCGCTACAAACTGTTGTGCAAAACGAAGAAACCGATGGTGAATCGTCCTCAGCTGCTAATCCGACTAATAAGGTTAAACTCCCACCTATTAATGTCATTCAGTGCACTACCGAAAAAATGCAAAATATACTCGAGAAAGCGGGTATTAAAGATTACGCTCTGAAACGAATATCTATTGGCATTAAAATTGTGCCAGGCACTACGGAGGCACTAACTTCCATTTGCAAAACTCTAACTGACTCTAAATGCCAGTACTACACTCATAGTGAAAAACATGAACTGCCGTTTAAAGCTACATTATCAGGTCTGGACCAAATGCCGCCTGATGAAGTACTAAATGCACTGCGTGCATCAGGTCTGAAATGCCTAGATGTGAAACCTATCACAATAAAGACTAACAACTACAACAGAGTGCTGCACTTATTTGTTGTCTACTTCGAGCGCAACTCCATAACGATGAAGGAACTCAGAGAGCGTTACAATGTTTGTAACAAGATTATAGTACGATGGGACTATAAGAAGAAAAAAGCGAATAACCTTACGCAGTGCCACAATTGCCAAATGTACGGACATGGAGAAAAACACTGCCATGTTAAAACATTCTGTGCGCACTGTTCAGGAAACCACCACACAAAAACTTGTTCGAACCAAGATACT
Source organism: Dysmachus trigonus (assembly GCA_949715965.1). Lineage (NCBI taxonomy): Eukaryota > Metazoa > Arthropoda > Insecta > Diptera > Asilidae > Dysmachus > Dysmachus trigonus. The sequence goes on from OX454324.1 coordinate 4,093,355, forward strand.
ATAAAATGTGCAAATTGTAATGGTAACCATAAGTCGACGGACGAAGGATGCCCCAGCAGAGCGAGCTACATCAGCTTGAGACAAAATTTCCAACGTAAAGGTACGCAAAACTATAAATCTGTTAAAGAACCACCGGTACTGGATCAAAACAATTACCCTAGTTTACCAGCCCAACGAACACCTGTTCACAACAACATTTCTACAGGAAACAAGAACTTAATAGGCTATAATGTAGTTGCGTCCAGCAGTAACGGCAATAGGTTCTCTCAAACAAATAACACTAATCTATTTAGCTATGAGGAAATTCTAACATTAACTAACGAAATTATATTTAGTCTCAAAGATTGTACAAGTAAAACTGATCAATTCAATGTCATTACTAGACTGGCACTTAAATACCTGTATGACAACAAATAATATTGCCAAAATAATTACTTGGAATGCGCGAGGCATTCGCAATAAAAGACTAGAATTTTTTAAGTTTATGATTAATCATGACATTGATGTTGCCTTATTAACGGAAACAGGTCTTAACGAAAATATTGCCTTCAATAATATAAATTATAAATGCTATCGGCTGGACAGAACTGGTGCTAGAGGGGGTGGTGTAGCATTGATTGTTCGCAAAAATCTTAAATGCTCACTAATGCCTTTCTTCAAACTATCTGTAATAGAAGCAATAGGGGCTGAAATATCTTTTGAAAATAACGCGAAGGTTAAAATAATCTCCGCTTATTTCCCTGGAGGAAATGCTAATGCAGATAAAAAACGTAAATTTAAGTCGGACTTACTAAAATTATCAAGAATAGACGGTAATGTAATCCTCGGTGGAGACTTTAATTGTAGGCATCCCTCATGGAACTGTATTCGACGAAACACATGGGGATCCATACTATATGAGTTGCTTAACACCACTTCCCTTACAGTACTCTATCCTTCCGATTCTACATTTATACCAACGGCCTCGAAAGCAAATCCATCAACCTTAGACCTGTTTTTAGCCAACTGTCCAAATATTGCAACACAACCCCTGGTAATCAATGATCTATCATCGGACCATCTTCCTGTTCTACTTAAAATTAAGAGGACTATAGTTCATGAAGATCTAATTACACATGACTTTAGCAGAGCGAACTGGTTACGATTTCGATGCCGTATCCAGCACGAACTCCGTCCATTGATGTGTAAACTGTCCCTAGCTAGTATAGATCGTGTATCACAAATTGATGACATGATAACTCACCTATATAGCATTATTAATTTAGCTATAAATCTCTCCGTGCCATACCGAAAGGTACATACTGCACATAGGAACTTTATTCCTTTGCATATCAAGAATATGATCCGACGGCGTAGCACAGCTCGTAGAAGATGGCAACGATATCGACTTAAACAATATAAAACGGAAGTACATAAACTTAACGGCCTAATTGAGTTAGAATTAAATGGTTTGAAAAATATAAGCTTCTCAAAGAAATTATCTAAACTAGATAAAGCTTCCAAACCTTTTTGGAATCTTACTAAAATAGTTAAAAATAAAAACCGAACATTACCGGTCCTGAACACAGCTAACCTTCGGTGCATAACTGCCAAAGAAAAAGCTGACCTGCTCGCAGACCAGTTCGCAGAAAACAACAAAATTTCCGTTGGATTAAGCAACGCTAGTACTTGCGCTGAGGTTATACGTTGTGTCCAAGATCTTGTTGGGATAGACATTTTTGTGGACACTAAGATTTATATAAAACCCTCCCAAACAAGAGCATTAATTTCCATGCTTAAAACACGCAAATCTCCTGGGTTGGATATGATACCCAACCTCTGCATTAAATATCTTCCTAGACTTGCCGTTATATACCTAACATTCATTTTTAACGCCTGCTTAAAACTGCAATATTTTCCAGAATCGTGGAAGGTAGCCAAAGTTGTGCCAATATGCAAGCCAACTAAACCAAAGGACAATCCAACCAGTTATCGCCCTATAAGTTTATTACCATCCTTAGCCAAACTATTAGAAAAAATCATAAAAACTAAACTGAATGACTTTATTCATGAAAATAGTCTGCTTCCACACCAACAATTTGGCTTCAGAAGTGGTCACTCCACAATGCATGCAGTGGCCGGATTAGCGCAACATATAAAAACAAATTTAGAAGCGAAAAAATCAACCGGACTAGTTTTACTGGATATCCAGGCAGCATTTGACACTGTATGGCATGACGCCCTTATATTTAAAACTAGTAGTCCGTGGTTGGCCGGCTGTCGCCGGCCGATTATCGGGCTGAAGCCCTCATCATAACAGTATATATTTTAAAAGAAAATAAATGGAAAGACTATTAGATGCAATTTGTTTTTTAAACAAAATGAAATAAAAACTGAGCCATAATTCGGAAACCAATAATTTTTCTAGAGATGGCTATCTTAAGAATTGATTTTGGGGAAAGGGGTAATAAGGGAGATGGCACACATGGGGAGCTTTCATTCAAAATTTAAATGGAGAAAATCGGATATTATTTAGAGGAGTTCTGAGCCAGAATGCAGAAAAGTAATTTTTCTGGAGATTTGCACGTTAAGAAATTATTTGAGGGGAAAGGGGTGAACGGGGAAAATAAATATAAATATGCAAAGATGGCAGCCGCGGGGAGCTTTCATACAAAATTTAAATGAAGAAAATCGGTTATAATTTGGAGGAGTTGTGAGCCAGAATGTAAAAACATAATTTTTTAGAGATGGCCACCTTAAGAAATCATTCGGGGGGAAAGGGGTGAACGGAAAAAATAAATATAAATACATGGAGATGGCACCCAAGGGGGGCTTTCATACAAAATTTAAATGGAGAAAATCGGTTATTATTTAGAGGAGTTCTGAGCCAGAATGCAGAAAATTGATTTTTCTAGAGATTTGCACCTTAAGAAATTAATTGAGGGGAAAGGGGTGAATGGGGAAAATAAACATAAATATGCTGAGATGGCATCCGCGGGGGGCTTTCATATGAAATTTAAATGAAGAAAATCGGTTAATATTTGGAGGAGTTGTGAGAAAAATTAACTTTTCTAGCGATGGCCTAATTTGGAACCGATTTGCGGGGAAAGGGGTGAAGGGAAAAGATAAGTGATAGTATGCAGAGATGGCGCCCACGGAGGACTTTCATAGCAAATTAGAATGAAGAAAATCGGTCATCATCTGGAGAAGTTCTGAGCCAGAATGTGGAAAGGTACCTTTTCTGGAGATGTCCTCCTTTAAAAGCGATTTACGGGGAAAGGGGTGAAGGGAAGAGATAAGTGTTAATATGCGGAGATGGCAAAGATGATGAGCTATCATCCAAAATTTGAATGAAGAAAATCGGTTACGATTTGGCCGAGTTCTGAGGGGTGGAAACTTGAAGAGTAGATTAGCCAGTGTTCATTGCCAGGTGATTCGATTTTTCCGGACCCCACAATAAGTTGAAAAAGGCGCAGCGACTGTTCAAGGAAAGACTCAAGGGAGGGAAGAGCTAAGCGCTATCGAGAATTTGAATGAAAATATTTCCTTGCCATTGCCTTAAAAATAGATTTTTAAAATTTACTTTCGTTAAAAGTTGTATGAAAAGGGGGGCGTGGGGGGTTCAGTTTAGGACTGAGTAAAAGTCCCTGGAGGAATTAGAGTTGTGAAGAAGTTTGAGAAAAATCAGTTAAGTAGTTTAGCCGGAAAATGGAAAAGTATATTATCCAGATCCCGGCTCCTTTGGCTGCAATTTACAGGGCGAGGGGTAAGTGGAGATGAGCGGTGTATGGATCCAACTAAAGTCCCCATGTGGGGCTATCGTACAAAATTTAAATGAAGAAAATCGGTCAAGATTTGGCTGAGTTCTGAGGGTAGATATGTGAAAATTAAGTCTGGACAGTGAATCGCCGCTGATTTCTAGAGACCGCCGAGCAAGGTCCCGAAAAAGAACGAAGAATATAAACGAAGCAAAAAAAATTGCTCCGAGCATGGTGCCGAAATAAAACGAAGAGTGAAAAACGAACTGCTCCGAGCAAGGTCCCGAAAAAGAACGAAGTGTCAAACACCGAAATAGAACGAATGGAAACGAAGAAAAAAAACTGCCCCAGTCCTACTGAATGCAACGTGAGTGCGATTTGATTAGATTTTATTGATTTTTGATTGATCGCAGCTTTAATCCTAATTTGTTTGAGGGAATGAGGATTCGACAGGTAGTTTAGATGGCTAAGCGGACATAGGGGGCTTTCATACACAATTTAAATGGAGAAAATCGTTTATGATCTGGCGGAGTTCTGAGCCAAAATGCAGAAAAATATTTTTTTATAGTGATGGTCAACTTAAGAAATAATTTGTGGGGAAAAGGGTGATCGCTAAAAATAAGTAAAAATATATAGAGATAGCACATATGGCGGGCTTTGATACAAAATTTAAATTAATAAAATCGGTTATTATTTAGAGTAGTTGTCAGCAGGAATGTAGACATATAACTTTTTAATGACAGGTACATTAAAAAATATTTTTGGGGGGAAAGCGGTGAACTTAAAAAATAAGTAAAAATATGTGGCAATAGCAGTCATGGAGGGCTTTCATACAAAAGTTAAATGAAGAAAATCGGTTATGATTTGGAGGAGTTGTGAGCCAGAATCTAGAAACATAATTTTTTAGAGAAAGACACATGAAGAACTCATTTGGGGGGAAAGGGGTTGACGTAAAAAATAAGTAATAATATGTGAAGATAGTATATGTGGGGGGCTTTCATGCAAAAATTAAATGAAGAAAATCGGTTATTATTTAGAGTAGTTCTGAGCCAGAATGCAGAAAAGTAATTTTTCTAGAGATTGGCACCTTAAAAAATTATTTGAGGGGAAAGGGGTGAACGGGGAAAATAAATATAAATATGCAAAGATGGCAGCCGCGGGGAGCTTTCATACGAAATTTAAATGAAGAAAATCGGTTATAATTTGGAGGAGTTGTGAGCCAGAATGTAAAAACATAATTTTTTAGAGATGGCCACCTTAAGAAATCATTCAGGGGGAAAGGGGTGAACGGAAAAAATAAATATAAATACACGAAGATGGCACCCAAGGGGGGCTATCGTACAAAATTTAAATGAAGAAAATCGGTTATTATTTAGAGGAGTTCTGAGCCAGAATACAGAAAAGTAATTATTCTAGAGATTTGCACCTTAAGAAATTATTTGAGGGGAAAGGGGTGAATGGGGTAAATAAACATAAATATGCAGAGATGGTGGCCGCGGGGGGTTTCATATGAAATTTAAATGAAGAAAAACGATTAATATTTGGAGGAGTTGTGAGCAAAATTAACTTTTCTAGCGATGGCCTAATTTGGAAGCGATTTGCGGGGTAAGGCGTGAAGGGAAAAGATAAGTGAAAGTATGCAGAGATGGCGCCCACGGAGGACTTTCATATAAAATTAGAATGAAGAAAATCGGTTATCATCTGGAGGAGTTCTGAGCCAGAATGTCGAAAGGTACCTTTTCTGGAGATGTCCTCCTTTAGAAGCGATTTGCGGGGAAAGGGGTGAAGGGAAGAGATAAGTGTTAATATGCGGAGATGGCAAAGATGATGAGCTATCATCCAAAATTTGAATGAAGAAAATCGGTTACGATTTGGAAGAGTTCTGAGGGTGGAAACTTGAAGAGTAGATTAGCCAGTGTTAATTGCCAGGTGATTCGATTTTTCCGGACCCCACAATAAGTTGAAAAAGGTGCGGCGACTGTTCAAGGAAAGACTCAAGGGAGGGAAGAGCTAAGCGCTATCGAGAATTTGAATGAAAATATTTCCTTGCCATTGCCTTAAAAATAGATTTTTAAAATTTACTTTCGTTAAAAGTTGTATGAAAAGGGGGGCGTGGGGGGTTCAGTTTAGGACTGAGTAAAAGTCCCTGGAGGAATTAGAGTTGTGAAGAAGTTTGAGAAAAATCAGTTAAGTAGTTTAGCCGGAAAATGGAAAAGTATATTATCCAGATCCCGGCTCCTTTGGCTGCAATTTACAGGGCGAGGGGTAAGTGGAGATGAGCGGTGTATGGATCCAACTAAAGTCCCCATGTGGGGCTATCGTACAAAATTTAAATGAAGAAAATCGGTCAAGATTTGGCTGAGTTCTGAGGGTAGATATGTGAAAATTAAGTCTGGACAGTGAATCGCCGCTGATTTCTAGAGACCGCCGAGCAAGGTCCCGAAAAAGAACGAAGAATATAAACGAAGCAAAAAAAATTGCTCCGAGCATGGTGCCGAAATAAAACGAAGAGTGAAAAACGAACTGCTCCGAGCAAGGTCCCGAAATGGAACGAAGTGTGGGAAACGAAGTGCTCCAAGCTCACTGAATGCGACTGGAGTGCCTCGAACTGGGAAAAGAAGAAGAAGAAGTCGTTCGATTTGATTAAAATCTAGTCATGTTTGATTGATTGCAGGTCGGGTCCTAATTCGCTTGGGAGGATGAGTGGGGGGTCAATGGACAGGTAATTGCGATGGGTATAACATATTGAAAAAAAAAAGAAATTTAGCGAGCCAAAATTGAGAAAAAAAAAAAAGAGTGAAAAAATTTGGAAAAAGCTGACGAAAAGTGCGCGCACACGAGAGGATGTGGGGGGGTAAAAAGTTAATAAAATTAAGAAACGGTATCTTAACAAAGTTTGAAAAGGGTTTGGGGTAAATGTGGGTGAAAAAAAAATTGGAAAAAATTGAAGGGAAATGGGTTGAAAAAAATTAAAAATAAAAAAAAAAAGCTTTTTCAAAAAAGAGGAAAAAGTGTTAAAAGCTTAGTCCTGGGGAGTGGGTGGTTTTTGGAAAATGTTAAAAATTGGAAAAATGTCGGTTCATTCTTCTAGTTTTATGGAAAATTATTGAGATTGCATGAAAATGAATAGTTTAAGAGTAAAAAAATCATATATAGGGTATGTTTGTATTTTTTTCAACTTTCCGGATGAATAAAAAAAAAGTTAATAATAGTAGAAGATTCTAGATAATTTTCCTGTGTAGAAAAAAAAATTAGCGATTTTTTGAGCCAAAAAATATAAAAATTGAATCATTGGTTGATGAGATACAAAGGTTTAAAGAAAAAAGTGTGTTTAGCTTTATATATATAAATGATTAAATTTGGCTTCCCTCCGCTTCTCACAGCTATTACATATAATTTCCTTAAGAACAGAAAATTCTACGTATATGTGGGATCAATAAAATCAAATTGTCAAGAGATAGTGGCCGGTGTTCCTCAAGGGTCAGTCCTTGGACCCATTCTTTACAGCATATTCACAGCAGATTTTCCAAGAATAGATAACTGTTCCTCGTCAATTTTCGCGGATGACACCGCTCTGTATTCTTCAGCAGAAAATCCTAGCGAAATCTTGCAATCTCTGCAGTCTGGACTGAATACATTAGAAACTTATTTCCACAAGTGGAAAATTAAATTAAATGCGGGAAAAACCCAAGCCATGTTTTTCACGAGACGAAGAAAACCTACTTATCTTCCATCTTACAATCTAGCATTATGTGGGCAAGAAATAATTTGGTGTGAGAGTGTAAAATACCTTGGAATTACTCTCGATAAAACCTTAACGTATAAGCTACACATCGAAAATATGGTTAATAAAACAAACCTCCTGACCAAGATTCTATATCCGTTCATAAATCGTAGATCCAAACTTAGTCTAGACAATAAACTTTTAATCTTTAAAGTGATTTTCCAAGCAATCATGCTTTACGGTGCACCCTTGTGGTACAAAGCTGCACGATGCCATATTAACAAGCTACAGATAGCACAGAACAAACTCTTAAAGATGATCAACAACCTGCCATGGTGTTTCTCGACGCACCATCTACACGATATATCGCAGATACAGCTAATAGCAGAAAAAAGCGTATCGTTGGCAGAAAAATTTTATGAGAGCTGCTCATTTTCGGACAATCCTTTGATAAGGCAACTCAATGTATAATGTTAAGTTAGGTACTAGGTAGGTTAGGTAGTTAGTTAGTATAGTAGGTAAGAGTAGGTAAGAATAGGTAGGTTCTATTTGGAGGTTTTTGAATAGTTTTTTCCTCAATCATAAACACTAAATGAACAAAAATTTAATTAGTCAATATTATATTATAGTTGAAATATGTATTATTTACATAAAACTCTTTAAAATGAATATCATACTGCTGTAAATATTGTGAATTGTAATTATAAAGCAAAATAAAATAATAATAATAATTATAGGTAAAAAAATGATTTTTTTAAATTAAGCTTCTAGAGTGGGTTTTTCTGCGTTAAGTAACGTATTTTAACATACATAAAAATAAAAACACAAAAAGTCCGGGATAAATTCGATTTTTTCATCATTTTTAACAATTTTTCATTTCTGCAGCTCCAGATTATTATAGGTAAAAAAATGATTTTTTTAAATTAAGCTTCTAGAGTGGGTTTTTCTGCGTTAAGTAACGTATTTTAACATACATAAAAATAAAAACACAAAAAGTCCGGGATAAATTCGATTTTTTCATCATTTTTAACAATTTTTCATTTCTGCAGCTCCAGATTATTATAGGTAAAAAAATGATTTTTTTAAATTAAGCTTCTAGAGTGGGTTTTTCTGCGTTAAGTAACGTGTTTTAACATACATAAAAATAAAAACACAAAAAGTCCGGGATAAATTCGATTTTTTCATCATTTTTAACAATTTTTCATTTCTGCAGCTCCAGATTATTATAGGTAAAAAAATGATTTTTTTAAATTAAGCTTCTAGAGTGGGTTTTTCTGCGTTAAGTAACGTGTTTTAACATACATAAAAATAAAAACACAAAAAGTCCGGGATAAATTCGATTTTTTCATCATTTTTAACAATTTTTCATTTCTGCAGCTCCAGATTATTATAGGTAAAAAAATGATTTTTTTAAATTAAGCTTCTAGAGTGGGTTTTTCTGCGTTAAGTAACGTGTTTTAACATACATAAAAATAAAAACACAAAAAGTCCGGGATAAATTCGATTTTTTCATCATTTTTAACAATTTTTCATTTCTGCAGCTCCAGATTATTATAGGTAAAAAAATGATTTTTTTAAATTAAGCTTCTAGAGTGGGTTTTTCTGCGTTAAGTAACGTGTTTTAACATACATAAAAATAAAAACACAAAAAGTCCGGGATAAATTCGATTTTTTCATCATTTTTAACAATTTTTCATTTCTGCAGCTCCAGATTATTATAGGTAAAAAAATGATTTTTTTAAATTAAGCTTCTAGAGTGGGTTTTTCTGCGTTAAGTAACGTGTTTTAACATACATAAAAATAAAAACACAAAAAGTCCGGGATAAATTCGATTTTTTCATCATTTTTAACAATTTTTCATTTCTGCAGCTCCAGATTATTATAGGTAAAAAAATGATTTTTTTAAATTAAGCTTCTAGAGTGGGTTTTTCTGCGTTAAGTAACGTATTTTAACATACATAAAAATAAAAACACAAAAAGTCCGGGATAAATTCGATTTTTTCATCATTTTTAACAATTTTTCATTTCTGCAGCTCCAGATTATTATAGGTAAAAAAATGATTTTTTTAAATTAAGCTTCTAGAGTGGGTTTTTCTGCGTTAAGTAACGTATTTTAACATACATAAAAATAAAAACACAAAAAGTCCGGGATAAATTCGATTTTTTCATCATTTTTAACAATTTTTCATTTCTGCAGCTCCAGATTATTATAGGTAAAAAAATGATTTTTTTAAATTAAGCTTCTAGAGTGGGTTTTTCTGCGTTAAGTAACGTATTTTAACATACATAAAAATAAAAACACAAAAAGTCCGGGATAAATTCGATTTTTTCATCATTTTTAACAATTTTTCATTTCTGCAGCTCCAGATTATTATAGGTAAAAAAATGATTTTTTTAAATTAAGCTTCTAGAGTGGGTTTTTCTGCGTTAAGTAACGTGTTTTAACATACATAAAAATAAAAACACAAAAAGTCCGGGATAAATTCGATTTTTCCATCATTTTTAACAATTTTTCATTTCTGCAGCTCCAGATTATTATAGGTAAAAAAATGATTTTTTTAAATTAAGCTTCTAGAGTGGGTTTTTCTGCGTTAAGTAACGTGTTTTAACATACATAAAAATAAAAACACAAAAAGTCCGGGATAAATTCGATTTTTTCATCATTTTTAACAATTTTTCATTTCTGCAGCTCCAGATTATTATAGGTAAAAAAATGATTTTTTTAAATTAAGCTTCTAGAGTGGGTTTTTCTGCGTTAAGTAACGTGTTTTAACATACATAAAAATAAAAACACAAAAAGTCCGGGATAAATTCGATTTTTTCATCATTTTTAACAATTTTTCATTTCTGCAGCTCCAGATTATTATAGGTAAAAAAATGATTTTTTTAAATTAAGCTTCTAGAGTGGGTTTTTCTGCGTTAAGTAACGTGTTTTAACATACATAAAAATAAAAACACAAAAAGTCCGGGATAAATTCGATTTTTTCATCATTTTTAACAATTTTTCATTTCTGCAGCTCCAGATTATTATAGGTAAAAAAATGATTTTTTTAAATTAAGCTTCTAGAGTGGGTTTTTCTGCGTTAAGTAACGTATTTTAACATACATAAAAATAAAAACACAAAAAGTCCGGGATAAATTCGATTTTTTCATCATTTTTAACAATTTTTCATTTCTGCAGCTCCAGATTATTATAGGTAAAAAAATGATTTTTTTAAATTAAGCTTCTAGAGTGGGTTTTTCTGCGTTAAGTAACGTGTTTTAACATACATAAAAATAAAAACACAAAAAGTCCGGGATAAATTCGATTTTTTCATCATTTTTAACAATTTTTCATTTCTGCAGCTCCAGATTATTATAGGTAAAAAAATGATTTTTTTAAATTAAGCTTCTAGAGTGGGTTTTTCTGCGTTAAGTAACGTATTTTAACATACATAAAAATAAAAACACAAAAAGTCCGGGATAAATTCGATTTTTTCATCATTTTTAACAATTTTTCATTTCTGCAGCTCCAGATTATTATAGGTAAAAAAATGATTTTTTTAAATTAAGCTTCTAGAGTGGGTTTTTCTGCGTTAAGTAACGTATTTTAACATACATAAAAATAAAAACACAAAAAGTCCGGGATAAATTCGATTTTTCCATCATTTTTAACAATTTTTCATTTCTGCAGTTCCAGATTATTATAGGTAAAAAAATGATTTTTTTAAATTAAGCTTCTAGAGTGGGTTTTTCTGCGTTAAGTAACGTATTTTAACATACATAAAAATAAAAACACAAAAAGTCCGGGATAAATTCGATTTTTCCATCATTTTTAACAATTTTTCATTTCTGCAGCTCCAGATTATTATAGGTAAAAAAATGATTTTTTTAAATTAAGCTTCTAGAGTGGGTTTTTCTGCGTTAAGTAACGTGTTTTAACATACATAAAAATAAAAACACAAAAAGTCCGGGATAAATTCGATTTTTTCATCATTTTTAACAATTTTTCATTTCTGCAGCTCCAGATTATTATAGGTAAAAAAATGATTTTTTTAAATTAAGCTTCTAGAGTGGGTTTTTCTGCGTTAAGTAACGTATTTTAACATACATAAAAATAAAAACACAAAAAGTCCGGGATAAATTCGATTTTTTCATCATTTTTAACAATTTTTCATTTCTGCAGCTCCAGATTATTATAGGTAAAAAAATGATTTTTTTAAATTAAGCTTCTAGAGTGGGTTTTTCTGCGTTAAGTAACGTATTTTAACATACATAAAAATAAAAACACAAAAAGTCCGGGATAAATTCGATTTTTTCATCATTTTTAACAATTTTTCATTTCTGCAGCTCCAGATTATTATAGGTAAAAAAATGATTTTTTTAAATTAAGCTTCTAGAGTGGGTTTTTCTGCGTTAAGTAACGTGTTTTAACATACATAAAAATAAAAACACAAAAAGTCCGGGATAAATTCGATTTTTTCATCATTTTTAACAATTTTTCATTTCTGCAGCTCCAGATTATTATAGGTAAAAAAATGATTTTTTTAAATTAAGCTTCTAGAGTGGGTTTTTCTGCGTTAAGTAACGTGTTTTAACATACATAAAAATAAAAACACAAAAAGTCCGGGATAAATTCGATTTTTTCATCATTTTTAACAATTTTTCATTTCTGCAGCTCCAGATTATTATAGGTAAAAAAATGATTTTTTTAAATTAAGCTTCTAGAGTGGGTTTTTCTGCGTTAAGTAACGTATTTTAACATACATAAAAATAAAAACACAAAAAGTCCGGGATAAATTCGATTTTTTCATCATTTTTAACAATTTTTCATTTCTGCAGCTCCAGATTATTATAGGTAAAAAAATGATTTTTTTAAATTAAGCTTCTAGAGTGGGTTTTTCTGCGTTAAGTAACGTATTTTAACATACATAAAAATAAAAACACAAAAAGTCCGGGATAAATTCGATTTTTTCATCATTTTTAACAATTTTTCATTTCTGCAGCTCCAGATTATTATAGGTAAAAAAATGATTTTTTTAAATTAAGCTTCTAGAGTGGGTTTTTCTGCGTTAAGTAACGTATTTTAACATACATAAAAATAAAAACACAAAAAGTCCGGGATAAATTCGATTTTTTCATCATTTTTAACAATTTTTCATTTCTGCAGCTCCAGATTATTATAGGTAAAAAAATGATTTTTTTAAATTAAGCTTCTAGAGTGGGTTTTTCTGCGTTAAGTAACGTATTTTAACATACATAAAAATAAAAACACAAAAAGTCCGGGATAAATTCGATTTTTCCATCATTTTTAACAAT